>JAKLMI010000003.1:600000-905614 GCA_022813495.1 Pasadenomyces melaninifex | reverse complement strand
TCCCGATCAAAATAAGTTGGCGGTGGTTTGCCCTGAGAAGCACTAAAAATCGCCAACTTATTTTGATCGGGACGTGGTAGCCTGTCTGGAGTGCACAAGCCTCATGAGTTCCGAAATTTGACAGCCTAGGATACATAAGCTTGCAAAAGTCGAAAGGTATCATTATATATGGAAGATGTGATCGAGAGGCATCACACTTGTCGTTGCAGATCATGTGCGGCACGAAGAATCCATGCTATGAGCCTTTCTGTGAGAATAGGGAGATGGCCAACGTAGAGATGATAACGTGTAAGAGAGAAGAATGGGCACTCAAGCCACTTGGTAGGCCACTATGTTCTGTTTGTGTGCTATATACAGGCCGGATCCGGATCAACGATCTTCCAAATTGCCTGTTGATGGGGAAGACGGCTCAGCGTTGTAGGTGGTGTATACAAGGTTGTCAAGCAGTGTGCCGACCAGTAGATCGCCAGCACCACCAAGGATGCTAAGCAATCCACCAGCTTTCGTCTCGAAGACTGCAGTGTCGATGTCATCGAAACCTTTCAGGTCTGCATAGACCATATCTGCAACGATGTCCAATGTCTCTGAATCGAAGCTGAATTCTTGCTTTGCTATCTTCTCAGTCGCCTTGTAACCAGTAACCGTGATGGTGCAAGGCGCGGGAGTAGAAGCAGCACTATCTTGCAAGTTGAGCACGCAGCCAAAGTAGAAAGACTTGATGTCGAATCGGTCAGTAACGCTACCAACGTATTGTGTCGTGATGGTGGGAACAGTGCCATCACCATTGACAGCGCCGGCATTGAGCGAGCTGTACGCCGCGACGTTTGGTGGCGAGTTTGAGTTGACGCCTGCGATTACTGTGCCAGCAACCCCATTTGCAATCACGGCTATGTATGTCAGCTAGTGTACATCCAGACGAGAGCAGCACTACCAATTGCTTGATACTCGAGACCGTCGTATGGTCCGATTTCGCCTTGCGAACCAGCCACGGGCATGGCGCCTGGGTTAAGGTCATCAAAGGATGCATTGTAGTCGGTAGCGGTGCCAGCAGGTTTGCCAGATGGTGCACCAATGCCGGCGTCACCAATGCCGAGTGGTGCAGATGCGACGACTCCGGCAAGCAGGACTAAGACGAGTAGTCTATTCATATCGAGGAAGTAAGGCTAGCTATTCGATTAATGAAAGTGTACACGGAAGGCTGGCTAAAGAGCGCAAATGGAAGAGAAGGACTGATGTCAGTTGTTAGCTATTTTGCATGGGGGCATCACACATCCATCGAGACAATATAGAGATATATATATATATCCACCGCTAACACCAATTTGCGAGGACTTTGGAACATGTTGACGCCTTCGTGATAGCGCACAGTAGTGGGCAGAAAATGTAGTCAAATATATCAGATACATTGACGAAGTTCCAATTTTTACATGATAAGCAGTCAGGTGACAGTAAGAGTGAAAGGTCATCTTCGCCGGACGACTGAAACTGCGTCCTGGCGTTGCAATATTGATCCATCCATAGTGCAGCTGGGATCCGTGTTCAAGGTATGCGATGCAGATCATTGGTAAGCCACGATGCAGATCATACTGCTTCAAGTTCTGAAAGCTTCAATAACAATGAGCTTGGCATGTATGCGCGAGGTAAACAATTTCTTGTGGGAGACCTTAGCTTGTCATGATCGAGGTATTGCTGACGGAACCTGAGTCAGTCAGGCACAGCGTCGAGTTGTTTCAGTGAAATGAACAGCGTCACGACTTTGGTCCTGGCAGCAGCGCTGTAAAATGCGCAGGAAATGTTTTCTCAAACAATCGAGCGTCAATGACTGGACACGAAGATGTAGCAGTTAAGCTTCGAAAAAGTGAAGGAATTGAGAAGCTGTCGACTTCATCATCTGCATCACGTAAAACAGCTCTTGTTCGAGCTAGGCAGGTCGGCCGAAAACCCTTATCAGCCTTGTTACATGGAATGCTCGAAGTCACTAAGACTCTGACCTTGCCGAACCTAAAGAGCTTACGAATACATCTTTTTGCTCATGCTGAAACATGTCATAGTTTCGTTGCAAACCCATATGGATTTCAAGCCTATGTGTCTGCTCGAAATCGTCCAACATCCTTCCTAACCACGACCGGCATCTATTATTGCACGTGCGAATATCATCGTAACCTCAATAGTCAGCCATTATGCCATCGGGTCGTACACAGAATTGAAATATGCAACGGGCCTATCTTCTCCTCGGTGTTGACCCATCTCGTTCCGATCTCGAGCTCAAGACGGCTTATCGCAGGCTATTACTGCAGAACCATCCTGACAAGGATGGGCAGGACGGGAATGCAAAGTGCCAGGATCTTATCGATGCCTATAAATTGATATGTATAGGAAGAAATGCCCTATAGGTCGAAGAAGATTATATGCAATTCTACGCGCTAGATCGCAGTGCAGGCGAGATCTGGGAAGGGCACGACGAGCTCTCGGTGGGCTTATGAAACAAGTAGAAGAGATGAAGCTGCAAGCTAACATGAGTCAGAAGGCCGTGGTTGTGCAAAGGGCATCCGATCTGACTACAAATGTTCACAGAGACAGTACAGAGCGGGTGACTTTTCGGCTAGAGCCTGGCTGCTGCCGTGATGGCTTCAGGTGTTTATATAACTCCTAACTTTATTTTCATGTAGTACCAATCTACAATTGTAACATTTGGAAGCGGTATATATATGTAGCCAGAATCCGCAACACAGAAGATTAGGCCCAAGTTAATTTCTGGAAATCAATTAAGCAAACATCAACAACTTCTTCATCAGCATGGCGCATCAACCACGATCGTTGTTATTGACTGTTCTTGTGATGGCGCTGTGCATGGCAGTAGCTAGTTGTCACAATCAGAATGATGGAGGTCCCGCTGAGTTCCTTGACATAGGTCTATCGAGCAATAATGGTCTGAATCTGTTTGACCGGAGAAGGGATGAGCAGCAAGTCCACAGTTGCGGCATGGCCATTGTGCGAATCCTTGATCAGACCGTTACTGACACTATGGTCAGCTACACCTGTTGTCCCAACATACCTGCAACATGTTTACCGGGTAGGGACGGCAAGTGTTGAATCTGTGGCACCAAAATGCGGAGCTTGGAAAGGCTTTGATCGGACCTGACGTGAGCAAGATATCCTCGTATGTATCTTACAGGCAAGATATACCGCCATCGATTGAGCACGGGAGTGAGCCAATGGAACATTTATGGCCGCCTGTGAGATGACATCCTCCACTAAATCATCGCTAAGAGTGTCAGCTTCTTCGCGCCATCGTATCTTGGGCGACCGCTTTTTCATGAACTCGACCAACGGTGGTTACCACCAGGCCAAGGCGTGACTGCAAGAAGCGTCAGAAGAAGGCCTTACTAGTTTTCTTTGACAGCCCGAACAAAAGTACACATTGATACGAACCATTGCTTCATTGCTCAATGACAAGTCCTTTCACAGCGGATCTTCTCTTCGGAGGATTTCATTGTGTACAACTATGAGCTGTCGCATTCTTCCAAGACAATGCATGTCATGTAGAACGATAGTACCCCAATCATCACTGTGGCATATATGGATGGCTCAACGTCTATCGTTACTACCATACAACATCTGTCACATCACGAAAAGCAAAATATCAATCTAAAGCGAAAAGGCTGTCACCAGTATTCAAAGCCACAGATAGAAAAACATGCCCGAGCGATATGTCCTTAACAGGGATCAGCGCCGACGTCTACTACGACAACAGCAGCAACATTGGAACCGTGTATTACGACGTCGTCTACGGTATCAACGTCGACGTCAGCAATTAGATCTACAGCCAAATGTCGAGACGCCACGAAATCGTACAGCAATGCTTGCCATTCAAGGTCATCCTCTACGTGAGGACGAGACAGATTGCACGATATGCTTCGACCCTCTTCTAGATTCGCAGGGTACAGTCACACACGATCTCTGCACCCACAGCTTCCACCGAGAATGCATGCAGACATGGGTTCAGCAATTGATGCCAAACACTCCTACCTGCCCGATGTGTAGGAACAAATTTTCCTGGCTTGAGCCGGTCGTGGTGCTTCTTTGTCAGACACGTAGCAGACAGAGTTGAATCAACACCAACAAGCACAAGGAAAGCCGTCTTCCTTCGGGGGTCATCTACAACAGCTTCAACAATTTTAAGCGCAAGAAGACGTTTCTCCCTTCGACGGTCGTCCTCGACAGCATCAACGAGCAGCACGGACAGATCTTTGATACAATCGTAATTGATCCCAAAAATCGGGTTTTCAGAAGACCAGGCGTAGAAAATGCTGGAAATATTCGCAAGTTTGTCCAGTAAATTGGATGGGAAACCAATGTATAAGATGTCTCTTGGTTTTAAGATCTTGAATTGTGGTCCAAGTTCCAAAAACACTTCAAGCCAAGTTAACAGGGTATTAAAATTTGACTCCAGAGTATCAGTCACCTAATCTTTGTCCTTGTCCACGAAAGTAATGTCTTCCGAAATTACCACGATGATGTCCACGACCGCGTTGACGCGGATGTCGTGCTCGTGGAGGTACTACAGCCGGATCAGGATTCATGTTGCCGTTTTGATCAGCCGTTGCGTCAGCCAAGGTTCTGCCCAGGCCTCGAAAGTGATAAGCATGTGGAATATTCTCGTTGTTACCAAAAATAGTGGCTTGCTGGCCAAGTCTAACAATGTTGACCCTCCTCAGTCGAGGTGCTCCTGTGTCCATTCGTGTGTGTAAACTGTTCTGATGGTCGGCTGTGTCGTCTATTTCGGCGATACTAGGCTCGTTGGTAGCTTCGTCTAATCGTCGACCTTGTCCATAATACCCGAAGTCAGTGTATGACTGATTATCATGAGGCCACTCATCATCCATCTCATCCATCTGTGATGTCGTATCGTCTTCTCCATCGTTGTCTTCTTCATCGGATGACATGTCATCGGCAGGATTATCGAGTCGCCGACCTTGACCTCGAAAATTGTGGTAGTTCACATGCCGTGGCTGCGGTTGCTGATAAGCGGGAAGGCGTCCCCAATCAGCGTTATCGCCTGCAACATCATTTGGTATTTCGTCGTCGTTGATTCCTTCTTGTTCACCGAGTCTGCGTCCTTGTCCATGAAAGCGCACTCCTGCGAAGCGATCAAATTGGTTTCGTTGCATCTCATTCATGGCATCGAAGTGGTTGAATCCTGCAGGTGGCTGCTGCTCCTCGTGAGCTTGGTCGCGCACGTCATCATCGCCTTGATCGATATCAGCTGGCTCATCACCATCCTCACCTACTCTTCTGCCAAGGCCACGAAACTGACCTTGAGGCAGCAGCTCTAAATCGTGAAGGTTATTGAAGCCGGCTGGTAGATTCATGCCGTTCTGTATACGGTCCAAAATGTCTTGCTGCGCTTCAGGATCCATATCTCGCATGTCGTCGTCCACCCACGCATGCTCGCCACTGCAATTACAAGGTAACTCACTTCGGCCTTTCTTTCGACCACAGTTGTAGCAAAAGTTCTTACCACATCTATCACAGTGCATGTGGTCGCAGCCTGAATCCCTCTCGATCATCTGTTTGCACCAAGGACATGGCTTGTATCCTTGCTTCCGCATCTCTGCTAATGACTCGGGCTCGATAACGTCGGGACACTTCCCAGCATCGCTATGCCAAGACCTGAGACTGTTGCAAGTGGTGCATGTCTTGAGGTTGCATTTTGAACAATTTGCCCATTTGTTGTCCTGAGTGTATGCTGACTTCGGCAGGTACAAGCTGCAGTCAGGTGTTGCACAATATACTGGCTGAGGATCGTCATACTCTTGTCGCACTTCTGCCCAAGACCGGACCATGTGTGTTGGCAGTTGAGCTCGTACGAGGTTGAAAGGAATATCGATTCGACATTCTTGGCACTGCGGAGGCCAACTGTTGCGCTCGAGGCCAATGGCTATCTCTGTGATTAGACATTCTTTGCATCGTAAGCAGTTGCAGAGGAGCTCGAAAAAGTCGTCCTTATTGTGGGAGGATTCTGTGCATGGACATTCGTACGAGATGCCATCTTCATCTGCTTCGGTCATCAGCGCATTCTCGTCGGTCCGACTTGCGCAATCGCTCATCGAGATATCACTTTCCTCCACTTGTCGGTCCAGGAGATGCTGTATCGCCTTGACAGCTTCAGGGCCCAATGTGACAAAATCCATAATGAGGTTTGGTTAAAGAACGGTTATCAGAGCCTTGCTGGTGCCTCAACGTAAAGAGAAAGAAAATGGCGAGAATGCTTGTCTTGGAGCAGATATACAAGAAACAGAAGAGACTCTTTTCGTCAAGTCCAGACTGGTGCTGCAGGAAGTGATATCGTGAATTCACAGCGGACACTAACAACCAGCAATTGCTACACCATTGTCAGTATACTTCCTGCGTGACCTATTGGAGTTAGCGTGCAGTTGTGCCTGGTACCAGACCTGTGTCACCCGGCCTATTCATCGTGCACAATGACCAGGCTAGAGAGTGTTAAAAAGTCTGCAAACACTTCCAGAAACACTTATGCGTATAAGGGTTGGTACGATTACACGAGAGACGTCGACCTGCAGAATCTAGGCAGACGTTCCAGACTCTAATTCGCCACGTGACCAGGTTCTGTGCTGTATACTATCGGTGTAGCACAGGAAATGTTGACCTGCCAGATTGCATTGACACAGCCAGCCAACATTCGGCCATAATCCTGAGCTCACTAACAATGCTGAGTTAAAAACACTCGCCATTGAAATGCAGTGGTCCGAGCGGTTTGTGCTTGAAAATGTCAGACCTCAACACACATCATATTGTCATTGTTTTGGGTGCGATACTTATTGTACAAGCAGCACTTCTGGCAATGCATTCGTGAACAAAGATCATCAGCACTGAAATAAGAATGCGAGTAAGATCGTACGTTATGAACGCACATGCAGCTTAACAATTGTGTCGACGATGAATAACGCGCCAAACAGGTGTCTGCAGTCGTCCGTAGAGCACCATGCTAATACTAAAGCCAGGCCATGATTATAGGCCTTACAGGCACAACTTGCTGCTTGTGGTCCTTGTATCTTCGTCCATGCTGTTAAGTTCGGCTCGGCTTCCACTAAAAATCTACCAAGCTTCGACATCCGTTCACTCGTGGCTGACCAGATCGTGTAATGCTTTCAGTATTGTATGCACTTGATTTACTGGCCTGTCAGAAACATTCCACACATGTGCCAGCCATTGTCATACCAGCGGGTACGCGATAGGCAGCGGAACCAGCCGGAAATCGTGATAATCATTCATCTTTGGTCAATGTCCCTCTCTTTGATCGGACTCGCGAGATGGAACAATAGCCTGATGCAAAGGACAATAATGCACCTTGTTACAGAACAACGGATCCCGTGTCGTCTCTTGTGTGTGGCATGCAGCCTCGACAAAGAAGTGCTTTCACGCCTTACTGCCCTCAAATATCAGCATTCGCACCATGAGAGTCACCAGCATCATGAACTCCAAGGTGATATAAAGGCAATCTTCAACGCAATGCCTTTTGGTCAAGCTGTCAACTCAACCTGCAACATTAACACCGAAATGCATTCTTCCATCCAGCGCATTAATGCTCAACCCAGCCGTACTCAGAAACGTGTCCGATTTCAGCCGCAGACTGAAGTCAAGATCATTCACAACTCCACACTGCAGCCTCTAGCAACAGTCCACACACATCTCACCGAACCACCAGCAGGTAAGTCAGCTCTCAGCAAATTCACTGAAAGCCTTACTAACCCTCAAACTTACCGCGACACTCTTATGTCTTCCTTCAACTCTTTAGGCCAACAGGAGATGCTCGTCCGAGGAGTCTCACAAACGACCACGTCGACAGACCCAGAAAAGCGTGTCAAAAGCCTATCATGCGAACTTCAGCACGTGCTCACCGATTTCCATATCAGACTTGTCGACAAGATTGGTCGACGGAACATCATCGGTCCAATAGCTGAATATGAGGTTGAGCTCGAATGTGCTCTTAATATCATAGGACCCAGGAACGGTTACGATCGTGCAACTAAACTTGGGTATATCGGTATGTTCTTCCAGCTCGCAAAACGTATGGTCATTCTAAATGACCACTCCACTGCAAACGTACTAGTCAAAAAGCTAGACTTCTTTTACATGTTCAATTCCTCAGAACTTAAGGCTAGCTCATCCGCAGGGAGGCCCGGTCTTCACGTAGATGACCTGGCGATGGTCGCCGAAGCTTTCTACAAAGCTGAGGCTGCTTGGTCTCTGCGAAAGGACATTCAGAAGCAAATGGCCGTGAAAGCCAGCTTTTCCCATCCAGATCGTGGCAATCGGAGGTGGTAACATCTTCGCAGTCAGTGACTGTGGAACATAGAATTGCGTACAGTCGATACCCCTGGGGTCAAAGAGCGGTAGTTCGGTCCAGATCTTGCAACTTACGCGTCACCAAAGTCTTATCGTTTCCTTCCCAGGCGAGGAGAAAGAACACTTCGCTATGAATGGCTTCATCATAGAACATCTCTGCCTCAATACGATGCAATGCCATGGCATCAGCCTATTCGACACTTTACGCCCCAGGGGGGCGAGAGTAGTTTAATCTCTTCTATAGCAATTCTCGGATCGCTCCAAATATCCTTGGCCGCCACTGATCCCAAGATGTCCATCAAGGGCAACAAAGTGCTTGGTCTCGCATGTGGTTCTCGATAATGATACAATGCGAAATTCGAGAAACCGGGAGCTGCAAGTGTCATGGGTAACGAGTGCTGACATATTCGAGCATATGGGGGAAGCAGCAAGAATAGATGCAAAGGAATGCCGCCTTCACGAGACTAAACTTGAATACATCCAAGGGGAATGCCTCCAGGCCTGACATCGAACTCGACGATGCTCCATTTGGTGTTGTATCTGCGGCGTGGCTACTGGACTATGCACCAGTAGCCTAGCCAACTATAGTCTGAGCAGAGGCTTGAGCTGTTTCCAGGTCGGTTGAGGTTTGCCTTCTTCTGAGCTCAAAGGCCTGGAGAACGACATGTTTTTGTTGCTTTGAGGTAAAGCTGGTTTTACGACCGTCAACCAATTCACGCTGAACTTCCTCCTCAGTTGCCCAAACGTGGTCCTGATGCTCTGTTGGGTCGAGTTTGACCTTGATCCAGCCTTTATCGTCCCGCTCTAGCTGCTTGCCGTTTTCAATTTCGGCGATGAAATTGAATTTCACGACAAGATTTCCGGTGCTCGTCAAAAAGACATAGTCCTTACCTACTTGTTGACCCACTGAGATCGCTTTTAGGCCAGATTCCTCCTCGAGTTCACGGACCGCTGCGTGCAGTATGGAAGGGTCTTCTTCATCCACCCCACCACCAGGGATCTCCCACTTGTTTGGCATCGAGTCTGTTGAAGCACGTTGAATGAGTAGTATTCGACCCTCATAATCGAAAGCAAGCACTCCAACTGCCACCCATTTTAGTATTACATTGTCCTCGTGCCTAGCCTGTTTCTTGAGGTAAATTCTGTAAGGTACACGATATTGCTCGAGAGAGCTGCAAACAGACAGATTTGCTAGCAAATCCTTTGCTGGAGTAATTTCCATGTTGTTCCACAAAAGCTAAGCATTCGAAGAGGATATTTGTCGAAAGAAGTTTTGAGGTGTTGAGACCGTGACATGCCCCTTTCGGGTAGGCTCTAGAAAGATAATCTAGTCTTTATACATGCATGATAGGAATGTATCTGCCTGCTCTGTACTTCGCCGCTCCAGGCAGACTATTTGACTGACACCTTAGCCCCCGATAAGAACCATTCAGGTCCATAATTCAACTAGTTGCTAGCACGAAACGGGCGATACTCATTTTCTGCGAGATGGTGAATGAGCGACAGAGATCCAGAGATGATGACCGTGCTCTGCTGAGCGATAACCCCATGCCATAGAGCTTGTTCTAAGTACTCAAGTAGCTTGAAGAGTGCCTGGAGCGCTTCGAACACTGCGGGCACCGATCTCAGCTTTGGCAAGATCAAATCTGCTTAAGGCTACGGTCGAGCATATTGATACTGACTGTAAGCGCGTACGTTGCCCGATCCTCTTGTGAATCGATGTTGGAACTCCTTTACCTTATCAGGCTCTGGCATCTGAATATCTGTTCTTACACCTCAAAACGCAGAAACCGGGCATAAAAATGTATACAAGGGTTTCATGCTGGCAAAGATAGTGCCACTCGAGATGTTGCAGCAGGAGAAGTATCACCGCGTAACGACGAGTCATCCCACAAGATCAATATCATTTCATATCGTACTAGGTGCCAGCAGGAGAGATGGTCAAGCTAGTTCTTGCACACCCGGGTTAAACGCATAGTGCGGTACCTCTGCAAAGAAGCCGCGACGTGGAGCATCGCCTTCCGTACTGCAGCTTAGATCCTTCCACTGCTCACATGTCTTTACCATATCCGCAGCCAACCTACTGATAGTTTCATAGCTGTCAAGACCAACGGGAATCTGTAGCGGGAATGGACGACCAGCAGCAACACCTTCGCCTTTCAATATGTCGATTATCAGATTGGAACACTTGCCCGCATCTCCAGGAGAGTTGCCATACATTGCTTGAGCACCCTTTCCAAACGCATCCATCTGCTGCTGATACTCGGCGAAAGCGGTCGGTGTTACTTTGGCACCATCCATAAATGCTGTCTGATGATATCCGATGTCAAAGACGACTGGTTTGATATTGAGGTGATGCACTTCCGTTGCAAGGACTCGACCGTATTGTGCAATAGCGGCTTTACTGGCACAATACGGCCCGGCGGCAGGCCCAAATGCATGTGCGTATACCGAGTTCATGAAAGCAATTCGACCGAATCTTGCTTTACGCATGTGAGATAGTACAGCTTTGACGACGTTTGTTGTGCCGAAGAAATTGACGTTCATCTGCGACAACCATTGCTCGGAACTATGATACATCAGCTGATATATATCTGATCAATGAGGTGAGCCGTACGTCAAGTCCTCCAAGAAGCCAAATTCGCCATAGCCGGCGTTGCAGACGAGAGCGTCTATGCGGCCGTATATCGCTGCTGCTTCGGTTATGATGGAGTCGAGCTTATCCTGCTTGACTGTAACGTCAAGCTCAAGAACATCGCATCCTTTCTCCTTCAGGTTGTGAAGACGATCGATAGGTGCACGAGCGGTTGCGATGACTTTGTCGCCCCGTGCAAGAGCATTGATAGCCACACTCTCCCCAAAGCCTGAGGAGCATCCTGTTATCAGCCAAATAAATTGGGGCATTGTGCTATTGGGTTAACGATATGTTTTTGATCAAAGGTAGGTAGACGGTCAAGCCTTGAGCAGTACTTTCGGCCATGATATAGTGAAAATTACACAACTAAAGATGACAACATTCCACCATTACTTACAGCGCTATTCAGCTTGGTCGCCTGAAGCCAGTTTATTCAGATACTATATAATCCTGGAAAGCTTCCCTGGTGTAAACTCAGAAATTTAGTGCTATCTAACCATACTGAGTTTGGCTGTTTGATATCAATAACGAGCAGTGAATCGGATGTTGTGCCTCTGTATTGGCAGGCTTTCGCTTCAGGTTCGATCTGGCGTATTTGCGTACACACAAGGGAAGCTTTCCAGGATTATATAGTAGGACCAAGTTGTACTGATCCCAAGGTAGCAAGTCGTAATCGCACGCCTGTTCCTTGGCCAGTCACAAGCGCTTACTTCACAGCTGGCCTTAGAATCTGCTCGGTAGACCGCTCGTGTTCGGTCTGGAAGGGTGTACCTGACTCGACAGTACAGGTCAAGACTGTTGCGGAATGAATCTGTGGCAGCAGATCGAGATCGCGTTATAGCGAAAGGGCGAAGATTAAGCAGACACTCACAGATAACCACAAAAAGTGCTTCTCAAGTGATTATTAAGGACAGTTTCTTCTGCACAGTCGATAGAGACGCTCCACACCTTGCTTGGTTCCCTCAACGATTCTTCGAGCTTGCTGAAATCGTGGCAGAGATCTTGACAGATAGCTGGCTGCATTTGATCATCTCGCACTGAGCAGTGCCGAGATAGACGATTCCGGGTCCCGCTAGCACCGGCTTTAAGGGGTTTAGGCTCAGCAGATTAGGCATGGCGAGATTGCCATAATGACGCATTGGTTCGTTCTTTCTTCGGACACAAGTCTCACCGAATCTCAATATGTGGCAGTCACCACCTACACGATTCCAGATATAGCCACTTCATAGTATTAGCCACCAAACCGGTCCGCGTTCGAGCGTACACAACGGTAATTGCTCAGTCTCGTTGCTTCGAGAATGAAACCTATACAAGCAAGCACTTTCCTTCTACTACCGTTCCTGCCGTGAATGAGCCTTCGACCTGCAACAAGTGCAGCTGAAGGTCTGCTGAAGACGACCTCAGCTCTTGCCAAACCACTTTCACCTAGATTACGACCGCAATCAACGGTCGCGTATCCCTCCACAACACCAGAACCCTTGCCACCGTCTGCTCGCCACCCACCAGTTATGAGTCGAGCAGAGATGGCCGATAGTGACAGTGAGGTTGCCGGTCGATCTCAGCAATCGCCATTAGCCTCTAGACGAAAGCAAGATACCGACAAGAGTAAGAGTCAGTCGCGCTTTGCAGGAATGTTTCCGATGGGATACAAGGAGGGTTTCAGCCAGTGGTGGTCTGCTCCATCAGCTGCAGATGCAGAGCATCGAGTTCTGTCGTACATACCGTACTTGCAATCGCCTCCAACGCATACTCAGACAGCATCAGAACCGCCATCACAAAATCCGAGCACAATGGATGTGAGTCAGTCGCCCGAGGACAAGGCTAGGCCAGTAACCACGAATTCAATGACCGACCCATACGGTCCCCGTACGTGGCACTCGAAAATGGTACAGCTTACGGGCAGGAACCGAGCTCTCAACGAATTTTCTGTTGAGCGTACAGATGAGCAGGTTGATCAGACAATGGTGATATTGCACGGCTATGGCGCAGGTTTGGGCTTTTTCTATAAGAACTTCGAAGCACTATCAAGACCGCAGGGCTGGAAACTGTATGCGCTTGACATGCTTGGCATGGGCAGGTCATCTAGACCACCATTCAAGATCAAGGCGAAGACGCGTGAGCAGAAAATCACGGAAGCTGAAGATTGGTTCATCGACTCACTCGAGGAGTGGCGAAAGAAGCGGAACATTGATAAGATGACTCTTGTTGGACACAGTATGGGCGGCTACATGTCTGTATGCTATGCTCTGAAGTATCCAGGACGACTCAATAAGCTCATTCTTGTGTCTCCTGTGGGAATACCCGAAGATCCATACGCTGTCAGAGCCGACATGCCCGAACCTCCAGAGTCAGGACTACAAAACGAGTTCACGCAAGATCAGCAAACAGAGACTACCCAGACTGGTGATAACAACAACTTCCTAAATTCACGCTCGAAAGCTGAAGCGAAACAGCTCAAGAATAACAAAGACATCTCAGGCACACAGCCTGCGCCTCGAAAGCCGCTGCCGAAATGGTTGACATATTTATGGGACGCGAACATCTCACCTTTCATGTTCGTGCGATGGTCAGGTCCATTAGGTCCGAGACTTGTGAGTGGCTGGACTTCCAGAAGGTTTTCACATTTGCCTTCAGAAGAAGCCGTAGCATTACATGACTATTCTTACAGTCTATTCAAGCTTACTGGCTCCGGCGAGTATGCCCTCGCTTACATTCTGGCACCTGGCGCTTTCGCACGATCACCTCTGATACGGCGTATTGGTGACATTGGCAGACAAAGGCTACCAGTCTCTGCAACAGCTGCTGCAAGCGTGGCCTCAAACATGTCTTCATCTACCTCCTCCTTCCAGCAACCTGATGTCGATCGCCAGGCTCCAGAAGTCTCTACAAACACAGCTGCCAAAGTGCAGACCGAGACCGGCATTCCTGTCGTTCTGATGTATGGAGAGAACGATTGGATGGACGTGAAAGGTGGCTACGCAGCTGCAGAAGCGATGAACGCTGCCAAGAAACAAGCCTTGGCCAACGCCACTGAGGAGCAGAAGCGAGCTGATAGAGGAAGTGCTAAAGTTGTAATTGTGAAGAAGGCTGGTCACCATCTATACTTGGATAACCCAGATGACTTCAACGACATTATGCTCGAAGAAATGGAGGATGTCAGACGAAGAGCAGGCTAGAAGCCCGAATGCGAAGGCACAGCAACTGCTTCGCCCTCAAAGTATTTACCACAACCATCTAGGTCAGACAAGCCTGGATGGTTTCGTTTTCCGACGTGGGGCTCTAGCAAGCCACAACGTCAACACAGTCTCACTCATGATGTTCCAAGTTCAAGTTCGAGCGCTGACGATAGTTATCCTACATCCGGTGGGAACCACATCCGCATCGCTGCAAATATCGCTCGATCATTGAGCGGGAATGTACAGAATATGATGACTGCCGATCCGAGCATTGCCTTTGTTGCAAAGCCTGACTCGAAGAACCCGTCTCGATCTAGACGTCGCAGCAGAGTCTTTCAGCGCCGAATATCTACCGATCAGATGACTGTAGGAGGAAGAGTTTTCAAATACAGGAGGAGCAGAGACTACGGGAAAATGAAGTCCAAACGATCTAGCTCAATGCGCAGAACCTGGAGTGAAACTTCCATGAGAGGTCTTTTGCCAAGTAGAAGGAAGGAGTCGACCGACAACGCACTGCTGAAAAGCACCAGCGTCTCTGCTGCAGATCGTGCAAGCGAAAAACTTGGTGGTAGAAATGAAAAGTTCGAACGCAAAGTATGGAAGCAGAATGGAATGACCAGCAAGTTTGGAGACTGGAAGCTAAGAGTGTGGAAGAAGAGCCAGTATCGTAGCTTCTCGATTTGATAGATGACAGTATGTCTTCACTTGTATGAGTTTGGTTTCGGTGATAGATACTTAGGGAGGTCTGTACACGATAGCTTCGTTTCTATCTGTACTCTCGAAGCCGCGAGTGATGGATGTGACCTCAACTCAGAGAGTGTACGTGAACATTACACTTGCGCTCTAGGTATGACTTGACGTTAGCTGCGAAGTGCTTGGAGACACTCCGATCAAGTCCTGAGGATCTGCCTGTCTTGTCTAGTATATACAATTTAAGTTGGGCGACTGCTAACGTGACGCTCATGGAAACGTCAAACTCCCTTGAAGCAGCGGATTCCTTTGATTAAATATCACAGCTTATTCCAAAACATTGATGTAGTTTTTTGGACTCTTGGGCACAGTCCCCTGTTACATCAGACTCAATGTCTAGAGGTCATTGCATCCGCCCTCTTCACCGCTTCTTGAAAACAGACTTGCCAAAACCTGAGAATATTCCATTTCGCTGCACTATCATATGGAAACAATCATGATCCACTGTAAGCCCGTTGCTGACCGGAAGACCCTCGTTACAAGCCACAATTTTCCACGCGTCTCCGTAGAGGTCCTTGAGACAGGACATCATGCTCTGTACAGCGGCTTTGCGAGATGCACTAGATCTGTGGGGATTGTGGTTCGGCGGTTTTCTTTTCTGCACATAGTGCTTGAGGTCATCGCTCCCACCATGGTATGAATTCTCACAAAACGAGTAATGATCGTTACCATTGCGGGTAAAGAATATGAACATTCGATACAGATTGAACTTCAGGAGATGGTTTGGCAGGAAGCCACACGCCCCTTCAGGAGCGCCAACTCCTGGACTCTGAACTCTGGGACCATGATCTACTCCAGTCCGATATAAGGGACATCCAGGAGAAACTGCCACGATCTTGTTGAAACCGTTGGCTGTCAGCTCGGCGATACGAGATTTGATACGAGCTACACGAGACTCGATGGCTATCGATATATTAGCACATTCTTCATGTATATGGGCATCCAACTTACTCTCTTCGCCACTGGTTTCTCCATCATCAGTTGTTCGCGTCTCGGTCCGACTACCTGCCAGATTGTCGCGGCGGTCTTCAACCTCCGCAACCGAAAGTTCTGCATTGCAGATTTGAAGAATGGACGTTCTCGGAGAGGTGTTTGTCTTAGAGAATGGAACACTTGTGCTCTGCCTCAAACTTGACGACATGTAACCGTCGTTCTTGGTTAGGGCTCCTCCTCGCCGTTCGGAAGGGGTTCCGGTTTCGTCCTGGGTTGATGCTCTTAGTGGCCATTTACAAGGGATTCCGAGCCGACAACATCTATTGCACTGTCGTAGTTTTGAAATGATCCCCGTTGAAGAAGTTGTCCAGCATGCTTCATCGACATCCTGGCACGGTATACATACTGAATTGTGGTAAGATAATTGCTCCGTCTTCGTAGTTTCTGGTGACGATAGTGCAGTTGCAGGAGTCGGAGCAAGCACTTTTGGCAAGTCTGTGGGAATATGGGCATCTCTTATGGTAGCATTTTCCTGTGCAAATCGAGGTGATCTGACAGTATCTGGTTGGGTTGCTCCTTGGAAGATCTCATAACCTGGTTTTTCTGCACTAATATCCTCTTCGTGAACTCGTTTACCTCTTCTCAGCTGAAGGTCCCCTTCTCCAAGCAAAGGCTCCTGTTCTTGGATCACAACCTCCTCGTCTCGGAGGCTCATAGGTTTTTCGTCACATTGTTGATCTCTACAATGCTGCAACTCCCATTCTCCAGGCTGAAGCTCTGATTCTCTGACCTTCTCAATCTTTGGCAGACCAGTTTGGTAGTCAATTACATGTTCGATTTCAACGATTGTGAGCCACTGGTGCCATTCTGGCAACAAAAGCGCAGTTTCCGCGCATGGTCTGCTGCACGGGTCGGGTGCAAGTAGACATCTTAGCACATTTTGCGCTCGCCAGCTAATAGTGTACCGAGCAAGCCACTGTACAAGATTAGACGGATTGTTCTCAAAGCAGTAGTTAGCCAGAGCGTTGAGCGTGAACGGAGGGGATCCCGTTAACAGTTCAAATAGCATGCATCCAAATGACCAAATATCGCACTTCGAATTATATTGGCTGGCTTTCTCTTGCTCGACAAGACCCAGGATTTCTGGTGCTTGATAGCCGGTGGTGCCAATGTTCGTGTGTAGGTTCGTACGCTGCGTGATGGTACTTTTGCAGATGCTGAAGTCTGCTATTTTGACCCACCACTCTGGCTGATGCCTAACTACCAGGATGTTGGCAGGTTTGATATCACGATGTACAATGTCTAACGAATGCATAACTTTGATGCCCTCAAGCACCTGAATGGCGATCTGCTTTGCGTCCGACTCAGGGAGACCATTTCCAATGTAGCGGAAAAGATCGCCACCAGAGACGTATTCCATTGCAAGGTAAAGGTGAGCATCCTGTACGTACCAATCATATAACTGGACGAAGTGCTTTGAATAACTTGGATTTGAGAGCCTCGACAGCGCTGCAATCTCCCTCTTATAGTCCACTTGACTATCATGTAATTGTCGCAATCTCATCACTTTTACGGCACGACTCTTAACCAGGCTGCTCCCCGCATAGCATTCTTCTCGGTGGACAATTCCAAAAAGACCAGAGCCTAGGTCTTCTCGCTTGTGCCACTGTAGCTCGATATTGATAGCAGCTTGCCTGCCAGAGGCTCGCTTATCACGTACGATCAGAGTTTCGATGGTATACGTTGGCAGGACATGATTTTGTCTCTCGAGCTCAGGGTACAGTACCGCGCCGTCAATCAAAATTCCAGACAATATCTGTCCCGTGGCGCTCTGAGTTTGCAAGATGATGTTGCCGTACACGTTGCCGAATATTGCTGCAGCTCGATCAGATACTTTAGCATCTCCATAAGTGTTACCACTTTGCGCCATAGCATAACAAACATCAGTATGATCCTGGAGTCACATCGCGAGGCCTGTGGCGATTGCGCACATCATGTCGACATGAGCCGACAAGCATGATGGAACTTCGAAATTCAACTAGCAAGCGCAGCTGATATTCAGCCTTACTCTTCGCAAGTGCTAGATCGAAATCACCAATCAGAGCTGCAGCTCATGCATAAGTGAATCCGCAAGTATTTCGACGCATCTTGCCCTTCGACACCTGTCCTTCGCGCTAAAAACCACAGATCGAGCTCATGATGGGTAGCGTTGTAATAATGACATTACCAGGTCGTCCTCGGGATCTTGCAGTACGACGTGAGTCAAAAGCTGCGGCCTTATCGACATGCTTGGAAAGTGAAGCTTGAAGCACTGTGACCCACCTCGGAAGAGCCAGCCTCCGATTGGCAGAGGCTGAAGACGAATCGATCCACTTTCGAGCCACTATCCCCTTCGTGCTTGTCGATGACTACCCACGTACTCGCTGGCCAGTATCTCAAAACGCTTCGCTGTTTTGTCTACATGTGGCACCACTCTCTCGCAAACACGCAGATCTGATTGCTCGAGATGGTAGATGGTCAGACAACGATGCTAAGCCGTCGTGTCAGGCGGCAGGATACATTCAGCTTGATGGAAGTATAAGAACATTCATGCTCTCGGCTTGTGCTTTCTTGCTTTTCTTCATGCCTTATCCATAGAAAATATCGAGCAATCATGACTGACTCGACTCTGGAAGACGCGTTTCAGACCGCCCTCAACACAGGCAAGATCAACGGAGCCATCATCTGTGCCACTGACTCAACAGGACAATTCAGCTACAATCACACTATAGGACAACGTACTCTCCTCTCGGGCGAGAAAACAGACCATCAGCTCGACGATATCGTGTACCTGGCTTCAGCTACAAAGCTTATGGCAACGGTTGCTGCTCTAACATGCGTCGAAGACGGGCACTTGACTCTTGAAGGCGACCTTTCGGGGCTTGCTCCGGAATTGACATCCAAGCAAGTCTTTACTGGCTTTGCTGAGGACGATACACCTAAGTTTGAGGCTCAAACGAGACCTATCACAATGCAATTACTCCTCACGCACAGCTCCGGTATGGCATACCACTTCCTAAACCCAGACCTGATGCGTCTAAGAGCAGCCAAAGCGCGACCTGACCAGCAATCGGAGAAGAAGCCTGTTGAAGAGCTCTTCCAGGATCCACTTGTCTTCCAGCCTGGGACGGGATGGATGTATGGTCCTGGCTTAGACTGGGCTGGCCGAATCGTCGAACGAGTCACCAGAAAGACGTTACTTGAGTATCTTCAGGAACGTGTTTTTGGAAGACTTGGTATCTCAGATGCTCAATTCTATCCTGTCACTAGAGAAGATCTTCGTGTACGAATGGTTGATCTCAATCCTGATGATATCGAAGGTACCGGTCGTGCAGTTCTGGGTGGGGGAGGAGATATGAATCTAACCACGAAAGGCGATTTCGGTGGTCATGGCTTGTTTATGACCGCGCAGGATTATCTGACCGTGCTCAAATCGATATTAGCGAACGATGGGAAGATCTTGAAGCGTGAGACTGTAGAGTCAATGTTCGAGAACCAGCTTAGTGAGCAAAGTCAAGCGGATCTGGAGAAGAGATTAGTTGGTCCTCTAGGACAATTTTTCAGGGTGGGTATTGCTTCGGGGACAAAGGCTGGATATGGTTTTGGAGGTCTGCTTACCATGCAGGATCTTGGAGGATGGTACGGAGACAGCACACTTACCTGGGGCGGTGGAAGGACGTTCTCGTGGTTCATTGATCGCAAGAATGATCTTTGTGGTGTTTGTGCTGTGCAAGCGAAATTGCCTTTCATTGATGCTGAGACTGTGGACGAGTTGAAGCAAGTCTTCAGGAAGGGCATCTACCAGCAAAGAGAAAGACGGCAAAGATAGTAAAGCAGGCAGATCGTCGTGGCCTACTCAGCTCGTTCATAGACTGTCCAATAGCGGCTGTCGTGTACTTTGTTCTTCCTCAGCTTTATGTGTAATGTCTCGATACAACCAAAAATGCTGTATCATAAAAATCACATCGAAAAACACGCTGATATTGCTAAGCCCAAACTTGGCAGGATTCCCCGTAATACCACTCCAATCACCTTGAAAGCTCGCATCAATGAACAGCTGACCAAGTGAGAGGATTCCACCAGCGAAATCGAACAACACCTGACCAATCGACCAGCCTTCCGTTGATTTCTGGGTATAGTTAAAATGTGCCTGCGGTATGTATTTCAAGAGAGTTGCCAAAAGCTTGATATACCCAAAGATATAAATCACGTCAACCCAAGTCCATAGGTTTGAGTCATACTGTATTTTCGTCTCGTTCGTCGCTGCTCGAAAGATGAAAACAATCACAGTGGTAATACTCCCAACAATCACAAAGCGTGTCACATTGTTCGTCTGCTTCCCTTTCGACACCTCGAAACCCCAGAGCCGAGTCCAGAATTGAGAATATGTTACCAAGACTAACACTAGAGCGTGTGCTGCAAAAGCGAAGTCATTGAAGCGTACAGTGGGAATCGGTGCGTTTGGGTGACGCGCTGCATACTGGGCTCGAATCTGTGGCGAATACAAGAAGCACGACGTCGAGATTGTATATGAGATGAAGCCGAGGACGTTCAGAGCTGGATAGTCCTTGGTCAAACCTTGTGTTGATTTACGGCGCCAGTTCAGCAGTGGTTGCGGGTAAAATGACGCTGACCAGCAGAAGACACTAAATTGATTAGTAATGCTTCTCTTATTGTGAGAATCGCTGCTCACTATGTCCATCCCAGCAGTCTGTGAAAGGATCAGTATGGACCTGGACATGATGATGCATAGCATACGTAGATAGACCGCGACCAACGGTCCCATAGTTTAGCTTCATAAGGTACAATCATATACAATATGCAAGAAGTAAGGAACTGATATGCAAGAGAAGAGGAAGAGGTTGGCTCGGATCATTGATTGGATCGTTCCCTCCTGCAGGTCGATTTCTGACTCCTCCGATTGGTTGTCTCAACGTCTTCTCGATCTTTGTGGAGTCCAAGATGCGTTGTCCATGGCAGCATAAACTCACGCTAAAGGCCGATGCGAGGATCAGGACTTGAAGCAGTCCAACTCAGTCCCACTTGGCAGACTGCGGACATCGTTGTCGATCGTTTCAAGATCATTCACCACTTGCTTCAGAAAGCTTCACAAGATTTTGCAATAATATCAGGCGACCACAAACAGATCAACACTATCACCTTCAAGCGATTGATCAATCGACCCCGCACGATAAACAAAAGATCAAACTCGAGACAGTCCGAGCGTACTCGATAACAGGCCAGTCGCACACCACGTGGTCGAAAGTTTCGAACGGGAGTAATTGTGTAGGACCCAAAGTGCATGGTGTCATTACAGAAGCCCTAGGAGGGCTACCTCCATCAATAGCCTGTCTGTATACTCGGATCACGAGCAGGAATCGAGTGAGAACGACAGACACGATGGCGCTCGAAACTCGCCAGCTTGCGCCTCCAGGCAGCAGCACCTATAACTCAGACACGATGCACGTCGGAGATGGGACATGGGATGCAGGACGTGATGATTTCTTGCTGCCGAATCTGGTCGGGTTCAATTTCGCGACGATGAGATACAATGGTAAGAATGACCGAGAGGGCATATGGAATAAGTGCTGACAATCCCTAGGCATGGGCAATCGATTCCTCTCGCTGACCGGCTATCACGGCTTGGTCAAAGCTCATGGCATCCTTGCGGCGATAACCTTCCTCGCCATTATACCTGCAGCTATCTTTCTAGCTCGATTCAAGCTATTTCGTGCTCGACCGGGACGTGGGATCCAGTCGCACATATGGCTGCAAATACTGGCACTGCTACTGGCAACCGTTGTGGTTATTCTAGGTTTCTTTCAAGTCGGACCAGAAAGAGCTCTTACAAATCCGCATCATGGTATTGGCGTTGCCATCTACGTCCTTCTCTGGGCTCAGTTCATCTTCGGAACTGTCATGCACAGAATCGAGAGGAAACGGCCACGCAGACCGTATGTGCCGCTGAAAGCTATGTTGCATCACTGGCTAGGTAGAGCCATTGCCCTGTTAGGGATCGCGCAGATACCACTCGGACTCACACTGTATGGATCGCCCTTATTTCTGTTCGTCCTATATGCTCTGTGGGTGTTTGCGCTCATAGTAATTTATTTCATCCTACAATGGCGCCATGAGAGGCGTAGAGCACGTCTGGGACCAGGGCCGAGCGAGTATAGTGAGGAGATTGTAACCGAACAAAAACCAAGCCACGGTTCTCATGCTGGCTTCGGAAAGATTGCAGCGGCCGGAGCTGCGGGTGCAGGTCTTGCTGCCCTGTGGAATCGTCGCAAGAATCCAAAGAGACGACATTCTGATAGCGACTTGACGTATACGAGCCGGTCCTCCTCTTCCTCCTACTACTTGAACGAGAAGCCGAACAGACAGCAAGGACGAACTGGGTTTGGCAAGCGCATCCTCGAGTTTGGTGCGATAGGAGGTGGATTAGCCGCAGCAAAATCGTTATTCAGTAGGCGCAAAGCAGGAAGAGACGATGAGTCTGAGATTGAGCCGTACCGGCCACCATTAGGCGGACATACCTCTGTTGTTTCAGGTGATTCATTCTCAAGATTGGAGGAAGGAAGACCACCAAGACCAACAACACCAGGTGGTCCTGGCACTGGCACAGCTGCGGCATTAGGAGGTGCGGCAGGAATGGCTACGGCGAGCGGTGCACGACCGACGCACCCTCTAGCACAACCTCCAATGACACCCGGACCCGGATCGGGCAGAGTGTCCGAAGATTATTCATATTACGACTACATGTCGAGCTCACCTTCGAGACAGGGTCGACATCAGACCTTCAGAGAGGCTGTGGCTGCTGGTGGTGCGATGTTTGCAGTACGGCAGCTCTTCAAGAACAGACGGCAAAAGAAAGAAGAAAGCAGGGCAGAGGAGCTTCGACAACAACGGATAGAAGAGGAAAAGATTGCCAGAATGAACTCTCAGCACCGATATACAGGTGATGGCACAACACCGCCAAGACGGCCACGACACAATCGACTTGCTAGCCAGACTGCATCGGACGTTTCAAGTATGATGGAAGGATCTGTACAGCGCCCAGGAATGAGCGCCTCAGCTGTACCGATTGCAGGTACGGCAGGAGCTGCTGCTGCAAGTGCTCTTTCCGATCGAAGTAGAATACGACCAGTGGGTGTCGACCCGCCTATAGCTCCTCCCGGACCATCATCAGCAATGGTTGCGGACTTGCCACCTGCTCCACCACCTCACGGGACAGATATTGCATCGTCTGGAAGCGAGTTATACACAACGGCTTCAGGACGACAGCGGCATCGGCACCACTTTGCAGCGGATGCAGCAGCAGCTACTGGTGGCGCAGTTTTAGGAGCAGCAGCAATGGATGCAAGGAGACGAAGGCAGGAAGGTGCACATACCGACTCTCTAGAATCACCTCCTGTCAGCATTCACGTCAAGACACAAGACAATGGTCGCAAGGTCACATTGCGCCGTCTAACTGAGGAAGAAGCTGCAGCCCAGCGAGCAGCAAGGAGGCAAGAACGACGCGCATCGAGACGACGGCGGAATTCCAGCTTAAGTAGTAGTGGAGGAGAGGGTCTTTCCGGTTCTGCTTGGCAACGTACAGAACAAATGGAGGCAGCACAGCAAGCAGCAATGGACGCGTCTACACCACGGCCTTCGACTGCACATATAGTGCCACCCAATCAGTATCCGACGCCACCATTGCCAGGAACGCATCAGCCGATCGATCCACATACCGGAGCAACGTATGCTGTGCCTCCACCACCGCCAATACCTGCTTCAACAAGTAATCTTGGTCCAGCTGGCAGTATCACTTCGCCTGGCACGGAGACGAGTGGACCGAGTGAATACGCCAATAATAGGAGGAGGCGGCGAGCAGAACGTGCGCAGGCAAGGTTAGCGAGAGAAGGCAGGACTGGTGGGAACACCAATACAGTTGATTTTACGTGATCTGAAAAGCTAGCGGTATGAGCAAAATAGTAATGAGATGAAGTTATGAGCGATATCGATATTTTGTGGTACGGTTAGTTGGTTCAGCATATGCTCTCTGATCATCGAAAGTTTCGACCAGCCAAGTGCTGTCTGGTCGTGAGTAGTCAAGGGACTTTGGTACGATTTTCTTCAGAACGTATAGACTCCGAATGTGATGGTCCAACTTGGGTTGCCACTTGTTCACTGAACATAGCCCGAAGTATAGTGCATGGTCTTGCTACGGGATTTCTTGTTATTGATGTCGCCTGAAGCATCTTCAGCTATAGAGCTGCCTTCGTGTAGAAACCAGAAAAGCACTGGCTTCGTCCCAGTGCTTCGTCTCTTTCCCAGTTAACTACTTCTTCAACTATCGTGCAATCTTATTGCTCGTTTGGAGTAGCTGCTTCGAGCTTGCTTCAATCCTGAAGTTACCACAGAGCTGCAAAGAAAGCAGACGTGAACAGTCAGCCTCGTTTGACTTGCCGACCATAGTCAGAAAAAGCACCTGGATAGGACAATCCAGCTTGATCAGCGATTATTTGATCCGAGTCATCAAAGACAGCGCAGGGTTTTCGGATTATTTGTTGTCCATGGCGACCCTTTAGTCGTACATAGGTGTGCATTTACCCTTTTCCACTCATGGTTTTTCGCTAGAACACTCATGTGTCTCCCAATTGAGGATAAGCTCCAAAACGCTGCTATATATGCCTTAGCTTTAAAACATTCACGATATTAGTCCTGATCGTTCATCCTGCTTTGCGTGTAATCATACGCTGGCGCCATTTGTGCGTCGACACGATTCAAGGCGTCGTCTTTGTCGCAAATAAGCTCGTCCGCAAATTCAAAGTTGTCCGTACTCGAGCGCTCATGGCGCTTGCTTGTTTCAGGTACACTCTCAGAGTATATGTTGCTGTCGTCTGTTTCAACACTACTGGCTATATCCTCTTCGTCCTCGGTAATGGTACTGTTTGGGGTAGTGATGTCTAACACGTCAACATTCCGGTGCGGGTCCGTCCTCAAATCTTCATTACCTTTCATACCTAGGCTTGAATTGAATACATCTTCTTCCAGTATTGCAAGAACACTCTCCATACTGGGACCTTCAGGACCATCTTCAGCAGCAGCAAACCATCGCCGCACTATCTTCGTGCCATGGTTATCCGTCTGGAATTTTAGAAATAATTGCATGCCTTTGATCATACGAAGACCAGGATGATCTCTCTCCTCGTCACATTTATAGAAGACGCTTTCCGCGGCTAGGGACCACGTAGTCGATATACCAGCATACAATTGTCCAGGCCGCCCGTCTGATCTATCGCCACTCTCACTATCTTCGTCCTCTTCTGAAAATGAGTCGACGATGTCGTTGTCGCTCTCGCTCTCGCTGTCGCTATCGCTATCGTTCTCGCCATCGGGATAATTCCGTTGACTGATTTGGAACACCATGTAAAAATGGTCATCAGCGAGCTTCTCAAGCTCATCATCCTTAGAACCGATGAGCAGACCGTGAAGTCCAATGTTCAGATCCATGGCATCGTTCACGGGACCCTCCTCACGTTGCATTTGACCTTGGCCGATCATGCTGATCGATTCGAGGCGTGGAAATGTACTCTTCAGTTCGGGCAGGACGTCACGATATTGGTGTCTATTTCCGTGTGGCTCCCAATCGTACTGATAGTCTTGCACGTAACGAAGGTGATACATATCAGAACTACTGAGTTTCAGACAGGTTATCCGGAAAGTCCAAATGCTGGCGGTACGAAAGTTGTCAAGCAGATGTGCAACATAGCCTTCGTGACAGACCGCCGTGGAGAAGTGCATTGCGTGTCTTGCTTCCGGCTCTAGTCGCTTGCATACTCGGAGGATCGAGAGTGGAAGGGCAGTTCGAGTAAGTGTAAGAGAAGGCTTTTGACGCCTGTACGTCGCTTTCGTGGTTATGGTCCATTCGTCCTCGAAATATTTCTGCAGCACGAGGCGCTGCAACTCTAGAGGTAAATCCAGAAGGCGAAATGGTTGCGCAGCCATGACACGCGAACTTGCAAATGGGGCAGGAGAATTGGTTAGCCAAGAACATGGGAAGCAGTCGGTTTAAACAAAGCAAGAATGAAATCAAAAATAGAGAAAGAACAGGTCGAGGCCATGCTTGGCTGTGAGCGCTCGGACAACGAACGAGTGACAGAAGCAGACATTGTCGCCAACCGCGCCGCTCTCACGCCGATAGGACCCTTTCGCATCTGCAGCCCGTGGCAAGTGAAAGTGAAATAGGGGAGGAATGAAGGCAACACGACCTGTAGTACTATGAGCTCTCGCCTAAGCTGCCTTTTCCGTAGACAAATTCGAGCAGCTGTGCACGTCGAACTCTTCTTTCTAAACCCGCTTCACCTTCACAACCCAGCTTCTGCTCTGATACGGCGCATTCTGCGAAACCATGTGATTTGGTCCCTTCATCCTGCAGAGGAAGCGTAGCATGTCACACAAGTATCGAGTATGGTGCAGCATACCTTCGTGTACTTCTGTGTCTCAATCATTAGTCATGATCACTTCTGTTGAGACGCGTCAAGATTCTAAAACGTAACTGTCAGCGCGTATGACAAAGTGTTGGCAAAAGCAGCTCATTCGTGTTTTGAGGCCGAAATCTTTCTGAGAATGACTGAGACCAAACTGACCAGCCAGCATCGCAGTGCAACAAGTCCGCTTCCCGGCATTTCTACGTGTTGGAGTATTGCAATCGGCAATGGCGGGAATCCTTACAAGGAGCACACCTTAGCTCGATGGATGATGAATACTTGTGAACATACTGCTCTTTCCGGTAGCAAATTGTTCTTGACCTTTGGAACTGACGACTGTGGGACAGCTATCGTGCGTAGATGGCTCACAACGGACGAGAAGAAAGACGGGACAATGAGTATTGAGAGAGCGATAGCTTTGCTCAGGAGGGAGGTGAGGACACTGGGGCTACTAAGATCTCTAACAACGAGTCGTACGTTGAGATAGTGCACGAAGGCAAGAGTGGCAAACAGAGTGTTGGAGTGTATGCATTGGGAGCTCGCGAACATCAATTTCAGTCGACACGTTGAGCAGCGGTATGTAGGCATTCACTTATGTTAATACTACAGCCTGCGAAGGAACAAGCTGTTGATGACTTTTCGTAGTGAAAATCATGGGACATGCATAATCCGCAGATAGTTCGGCATCGAGGTGGATGGACCAGAATTCCTGGGCGTCGAGGAAGTGATTGGGAGATTGCAAGTCGGGACACCTGCGACATTGGAAGCTTCGTTCACTTCCTGATCTCACATCAATGTAACAAGTGTTTGGCTCCCCCGATTAGTTACTCGACACTTTCAGAAGAACTTGCAAACAGTGACTGTCATCGGAAACCAGCACAGTCGTACCTGCCGAAAGACGATATGTACATTCTACTTGCTTATACACTTTGTAGCCTCTTTCTAACCACCATAATACTCTAAGTCACCATGATTTACACATTGGTGTTCTTCCTTTCGCTGGCATTTGCTGTCATTGCTGGTGTAGCAGACGAGAATGGACCCTGCGACAATGGTAGAGCTTGTCCCTGCCTAATGGGCCAAATCGAGTTCTGTAACGAGTCAGATTATAGGACACCCTGGTAAGCTGCTTAAAGGCTGCTTGTTTACTGCCTGACGGTTTGTAGCACCACTGTGGATGTTGAGTGGTATGACTGTTTCGAGATACCAGAAAACACGAGAGGCGAGAAAGGCGATACCGGCAGTAGCTGGCGAGTGAGTGGTATCACGATTTGCTGCTTACAAGATATGCTGATATACTGCAGACATTGAACGGTGACACAGCCTGTGAACTCTGGGAAAGTACACGCTGCAATGGCAAGAACAGTGAGCTACCCATCTCGAAAGTGTTCAGACACATGGCGAACATGGACCCGGGTAAAGGCGTTGTATACAAGTCATACAGATGTTATGTGGATCCTATCGCTGATCCTGATTGTGTGCTTGGTATCTACCCAACCGCGGCCCTCAACCCTGGTGACGCAGCCGAAACTGCTTTGGCGAACATGACGGCAAAGAGCTTGGGACACGCTCGACATAACAGAGTCTAGAGGATGGCGCTGCATAAGAGCTTGCAGGGTGGCTCTCGAGGTGTTGGACGTCTCCCATTAACTAGGATAGTGGCACAGGCCTTGGACTCCTGGCATGATCTTGTTATACAGGACTGGTACAAGTCATAGCTGCTGGCTTTCTCCGAACAGCATCGACGTGCTTGCATCATTCAAACCATGTCGTAAACTGTTCGAAATCACTTTTCTTGATCATTGTGGTGATTGTGCTAACCACCACCATGTTGACAAGCGATTTAGTTTGCGGCACGACAAACGTATTCCAGCCGGTGAAATAGCTATATTAACCATATTTGGAAGCTATCGATGGTCAAGAAAGAAGTTATATCACAGAATACGACGCATGAGCACAATCACAAGCAGATATCACCGGCGACATGGTGCATTCGGTCTGTTACTATGCCTTCAGACTATTACTTTCTTCTCCGTCGCCCCACTTCAACGATAGACTACTGAATCTAGGCTTCTGCTAATCCCTTGGAAAGTCTGTGCCTCAAGATATTTCCTTGAGCCCAACAGCTCAAATTATCTACACAGAGAATCACAATGAAGTCAGCCACAAAATGCACCATCTCCCTCCTCCTCGCATCCTCCTTTACCACCGCAGACGTCTGCCGACCAGGCACGATCACATTTTGCAGCGAGGCCAATCTGTCTGGTACGTGTGTCGACTACGCCATTGGACCATGGCGTGCATGTATAGGTATAGACAACGCCGCATACATAGCCGGCCCTGGAAGCAGCTTCAAAGTCTCGGACGATTCGGACTCGATATGTGAGCTTTGGACAGGCGACAAATGTAAAGGTGGTAATACTGAGAACGCACTCAGAAGAATCATGGAGATCAGCCTCTCCGGCCAGGAGCATTTCAGCAGCTATCGCTGCTATGCTGATAATTCCGCCAGTGAGGCGTGTTGGGATTTTTGATAATTAGAGCTGTTCCTAATACACTGTCACGCAATGAGATCTAAACACGTTCTTCTAATAAGCAGATGGCAACGTCGCCCTGTTCTAATTTGCTTGTGCCTGTGATTCCGCAGAACCTAAGTGAACTCAGCGTCACTAGTGGATCGCTCGTAGAGATAAACCGCTTATGGATGAAGCCTAATTAGTACGTAGAATACCAACTTCCCCGAGGATTGACATTCACCACTTTCGTAAACCACTATAGTATTGGCAAGAACGTATTCCAAACGTTATCAACCATGCAGCAAAGCTTCACTCCTTTGAGATGCTGGAGACCTTATAAAATCCTGACTCAAGGTCAACTCGACATGTTTGGTCAGAACGGCATGGTATTGGAGACACAGTTCAAACCCCTCCAAGCATGTTGTACAAACAACTTCTAGCATCACGGCTTCCTCCTAGATTGCCTCGTCCCAGCACCAACATTGGCTGTCTCATCTTCTGCACTAGCACTATAGTCTAGTTCACCACCACATTCACTCTCGATCTCAATCTTCCTGATATTGCCTTTCCTCCCATCCTTCTTCTCCTTTATACCAGCAATCGCAGCCAAGCCTCTCAAATGTGCGATCTGAGCACCAAACTCTGCTTCGTCTATCCCATCACTACCATTCATTCTCAAATCATGTTCCCAGCTTGAGATAGCTTGCAAAGTGTAAGCTGATCGCCAAGGTGTAGCTGATTCTCTGTACGGCATGAATGGCTTATGCTTCGTTTTGACATTCGCGGTGAGGGTTGCGAGGTAAGTTGGACTGCAAATGAAGTTTTCGGCTATAGTAGCGATATTTGAATCGGCAAGGTCGATGAGCCCAATGCCGTGATTCCGATATTTGGACATAACTGGGTTGTGTGATTTTGAGTGGAATAATTCCTTGTAATTGTCCAGTTCAAGTTCGTGAGCTGTTGAGGTGGCTCCAGCATCGTGGTCGAGTATAGCTTTATGGTCAGATGGCATTGGGATGCTGTGGTCAAACGCTGAAATGACCATGATGAGGCTGAGATTGCGTAAAGGAGTTACATATCGCAAGCTCGAATGTGACGATAGCTGAATCGTTAGCAGGCACGTACCTTTGACTGTGCATAATGGTTTGTGGTATGCGTGGTAAACAAGATTTGTTTGGAGGATGTCGCAAAACAAGACGTAGCCACGACACCAAACAATAGAGCCTGTAAACAATGAGTCTGTCCTGTGATATTCACCAATGCTTCATGCTTGTGTATATCCTGAGCCTTGTGCAGCAGCTGCCTTGAGTCACATCTACCGGGCTGGACTTGTTGTCGATGTGATCTGTCATTCGAACGGTGTACTTGCGAGGCTGAGCAAACAACTCGACAGAAAATGTTGTGCCTGTGTCAATAGACCCTGAAGCCTATTCTACTGCCTTTGCCTTTATCATCGCCCATGTCGAATACCACGCCGATGCCACGAAAGAAAGGCTCGCCAAGCACCCATACATCCTGCATAGCACTGTTCTGCCATTCTTTACGTACACCCATCCCGCTTTCAACAACAATACTGCCGCAGTAGCCTGTACCAACAGTTTCGTCCAGAGCAGTCTTGTTACTACGCAGATCAACCTGGCCTAAGCTCAAGCTCCCGCCAACAGGACCAAGTACAGCATCTTCTCTCACCTCGCCTCTTCCGAACGGAAACCTCCACCCTGCCAGCTCAAATTCTATGTCGACGCCAATAAGACACGGGAAAGCAAATAGGCCGTGCGCCTCTTCGGTTGCATCGTCGAGCAGCGAATTCAACCGTCGTGCTCCTGGTATAGCCTCGTGGAAAGCTTTCGCCGGACCCACAGGAGCAAGGATGAAAGGACAATTGATGTCAAACAAGACAGGCTGATTCTTGAGCACTTTCACGCCGTTTATCCAGATACCCGAGGCCAAAGCTTGGTGCCATCCTGCTACCATGTTGCTCGTGTCTACCCACTTGAAATGATCCTCGTGAGTGCTTCCAGGAGGCATGGCGAAACTCATATAGCCGTTGATCTCATTCTCCATCTTCTCTCGTTCTTCTGGGACATGAACTCTGTCCAGGTAATTTAGCTCTTTCTCGACACGTACTTTAGCCTCCTCGATTAATGGTGCGATCGTGCCACCTAAGCTCAAGATGCCACTTGTTGCATCCAGAAGCGTTACTGATGCGAGGTTGTGCCTCACTATATCTTGCGAAAGTAGCTGTTCAAGCAGTGTATTTGTATCTGATAGATGAGAGAGCGCTCTTTTGGCGCCAGGTGGAGCAAGCCCGAGGACTGTACCACTCTTAAGTAGGGTATTTGAGGAATACTTGTTAGCTTGACACAACGGTAGAGTCAAGCGTGCCGGTGAGGTCTTGCCAGGCAGATGAAACATATCGATCGGTGTCCGACATAAAGGATGGGCGTAATCATTGGATTCTTCTAATTATCGTCAGTCCACTTACAAGCCTGATTGCAGAAGTTGAGTACCATGAGTGCTGCTGCTAAAAGTGTCATACTTCGAGCCTTGCCCGCTGCTAGTCATGCTCGTATAAAAATCAGGCACTAACATATCAATGTCCACCTCAAGAGTCTGAGGTGGGGTTCCAATTTCGAGAGTTGTATACCTATGATATCAGTCTAGAACACATCACACTGTTGAATGCCTACCACGGTCTGTAATCGTCTTCTGTAGCAAACATCGAGTTGTAGGGATCGTCTGATGCGAATTTCTTGCTCCTCACGACGTTATTCGAGGCACAGTCTGTACCTGTTTGGCTGTACCGTGCTTCGACTCTGTGGAGAATTCCTGCCAATTCGCCCAAATGCAGTATGGAATGATCAACAAAGCGCCCAGAGCGCCGAGCGAGATTAAGGTGCACAGCAGCGTTAGTGCCATCATCTCCGACAGTATCATCGCGTCTTTCAACGTGTTGAGGAGCGACATTGGTGAAACTGCTCGCGATTGCACCAGTCGAGATCAAGATAGCAAGGTGACTGAGAGTTGCATACATCAAACCTATGCATGTGGAGTACGAAGCTAACAGTTGTTGGATATTGAGCTGCAAGAATTGAGATAAAGAACGTACGACGTTAGATCGGGATTTTGACGTTGTGCGGGAAATGACTTCGAGTGAAGGCAGGAACGACTCGGTCGTCAAGCCATGTTCGCACTTTATGCGTTTAAGCACTATCGGAACTTCTGGGTATGGTGAAAGTTTACGTGTTCGCGAGAAGCTTTTGAGGCCGATCCGTATCGTCCCAGTCAAAATAGTCAAGCGTTTCGCTGTCCTGTACGTCTGGATTCTGCTCGTCTCCCGATTTTTGACGGTTCTCAGCCTGTGCCGCTACTTCACTAATAACCCGCTTTTCAATCACTTCGTTCACTAAATCCCAGAGAGTTCTCAACTTCAGCTCATCCAAATGCATGCCATACTTTGACTGCAACTCATTACGGCAACCCTTGACCCCAGCTTTGGCCCAACATCGAACTTCATCACTATGGCAAAGCTGCGCCACGTCTTCGGTCCACTCCTCAACCTGACTTGCCAGCTCATATTCAACGGCAAAGATCACCAGCTCAATCTTCTGATCTCTCCTTCGTTTCTTAAGCTCATACTCAGGTAGACCAAGCGCTTTCAGATCATCTAGGATAATGTCCTTGGACATTCCTCCATAATGCCGACGCAATCCTGCGACAGACCATTCTTCAACCCGAGGTTGTCCCTTTGTCTCCGGTTCAGACTTTGTGCCATTTCTATTCTTGTTTTTCTTCTCCTCCTGCTTGGAGTTGAGCTTTGTGGGAAACCCAGCTTCTTCCAGCTTGTCGAAAGCCGCATTAATTTCTTGAAGTCTGACAGTGGCCTTGTCAGGATGGTATTGTTTTGCCAGCGTTCTTTTGGCCTTCTCTGCGTCTTCTTTCGTACTGCTCGTGGCATCTAAGCCTAGGATCTCGTAATAATATGAGACATCTTGACTGAGCTTGCGTTTGACCATGGCACGGTCAGCGATGGAAGACTCTAATACTGTCAGCTGCGAACGATCTCCTGCTACACCTGCATCAAACAAGCACAGATGATGCGGGTCAAGGCACTATTGGGCAGTGAGAACGACGAGAAGCGCGTAGTGTTTCGGCTAACATTGATTTCACCTATCAGACAAAACCTTTGCGGTCGAGACATTGGCCTGATCAATGTGAGCTCTTTGTGTTTTGCTAACGCTTACGCTCGGTCCAAGAACATTCACACCCACACAATCGAATGTGCACGGTTGCCATTTCGTACGCAAGGACAAAGCTGGCTGTAAATGCTCATTATTGGCGTCAATCTGAAACACTTTCGCGCTTTATGTCTCGAGCGTTTTGCCGACCTCTTCCACTGCATCGCAGAACAAGCTAAATGGCTGATTTATTGACTCGAGATCAGCGCTTCAATAATGCAAGAAGCTCAACTGATAGACGTGTACAACCAACACTTGTTTTGCTGTCAAATTGGCAGGTCGAGCGAGGGAGTGGAATAACCATTGCTGAAGGCTCAGCATCAATGAGGCGAATTATAACGATAGACATAACCATCGATGCACTTCTCTTTGGCATGGTCCTCTAGAAGTGCTTCGATGGGAGGTGTTACAGTTCTTCTATACGTACATAAAATCATGTGAAACAATTCAAATGTCTTCTTTCCTGACGATTTCTGAAAATATCAAGTTGCATGAGACTAGATTGTATACGTATTACTAATTCGTATTATGATCTATACATTATTTATCTTCTAATTTGGCTATGATACACATTCTAACCAGCTTGGTACAGACCCAAAGCCACAATGTGAGGGTTGAGCATGCTGGTGTTGAATGGTGTAACATACAGGTCCAAATCAGTCAACATCACAGCCATAGTGCCGTTGATGATACCATCATCACCGTAGACATATCCTTCTGGCTGGTACGTAAACCCAGAGTTGTTGCCAGTTGTGGTCAAAGGTGAGTAGGTAAGGTTCAACTGATTGCTCCATGCCACGAACTTTGGTGCTCCGGCTGTAGTAGCTGTGATATAGCTGTTATTTGGACCAACAGCCATTCCTGGTGCGTCCCACTGGAAGAGAACCTTCTTACCGGGGAACGAGAGTGGCTCAGACTTGTTGTGCGCAATTGCTGGACCACAACCCTCACCAGTCACGTTCAAGTTGATGCAAGAGCCGGTGGTGATGTTGCTGACACTCGGATCAGTGATTCGGTTACCCACAGTCTCGTTGCCGTTCTGTGCTGTATCATTTGGTGAATAACGGTTGATGTTGGCATTGTTGAGAATGTGTAGGGTTGGGAAGTTCTGCCACGCAAGACGAGTGGTGTTCTGTGGGCAGTAGCTTATGTATGGGGCAAGCATGGTCCATGCCCAGGACTGAGGCCAGCCGTTCTCAAACCATACATCCATAGGTGTCAAGCCAGACATCTGTCGAAAGATCTGTTGCTGACGAGCCTCTGTAGCAATGGACTGTGCGAGCAACTGTCCAACCTCACGACTGTCCAGATGATTGACGAAACCCCAAACACCGCTTTCACCGAATCGCGTCAGACGTTGCATAAAGTCGACCCATTCTCTGACTGTCTTGTATGGGTAGTTGTAGACACATTGCTTTGGTGCTGCTACTCCCAACATGTTGGTAAGTAGAGTCGCGTGCCCACTTTCTTGGTCAGCCATGAACTCGATCAAGCTCCGCGCTTCAGGACCCAAGCCAGCAGCAGTGAACTCTGCGTCGGTGAAACGTGCCAAGCCATCGTGGAACAAGTCCAACTCAATCCACTCTTGATACAGTCCCAACGCGATGGACTCGAAATCGTAGTCACTCTCGACCATATAACGAGGTAATGACCCGTTGGTGCCGAGGCCACCTGCTGGGGTATATGGTGCAGGCAATGGATTGAGAGGTACACCTCTCGAGTTGTAGTATGTTGCTGTTGGGTTGAGAGGCATTGTTGCTACTGAAGCTGCGAGAGTAGTCGGACCATTTGCAGCACCAGTGACTGTCGGTGTTCCTGTATACGTTCCATGGTAGGTAGCCGAAGAGTAACCGTTCTCGCCGACCACAACTGGATATCCAGTAGTAGCAGGTTGGACCGAAGCTGAAATCTGCGAATCAGGCCCGAAGGACATTGATGATGCTGCCTGTGCGACAGGTGCAGCACATGCCTGCCATACTCCGGCGACGAGAGGCAGTGCCAAAAGAGCTGCCATTCTGAATGCTGAAGTTGTTGAAGTTGTGCTAGACAATGATCGCGCCTTGCTGAGGAAGGAGCACCTTTACATACCCTAGGTCGATTATGTTGTGGCTCTGCGTCATAACCATCTCGAAGGCGAAGAATGTCTCAGAAGTGACATCTCGATGTTGAGAAAGCTTATAGTGTTAGCTTCGTTTGCTTTCCGAGAGGCTCACAAGCATGAGGAAGTCCGTTATGCCTACCGGAAAGTGCCAGATGAAGTCCAGCGTCCTGTTGGCAGGCGAGACGTCCCGTTCAAACCTTAGTCAAGCACTATATTTCATTCTGAATAGATCTTGAGTCTATTGAAAGACTTCAGCCTCACGGATATACCGGCATTCTCTAACGTCTGATCGTATTTGACCTCAATTCGGTCAGGTATACGGTCAACTGGTCGTAGATCATGGCAAAATTTTGACTTGTCCACGCGGCAATCTGCCATCTTCCAGGTCAATCTGGAATGACATCGGACTGTTGACGAATGGAAATCGACTTCATGGTCATACAACAAGCAGAAGAAGTTGGATTCCGAGCGCACTGGCGAGCAATTTGTCTCGGGCCTCCGCAGCCTTGCAAACCTTAAAAAGCTTACCAAACTCTAAACCTACCTTATGTGGCGTCCTGAGGTCATCGACTCAATCAACATCGCACTATGGACACCAATCTTCTAATTAGTCGACGTTCATGAGATATGCGACTTCGGGAAGAATGCTTGGACGCTTAAATTGCAGCTTACGCGCGGCTTATGCAGAATTCGTATTTTGATCCAAGCCATCACGAGGCATGTCATTGATCTGCCTCAGGTTGTCTAACTTCCGGTCACTAATGAACGGCAGATGCCGCGTGCACATGCAAATCATGTATATCTGTCAATATGTATAACCCTACCCGTTGAACGAGCAGGACTTGACCAGCTTCGCATGTGCCAAAAATGCGAGACCGAGGACAACATATGAGTGCGATGAAAGTGGTGGTGGATAAAGGAATGTAAATACCCGTTCGACTAACTGCAACTTACGACGACATCCTCAGAGATTAACTGATCCATTGACGTTGTCGTATTACAAGCTGAAGTACGAGCTTGATCGCTCTCTATTCAGCGCATTCCGTCTTCCTCTTTTCGAAGACGGCCAAGGCCTCCTCGGCCGCTTTGACGCCACTCAGGCACATAGCACCGAAGGTGGGACCCATCCTGTTCGCACCGTCAAGCTCAGATAGTTCCATGCCACCCATGATCAGGCCGGGAGCGACCTCACGTGTGTTCTTGACGATAGCATCTTCAGCAGTATTCATATCAAGACCTCGCATGCCACCTAGCTTGTTGATGACGCCCATTGACTCGAGTCTCTTGGCAGAAAAAGCGCCGAAAGGTCCATCGTGGCCGGTTGTCGAGATGACTAGGGGTGCATTGATGGTGTTTGGGTCCATACATGAGTGATCGTCGTGATGGAGTGTCACCAGAGTCCTGTAGTATGTTAGTTCCATTTTGTAACCACGTCGTTTGCCAACTGCCTTACCAGTTCGTGACTACTCCCACGATTCTGACACCACCCTGCATTTCTGGAGCAGGCCGTGTAATCAGATCTTCAACGCATGTAGCATTGAAGAGCTTGACATTCGGCATGGCTAATACCTTGCTCATAAGTGTACTCATGAACAGTGCAGCGTGCTTGACAACGACATAATTACCCTCCTCCTCGTACGGAACATCGATAACGTCGAGAAATTTCTGTGCCGGCTTTCGAAGAACCATAGCAGAGAATAGCTGTCCGCCTAGCCAACAGCCACCACCTGGTGAGACGCTGGCCTCAATGATAGCAATCTTGAGGTCTGGACGTGCTTTGGCCAGGGTATAAGCTGTTGACAAGCCGCACGAGCCAGCACCGACAATGACAACGTCAGACTCAGCGTAGCGGTCGAGGTCTGCAAAGTATCGTCGAGTCATGGCACGAGAGACCTGAGACTCGCGAATGGCATTGAAGCTGAAATTTTCCCATTTTCCGGCGAATTCGTCTAAGAGTTGAGTCTTAGTGCCATTGGTCGCGGGCTTAGTCTCTGTGCCTTTCAAGGTGAGGTTCTTGGCTGGTGTAACGATGGTTTCGGCCTCGTGGTAGATGGCACTTGGTGGAGACATGACAAGAGTTGTTCAAGTTCTGCAAGAGTTAGGAATGTCAATGGAAGGGCAAGGGAAGAAGCATGATCCTTTCGCTGGTATTATCCAGAGATCAAGTTCGAGCCGTATAATCTCAGATCGTACTCAGTCATGCTGCTTGACCGCCAGAAGGCGGTCTCACCACATCAACCGAGTACGAACACCGGCACATGCTTTTACCACATGAAATGGCATACTGTATTGGCATCTTGATCGTGAGAGTCTCGAAAGACCTCAGGTGAAAGGATGGCAGCTTCTCCATGCAGGAGAGCTTACTGTCTTAGGTCCTGTCATCATTAGCGAATGTGAAAGTGAGTGATGAGTGTTAGAGTACTATGAGATGCGTTATTCCGAGATACTTGATCGCTGGAGTCCAGTCAAGAAGTGAGCTTAGAAGGAGCAGATTATATTCATAAGTCCAGAGCCTCTGGAATCACATTTCCTTAGAAGTGACTGCGGGGCTCACGACTTATGGTTAACTTTGAGGGGCAGTCGTCCGTAGTGCAAGCATAAATGAAGATCTTGGACCAGGACGGCAGGTCACAGTTGAGGTTGATTGGCTGGTATAGAAAGGAACGTAGGTAAGCTGCATGAGCTCTACGAACATAGCCTTGCATATTCCTCGTGGAAGACATCGAACTCGTGACATGGCAGTTGTAAGAGATCACAGACGAATCGCCTCAAGCTCTGGGATGAAACGGATCTAATGTGTGATCAGTCAGACGGGTGGAAGTCCAAAATGGTCAGCAAGTTCATGTAGAACTTAGAAACCTGGAATTTATTATTTTGACTTGCGACAGCCGCACAGAGATACAAAATTTTAAGGCGCCGTTTCACATTCTTTCGTGTCAATGTCTGATACCTAGCAGATATCATGCTGCATTGGATTCCATAGCCTGTCATGAGCTAGTCAAGACAAGATGACCGGATTCACTATTGGACAATTGTCGAGGACTGGAATATGTCGTGTCTTTCGGCATACCTGTCCAATGCTGGCCTGCACCTGCGTCAACGGCTCGAGCTAGCATGAAGGCCAATTCTAACAAGACTACGCCTATTGGCTCGAGAGACTTAGGCGGAACCAAACCGAGGCGTAAGCCGAAAAAGATGTCATTCATGCCTGGACTCTTGATGCGTTTCATATGAGGGAGAATATCTTTTCGAGGAACCAGGACCATGGAATTGCGGTGACAGGGAGCCACGACAAACATGTCCTCACCACCCCCAGCCAGTCCGCTGAGAACACCACCTCAATCACCACGTGGGATCTCGCATTCAAGGGCACAATCAATCCAAAATGCACCGTCACAGCCAAGCAGATTGCGTGAAGCGCAGAATATGTCCCCAGAAGATCATCACATACCGATAACAAATGGTGGACAAAGCTCGTCCTATGCGACGCCTCAAAATTCAGATCCTGGCACAAGCTTGCTTACTGCGGACGAACCTGACCTGCCTGTACCGAATAATTCAAAGCATGCACAAGGATTCGTGGCAGAACCGACTGAGATGGAAGAGAACGAGCGGACGAGGCTGCTGCTGAGCTACCATGACCCAAGGATATGTGGGTTGAAGAACTGCAACCATGGCACATTCTCACCTCGCGCTCCTTCGCTTCGGAGCATGACTGCCTCGAGCATCAACAACGACTACTTTGGTGGACCACGATCGAATGGCACGGATTCAGCCACGGACAGCTTACTAGGAAACAAGAGTCAAAGCACAACGAAATGGCTGGCAAGTAAGCATGGCTTTAAAAATCAATGGTGGATGTACTTGGCCTACTATTTCCCTTTCTTGAAGTGGATCACGCAGTACAGGCTTGCATGGTTCCAGGGAGATCTGATTGCTGCGCTGACGATGGCCTCGTTCTACATACCCATGTCACTATCATATGCTTCGAATCTGGGTCACATCCCACCAGTAAATGGACTCTATGCATTCGTCTTCAACCCGATTATATACGCATTGCTCGGGACATGTCCACAAATGGTAGTCGGTCCAGAAGCTGCAGGGTCATTACTCGTTGGTCAAGTCGTACGCACTTCGATCGAATCAGGTCGCTCAGACGACGAAAACGACGTGTTGAATGCACAAATTGCTGGAGTGGTCACGAGCATAGCGGGCGCCGTCATCTTGGTTGCCGGTTTGACCAGGCTAGGTTTCCTCGACAGTGTGCTCAGCAGACCATTTCTGCGAGGGTTCATCAGTGCAATTGGCTGGGTCATTTTAGTGGATCAAGCTATACCTGAGTTGGGATTGAAAGCCCACAGGGTTTCTCATGCAAGTAGTTGGGAGAAACTTGTCTTTATATTCAGAAAGGCACACAAAGCTCATAAATTAACGGCCGCTGTGTCATTTGGAAGCTTCGCGATCATCATGGTCTTTCGAGAGATGAAGAAACGACTGCAGCCGAGGTATCCCTCTATTGCATATTTCCCAGATCGTTTCCTGGTTGTTGTGTTCTCAGCAGTCCTGGCATATACTCTAAACTGGGAAAGTCAAGGCGTGGAACTGCTTGGGAATGTCAAGTCTGGCGATGGTATCGGTATACCTTTTCACTGGCCACTGCAGAATACCCACATGAAGCACATCGATACCGCTCTGGGCACTTCCGTGCTTATCGCGCTTCTCGGATTTTTCGAGTCATCGGTGGCTGCCAAGAGTCTGGGAGAAGGCACATCTGGGCTGAAGGGAATGTCATTGAGCGCAAACCGTGAAATGATAGCTCTTGGCACAGCCAATGTGATTGGTGGCTGTTTCATGGCTTTGCCAGCATTTGGTGGCTATGGAAGAAGTAAAGTCAATGCTTCCACTGGCGGCACAACGCCAATGAGCAGTATTCTGCTGAGCATTATCTCGCTGTTTTGTGTGGCCTTTCTGTTGCCATATTTCAAATGGATACCGAGAGGCGTGTTGTCAGCTATGATATCAGTAGTGGCATACTCTTTGATCGAAGAAGCACCGCACGATATTAAATTCTTCTTCAAGATCCGAGGATGGGGTGAACTAGCCCTGATGACGATCATATTTCTTGCAACTATATTCTACTCATTATCGGTCGGCATAGCACTTGGCATATCCCTTTCACTCCTGGCCGTCATCAAGCATGCAGCCAAACCTCGAATCCAGATTCTTGGCAGGATCGAAGGACAACCGCACCGTTTTGAGAATGCAGAGTACTACCCTGAACAAATTGAGCATATCGAAGGATGCTTGATCGTCAAAATTCCTGAGCCGCTCACATTTGCCAATACAGGTGACTTGAGAACAAGGTTACGTCGACTGGAGCAATATGGCACCAATCAAGCACATCCTTCTTTGCCTCGAGTCCGCCATGATGACAATAATCGCAACATCATCTTCGACGTCCACGGTGTGACCAGCATAGACGGTTCCGGTACGCAAGTCCTCGCCGAGATAGTGAAGAGCTACATTGATCGAGGCATACGAGTTATCTTCTGCCGATTGCCGAAAAGGAAAACTAAGGTATACCAACGCTTCGAGGCCAGCGGCATAATTGATATGTGTGGTGGTGGACAGTATTTTGTGGCCAGCGTCGATGAAGCGCTGAAATTATCTGAAGTGGAAGACCTGACACAATATTTCGAGGAGCGAGATCGAGACAGATAACGGTCTCTAAATATATGTTCATTCATGAATCATGTGTCCCATCCTGCCTATCTTCGTCTCTAAATATCTCGTCAATTCTTCACCCTGTACCCCCCTTTCGCCTTTGGTTCGCCATGCAATTGGCACCATAGCGACTCGTTCTACTACGCGTACTTCCCGACCTGGTCCTTCTACCGCCCTGACTTTATCAGGGTTATTCGTGAGTAACCTGATTCCTCTTGCTTCTGGCGCTTTTTCTGCGTCAAGATCAGTGCCGAGACCTAGATCCTGCAATATTGCGGTAGCTAGCCCGTAAGTTCTTGCATCAGCTGGATGTCGCAAGAGAAGATTCGCCTCGACAGTATCATTCCCCAGATCCTGCAGATTATATGCCTTGAGCTTAGACGCTAGCCCGATACCACGACCTTCTTGACGGAGGTACACAATTACGCCGCCGATCGTGCCGGGATCTGGATTCAAGGACGAAACGACAGACATCAGTCGTGCTGCTTCGTCGAGTTGTTCACCACAATCACATCTTGCTGACCACGCTGTTTCGCCGGTATAGCACTCTGAGTGTATGCGGACTAAAGGCGGCTTCAGTATGGAGGGTGTTGTAGGTGGTGCAGAAGCTGGGTTTCCGACGGGCATAGATGATATCGGAATATGAAGGCCTTCAGCGTCTTGCTCATTTTGAATAGGGACCGTTTCGGTTTCTATTCGTGCCGCAGGAGGTGTAGTATGGTCGACTGTCTCACCTTCCGGCACAGTCTCCACGTGCTTTAGCGCACTACTACTTCTTTTGCGCCTTTTCATGCCCTCAGAAGGTCGAAGCACTTTTCGTCTCAAATCGTCCTCATCGTCTCGCCTGCTGCTTGTTCTCCCTGGTCTGAGTCTTCCCACATATGCGCCTCGGATCATCCGGTCCATTTCGCTTTCACCCGGCTTCTCATCGTCCAAACTTCGACTTCGTATATTATTGCCAAACACGATTGCCAAATGTTCCTTGTTGTCACTGTCGTTCTGATAGAGATGCAAGAACATCTCGGCGCCAGAGGTGGTAGGTATTCGCGCGCGGACGAGACATTCCACCTTTGGTAATCGCGATACCAGGCGCGGCTGTTTTGTAGCTGGATCATCGAGCGATGTGTCGACTGGGATGACTTCAGGCTCATGACGATGGCTTCGTCCTGAAGGTGTGCTGGGTATAGATGGAGTGAGTGGTGGTGTAAAGGCTGGTGAGATCAAATTGTAAGGTACACCTGGTGTTCCTGGCTGTGAGGTATTCTCTAGATCTGCCCAGCCACCGAGATATTGTGCTGATGGCCGTGATACTGGAGATATTAATGGTGAGGCGTGCGAGGGAAATTGACCCGGCGTAGACATGATCGCTGGCTCGAGCGTCAGGAGCTCGGCAAGTAGAAGCACAATCTATCGAGATTCCTGTCTAATTGTGTGCACTAGCAGATGAATGCTCAGCAGAGACATAACATGATGTGCTCAGGTGCTTAGCTAACAACATTTTCTGTGAACACCCGTGGGACTGTTTCCGAAGCCTCGGTCTCCGTAAGCCATGCCTGGAGGGGCGGAATTTGGTCTGCGATGAGGTCAGTTTCGCGTCTGGTCTGGCCTATCTGCAGGATCAAAGATCGGCAAGTGCTCCTCGCTCGGGCCGCACCCGATCATATTTGGTAGGGTTGACTGAGATCCGAGAAGGAAGGTTCGACGAGTATGATTGTTGTGGTAGCTACCACGCAGCGCTCCTTCCTTCTTATGCAAAACACGTCGCGAAAACTCAAAACAAGGTCTTCAATGATGTGGGCGCGCATTCGAGACCGATACAATCGTTGCTGCTGAATGTACAACGATTGACGTACCTATTACATTCCTGCTTATCTCAGGCTACATTGCTTTTCCTTTCTTCTAACTCTTAGCTGACCGTATAGCTTTACAATTCAACGAGGTATCTTCGGTCTACCCAGCTGAAAGCTTATGTTCTAACCGTTTTGATGCCCTTACACCTCAGCGAAATGTCACACCAGAAGCGGGATAATCTGCTCAAAGCTGCAGAAGCATTCTGTAACGCATTTGGTTCTCAAGCTGATCTAGAAACAATCCTATCGTTCTTTTCCTCCACGTACGAAGTCACAGCTTATGAGCATGGATTGAAACAGCTTGTTCCCTTCCTAGGACGCACCTTCACAGGCACAGACGGGGTCAAAGAATACTTCACGCTCCTGCAAACATATCTCAAATACGAGAACATGACCTTCAAGAACTACATCATCGACGCTACTACCGACAGAGTCAGCGTCAGGGGAGAAGCGAGATTTACATGGTCTAAGACGCAGCAGAGCTGGGACGAGGTATTTACTTACCAACTGGCCTTCGACCAGGACGGTAAAGTAGTGAGCTACGATGTTTGGGCTGACTCTGGTGCTGCGTATCTTGCGAGCAAGGGCTTGCTTGACGATGATAGAATTATCGATGTTGAATCCAAAGATGCTACTAATCAGTCAAGCAATAGTGCTCGTGCTTAGAACTTGACCACGGAGGCGGCTCTTCTAGTCTGCAGAAAGTCTTACGAGTATACAGAGGTAATAGTCCAAACACTTCTCACAAAGCGCGTTAGTATTTGTATAACCTCTCAAGTTGACTTATGCCAAACCGCCCCGTGATCTCATCCATCCATTAGCAATGAATAGATCATTTCTGTATGTCATCGTCAGGCATATTTCGACCCTATACTCAAATCAAGGATAGAACCACGGGCCTTGCGCCATGTTTTGAACATCATCCATATACGTGCCCTTGGTAAGCCATCTTTCTATGTTGCTGTCCTCGACCTGGATCCTTTTCGAGATCCACAGCACTCCTTTTTCAAGGACATGATTGCTTTTCCAGGGACTCACAAATAGAGCCATAATGCTTGTCCGATACGCCTCGACCTGCTCCTTGCCAACCTATCGCATTCGCGGATCAAGTACAAATCTCCTTTCCACTCCTTTTTCCGTATCATCCTCTTCACCCTCAAACCTCAAGGTATATTCACCTCCTTTCAAGCTTCGTACCACCTTTGCTCTGTAGAAAGTGTCTGTGTCTGGATATCTTGCAAATACTGTCTGGCCGACTTGGAAAACCGTGCCCTTCGTGTCATTGCCTAATGAGCTCGAGCTTGGAATAGGATAAAGATCTTTGGCTGTAGCTCGATGCACACTCTGCTTTCCCGAGGGATCTGGCTCCGGATCAATAACATCATATATCACGGGTTTCCGATCAACATGCACCTTCTTGATGATGCACTGAATCCCAACACCAGCATCATCTGCTACCTTAGGCGATAATCTGTAGAACACCTCCGTCCCAACTTTCAGCTCGCCAGCCTTCTCCGCTAGCACTCCCTTGTGTAAAGGCTGATCACCGTCCACGCTGTCTTTCGCTCCATCCTTTCCACCGTCCTTACTAATACTTCCCACTGGTCTCCCAGGTCCACTTGGCGTACTTCCCCTCGCCCCATGACTCTGTTTCCTCTTCAGCACATCAAGCCTCGGATTCGTACTTGCCGTTGTCTCGGCAGGACTCACAGCACCACTCCCATCTGCACTAACATCGCTTTCAATGATCGGTTTATGCTTTGCTCGTCCGGCCTTCTGTCCCGCTCTACTGGGTGCAGGCTCATTATTATCCCGCATACTAGCTAGGATCGCGATTTTGTTCGCTATGTCCTCGTCTTCGTGAACTTTTCGCTCCGATTCTGCACACCGCAGCTTCTTGCGATACAAGTCGTCAAGTTTGCGATGTGATTCTACCGCAGATCCTGACCTGGACTGAGATTTCGACGTGGAAGATGTCCGGATTTCTTCCTCGAGTGTCAGGATTTCCTGGCCTAGGCGAGCGGCCTCGTCGTTGTATTCTTTGGCTTTGCGGATAGCATCCAAGACACTGTTAAGTAGATCGAGTTCCATGTCCTCCGCCTTGAAGGTGTCTCGTGCCCGGCGGCCGGAGCCTTGCCGGCCGGACATGGTGGTGAGATCTCAGATCAGTTACAGATTGGCGCTAGTTGCTCTCGATATGGTACCAGGCACTGCTCTCGTACTCTTGTGCTCTGGACTCTCTCGACCTCGATACGTCGCTGCTAACAAGGAGACTGAACCGGCTCAATTATCTGCTTGGCAATGCTTCTAATGGTTGTGCTTATGTTATGATATCTGGTCGCCTTAAGGTAGAATTGCTGATCGTGATTGTCTGATACTGTCGAGAGTCCCTTTGGAATGTCGATATGTGGTGTAGTATGTGTCTAACGAGTGATCTTTCTGTCCAATGATGGTGAGCAGGTTCTCACGTTCCGAGTCTCGAGCTCTGTGGATCTTCGAACAGTGCATAGTGGGGTCTTCGTGCCGGCAACTATACCGATTCAGGATGAGGTGCGGGAATGCATGCCACTGTGACGAACTTTCAAGTGAAAAGTACAGATATCTGGGACTTTCACACCACTGTAAGTCTTCGACAAGCACTGATCAAAGTCTATATACTGCTCTGGTCTTGCTTCGGATTGTTTTTGCGAATACATCTACGGAAACAAGCAAAGATGCAGGTCCCACTATTTCGACTGCAATGTGGGTGCAATAGTTATGACTGGGGCAAGAAGGGCAACACGTCTGCTGCAGCCAAGTATGCTGCTGCTACACCTCGAGATGACTTTTCCATACAAGAAGACAAGCCATACGCTGAAGTACAATGCCAGTCAACGATATCATGATCACCACTAACGCTACACAGCTATGGATGGGCACTCACCCTTCACTGCCATCAAAAGACCTCGAGACAGGTCGATCTCTGCTAGACATGGTACAGACCAATGAGGCACTCATGGGCAGCGATATCACCAAGAAGTATCAGAACAAGCTTCCATTTCTGTTCAAAGTTCTCTCCATTGCCAAGGCTTTGTCAATCCAAGCACATCCAAACAAGAAGCTCGCCGAAAAACTGCATTCCAAGGACCCCAAGAACTATCCGGACGATAACCACAAGCCAGAGATGACCATTGCAGTAACACCATTCGAAGGTCTATGTGGCTTTCGACCACTCAAGGAAATTGCGTACTTCCTCGACACAATCGCACCACTCCGAGCTCTAGTTGGCAAAGATCATGCCGACGAATTGAAGACAGTCGCAGATGACAGCTCGGCCGAGCTTTCTCACTCAAAAGCCGCTCTGCGCAAAGCTTTCACTGCACTCATGAAACAGCCAAAGGACAGTGTCACAAAAATGTCTAAGGAACTCGTTTCCATGGCCGAAAAAGGCCAAATCCAGCCAGGTCCCTCCGTCAACACAGCCGAAGAACTCAATGAGCTCGTACAGAGATGTAACAGCCAGTTCCCATCAGACATAGGTCTTTTCGTGCTCTTCTTCCTAAATCTTGTCAAGCTTGAGCCAGGCCAAGCCATGTACCTTAAGGCAGATGACATCCATGCCTATATCTCAGGCGACATCATCGAGTGTATGGCGAGCAGTGACAACGTTATCCGAGCGGGCTTCACGCCGAAGTTTCAAGATGTTGAGACACTTACTGATATTCTGACTTATGATCATGAGCCGCCGGAGAAGCAACTCATGAAGCCGGTTGACTATCCCTATGTCACGCTGAACACGACTGCGTATAGCTCGAACAGCTCGAGTTTGCTGTATGACCCGCCGATCGAGGAGTTCAGTGTTGTACGGACTGTGTTGAACAAGCCTAGTGCGAAAGCAACGTTTGAGGGCTTGGCTGGACCGAGTATTGTGATTGCTACGAGTGGGAGTGGAAAGATTTCTGTTGGACCCAAGGTTGAGGATTTGAAGGAGGGTTATGTGTACTTTGTGGGTGCTACTGCTGAGTTGGTGATTGAGAGTGGTTCAGATGAGCTTGTGACTTTCCGAGCTTTCTGCGAGATTGATGACAAGGCACATCAGGCCAACGGTGCTCATTGACTAGCAAAGAGCAGGATATAGTTTGCAGAAAACTTGAAGCCAGAAATTGCTGTGACTGTAGGCATAATTGCGATAGAAACGATTCGCAGTATCCTGATATACATCACGATTAGTACACATGTCTTAGATGTAGACATCGAAAACCCAGCAAGTTAGAAATCATCCACGATTTCGAAAGCTGCATCATCTGGCGAGCAATCGGCAGGCTTAAGCACTGGTCAATGAAGACAAAAAGATAGACACACCCGGACTCGAACCTGGAATTCTCGTTGTTAGTCTTAACTGGAAGACCAGGAACAGAGAAGCGCTCTGCCGCTGAGCTGTGAACAGACAATGTTTTGAAATCCACGATGAGAGATAGGTGTCAAAAAGGGTTCGATGAACATATGTCCTATTGTTCGTTTCTTGCTTAAACGCGCCGTAAGGTCCGAGCGCGTCGCGGAAGGTGTATTCGAAAACTTTAGAGGCTCTTTTACGCCTAAAGCGGCTATTGCATAAGCGCGCATTCCTCCACTAACTCTTCTGAGCCCGTTTGTCTGGAACTAGGACGACATGCCTCCAGAACATTACATTACAATCAATACTCTCGTCTACCAATCTGGAAAACGCTGCAAACCGTTATACAGTCTAGCTTGGACATATCAAACACAACAGCTATATCATCTCTCATGATACAACAATGGAAATCATCCCTCCGTCCGATATCCACCAGGAGGACACAGATCTCTACCTCGCCCTTGCCCAACTCCAATCAATGCACAACACTCTCCGGAAAACAAGACACGCTCCGACCGGCGTCATAAGTCCACTCCGAAACGCCGCTCGCTCAGCTACTCAACCTAGTCCTCAACTCCTCGCAGCACAAATCTCAAAGGCTGCCGTCCAAGGACGCCAAGATATTCTGGCCTTGAAATCCATATGGAAGAGCGAGACGTTCAGGAAGTATTCCAAGGAAGCGAGTGCAGCTGATTTAAATCAAGGAAGTGATTCTTGGGATGTTGATTATGAGGCTCTAGGAAAGGAGTTGAGGAAGCGCGTGAAGGTGGAGAAGGTAGAAGCGGAAGAGGAGATTGAGAGTATTGAGGAGGCGAGGAGGGCGGTGGAGGAGTTTGGTAAAGGTCAGAGGAAAGGGTTATTGAGCAGGACTGGACAGGGAGACGCTCTGGGTCAGGTCATTCTAGAGGTTGGACGACTCAAGTTTGTGATCGACCGTGGTGAGAGTGCTTACTTAATAAATGCGAGTTCGAAGGATGGATTTGTGAGGCCGCAGCAGATTATCGAGTATGTTAGCAGGACGCCGGCGATCAGAAAGCTCGAGAAATTGTTGGACCTCCTTGAGGCATATCACGATATTGGGAGGCATCAGTGTGAGACGTGTAAGAATTTATTCGATGATGATCTTGCATTTACGACGGTACGGAGGGAAGGATGTGCAGGAGAGGGCAATGCAAAGTCATGGCTTGCTTATCATACCAAGTGCGAATCATGAGATGCGAACAGTTGTCTAGGTATTTTTATCTATTTCCAACATCTACCAGGCCTCCAGACGACTACCTTCATCTTGTGCGCTCTCTCATAGCCTCGAGCTTGAGCAAACTGGCTATCAGATTGAAGACCAGACTTTCCATGAATTGGACGGAAGAGTCCAAACTGCCCGAAAATACTGCAGAAAAGTACGTGCGGGTTGATGTGCCACAGACTATAGGTGCTTCGATATTGCAGAAGAACCACTTCTCCACACAATGACATATCTTAGCAGCTGAAATATAAATCCCGGCCTTGCCATGTGCACTGTTAGGGGTTCGGAAATCTCTATGATGCTCGACGACATTGCATCAATCCGTCCTCCTCGACAAGGGCTCGATTGCAGCATCTCTGCTCTACCTGTTGCAACCAGAATTCTAGCGCGCTGCCTTCGATCGTGCCAAGTGGCAAATCCGAAATTATGATATTCCGCCGTCCACTGAAGTCGCCTCGACCACGTCAAGCAAGCACAGCGAGTGCTCTTGTGGTTCCTACAGACAGACTCAACCTGTGCAACCAAGAAGGCAAACCTCTCAAGCCGGCATGAGCGCTCCAGGAATCGTTGTCAGAACACCATTTTTATCATACCTCGCCTTGAAGAATGTATAACTCAACGTAATAGTATCAATGCCTCTCATATTCGGATCCTTAGCAAACTCCGGATCAATAAAGAAGAACACCGGCATATCAACCGTCTCACCCGCATTCAACTTCTGCTCTTCGAAGCAGAAGCACTGAATCTTGCTGAAGTAAGGCGCTACCTGCGCTGGCGTGACAGAATATGTAGCCACGCCAATAATATCCGCCTCGCTTTTGTTCTTAGCCGTGTAGAACGCTAGTGCCGTCTCCCCAGGTAAAACTCGTACTTCACGTTGTTGGGGAATGAATTTCCAAGGAAGGACGTCGGAGACTGAGCCATTGAAGGTGATACGAAGTCGACGATGGTCAGCCATTGGCCTGAGACGTTCGGAAGCAGGGATGTCGGAGGCATTGTCGTGAGCCTTGACGGGTTGACCGGACCAGCCTGTTTGTTGGCAGATCATTTTATAGAGAGGGACGGAGCCGTAGGACAGGGCTACTGTGCCGATAATGAGGGAGGCGCCGTAGTACATTGTTGTACGGTTCTTTTCCTTTGCAGCAGCACGAGCTGCTTCGTACGGGGAATTGTATTGCTGCCGGCCATGGTGAGCTGATGAAAAGAAGCGTTGTCCTAGTGGACGTGCTGGAAAGAGTCGAGTGGTAGAGCTGCTTTGTCGCAGCAAGCCCGTGAATCTACCCCATGATGAAGAGGCTCGCATAGTCAGTGCATCGGCGGGCGATCTGAATGCTCGGACTATGTGAGATATTTGGTGAGATGGCGAGCACAAATTATGGTCTGATGCGCTGCGGTATATAGTTTCACGCGGAAAGTCAGGCGAGACCGTCTCAGAATCAGGTGAGCAAGCGTTTTCGATGACACATCACTGGCATAACGTTCGGACACTATGACAGACATGCGCCCTTCATCCAAAATACAAATTACGTTTGCGATTTAATCGAGATATTCAAATTAGCTATTGGCGAAAGGCAGATGATGAGCTGAGATGTTTGTAAAACGTCCGACCACGGGTACGACCAAATCCAGCTTTCAAAGTCGTGCATTACGATCCCAAGCACCACGACCAATGCTCGCTGGTACATTCAATCCTCTTGCTCCAGACACTCGCCGCATGTGACTCGCTCGACTATGCTTGATCATATTTTGAGCCTCAAGCCAGTCGATCGGCTTGCCTTCCAATGTCCACGAAACAGGGTCAGCGTCTGCAAGCAACCTCGCCGAGCCTCTGCCAAAACGTATGGGATGCTGATCGTCAGGTAAGGTAGATTCTCCACGATGCCTCGTGCCAATCCGGCCATGACAACGCCCCAGCCCTTCAAAGTCCACGATGATCTCCTCGAGATTTGGGAAAGTCGCCCTTGATGGTGCAGGTAAATGCATCAGCGCTTGAGCTGTACGAGCGACGTGTATGATCCTGATGCGATTGGAGATGTGGTCTGGTAGCTTCCCTCTCATGTTTCGTGGGTACATGCCATTATCGCATTGGAGTTTGATTTCGTTATCCTGGATCAAGGGCGATGTCTCCTGGTAGAATTGTCGACATGTCAATGATAGCGGATGAGGCCAGTGTGATTTGTCGATTGCCCCATATCTGGTGACGCGTAGTGGCAGATCTTCATTCTCGAACAGATGAGTATAGATTAGTTGGCGGATTTCGAATGGTAAATCAACGAAACACGGCTTGACCATTGTAGTTGTCGATTTCTGTGATGGCATGCGTAGAGTCAAGATCGATACGAGACGAGTATAGAGTGTAGTGATGGGTGTGAGGTTACTCATCTGACCGACTGGTGCATATCACGGGCTCCACTTCATCCCAACCTTATCGTATTGCCTTACACAATGGGCCAAAGCTTATCAGATGAGGCCACTTGTAAGCCATATGCACTCTGAGCGCCGTTCGTGTTGCTTCTTACAGCGCAGAAGAGTTCTGCTTTGCTGTCTCACGCGCAAGACACAGCCAGTCCATACGTTGATTTGCCAATGTTCAACACCGTTCTTGTTATCAGCAGACCAGTTTTAATCCCGAGATAGCTCACGACCCCTATGAACGCTGTTCCGAGCAAGAACGAGGTAAAGTTGCGTCGATCAATACTTCCAACTTCCCTATGCCTGATCTCGTCATCTGCACTTTTATAGGTCGTTGTGTCGAATTGTGGAATATACTTGAAATCAAAGACGGTTTGTTCACCTTGCAGACCATACTTGCTCTCGACAATCACTTGCCAGAAAATCCTTTTGAGGTTTGCGACTTTTCTGCGATCGAGGTAGGGTATTGATCTGTAGGTGTAGCATAGTGCCATGAAGAAAAGGCATTGTCCAGCAACGAGGCACGTATGATAGAGTTTTGGCTTGCCGAGACCCAGAGCGTCGCAGAGCTCATTGCCATTGAGCCACCTTGCACTAGCTTCAAGGAATGATCTGGAGGCATATGCTGGCGGCTGGTTCTCGAGACACCTGATCACGTTGTTCGCTAAAGTTTGTGATGTCTGTGAAGGATTAATCTCGTTCATCAACAGTGACTCCATCATGCACTTTGCCCTTTCAGGTTCTGCGAAATACTCTGTAGGCGTGCCGACGTAATGAGCTATTAGCCGCCAGAGAGCGATATAATCGTCTATCTCCTGCTGTCGAAGGTAGATACCTTGTCGTGGTAGTGAAAGCCAGACAATCGTACCTGAAAACGTGCCGATCGTGGCTATACTGTCCAGATCATTGATCGGTATACCATACTTTTCGACAGAGTAGTAAGAAGGACGAGTTTCGGTCAATCGCAAAATTCTTTGCCGTACCGAAGCATGCAATAGACGTACTCGGATTGAGGAAGCGAACCCATCACCTCCCGGCTGAATGCTTTCAAGCGATCTCGTACATTCGAGAATATGCTGCGTGGTCTCGAATAGTCGGTGTCTGGCGACCTTGACCCCAAATCCGCCCGTACGTGCTAGCACTTCAACAACTCGATTTGCTCCCATGCCGCCTAGCAGGGACTGGTAGGCGAGACCCGTCAAAGTTGCACCACCATAGCGATAGAATACGTCCTGGCCTCGAGCAATCTGATCCCAGTCCACCCAGTCTGGGACGTTGGCAACTTGATCCCATAATTCCTGCAGCTTGGGATGCTCATTATGGTGATCTCTCAGGAGTAGATACAGGTCACGTTTGGGTTTGGATTTGCCTTCTGGTACCGATAGCTCTGCATCCTGCTTCTGTTCGGATTTGGCGCTCTCTAGTGGATACAGCTCATTCAACACATCGAGTGCTTCCTCTGCAAGTACATCATATGAATACTTGAGCGGATGTGCCTGTTCGGGTGTCAAGTGGTTCGGTCCGAGATCAAATGTGTAGCCCCAGCAGGTTCTTGTGTCAGCTGTTCTTCTACGAAATGGGTTCGGCCATGCCATTGGGTGCGGAAAAATAGTCAGTGGAAGAGCGAAGGGAAGCCATCTTTCAGAATGCTTGATTGAGTATATCAGTGGCGGCGTCCTAGACCTGCTTCGAGATCGTCACGAGTCAGTCCAAGAGATCGGCAAGAAAAAAGGTGGACATGTGAGGGTTCCTCATTGGACGAATCAGAGTGAAGCATAACAGGTACCCGGTCTTGTAGTCCTGTAGATTGTACAAGATTGCATTCAAGTCAGTCGCTTGCCCAATTCAACGAAACAGCATGTCGTGTGCATCATCACTTAGCGAGCGCATAGTAACTGCTCTTGTCAGGACACCACCACACTTGCCTTACTGCACACCCACACCTCGCAGCACCATAACTTGGATACGGACGATTACCAGCTCGAGATCTCGTGCTCAAGGAGTTTCGTTTGGTGCAGAAAGTGATGCCATTCTCGAGCAGCACAGAAAGGCTCGAAAGCCAGTGAAGAAGTCAAAAGCGTCTGTGGCAGCTACTACGGCACAGATCGCTTCCGAAACCGATGACTACGAAATCGACAATTTCATAGACCGATCACAACAGTCATCACCAGCGCGCAAATCTGCAGCACAATCAAAGATACAACCGGTCGACCCGTCTTCAACACAGAAACCTCCAAACCACGCCTCACCCTCCAATATACGAAAACTCAATCAGTCCGCTCCCGGCATAAAGCAACTCTCTGCGAAACAAGAATCATGGAACATCCAGAGAAAAGCCCTGAAGGAGAAATTTCCCGAAGGCTGGAACCCGCGTAAGAAGCTGTCGCCAGACGCGATGGAAGGCATACGTGGTTTGCATACACAAGATCCCGTGAAATACAGCACGCCTGTACTAGCAGAGCAATTCAAAGTGTCACCAGAGGCCATTCGGCGCATACTAAAGAGTAAATGGGCAAGTAAAGCTGGCGAGGAGAAGATTGAGGAACGGAGGGATAGATGGGCGAAACGGCACGATAGGATTTGGGATCAGCAGGCGGAACTAGGTTTGAGGCCGAGGAGAACGAAAGAAACAGGAGTTGAGGATCCTGACAAGTTTGAGAAGGAGATGGTAAGGAAAGAGATTCTGGGTGAGATATAGGATTGATGAACTGTACACTATGAGTACGGCTTTTCGACATGCTATATGATAGCTTGTCAAGAGCCTGTTGAGAGCTCGCACTGCCAGCAGTATCGAGGACCTCGTCTACTGTCCCGATAGACACCATGCTGACACAAAATAATTCTGCAAACAAGAGAACAGGTATCGTGGCAACACACAAATTGCCAGTAATCAACGATCGCGAAGATGCTAATCGTAATCCTGTCTGTACATAGCAGTCAAACAGTCATGCTCCATTCCGATCATCCTGGCGTGTTTACACCGATGCTGGGGTAGAAGAAGCACAGCGGATCGATAAATAGCGTGTAAGCTTTCTGTTTTGGATGGAATGCGCATGTCATTCTAGTCCAAAAGCGAGGACAGTGTCTGGAGTTTTACCTTTCTCTCAGAAGCAAGAGAGCAAGTAAGCTGAATCTGAGTGTGTTCACAGTCGCATCATAAGGCAGCTTGACCCCCAAATCCTACTCCAGAACAGCTTTTGGAAAGGGTTTGTGATAGCCTGCTCGCTGGCAAGAAGAGCAGAAGAACCCGCCCTTTGGTTGTGCCGTGAGCTTTCTGGGGCGATTTGGGTCCAGACAATCTTTGCAGATGAATTTGGTTTGACATTTGTTGTCTGCATCGCATTTGAATAGCTCATATGCTTTGAAATGGTTGTGGCATCGACCGCAGTCAAGCCGATCATTCTGATCGTCGTCGCTCTTCTCGCTTTCGCATTCTTGATAGATTTCGTCTTGTGGCTTTTGCTGGATTTTTCGTAGGGGTCTCACGTTTGCTCTCTGAACGAACTCCGGCTCGGATGCTGCTTCTTTGGTATCTTCGAATTTTCGCTTTCGTAGTACCGCCTTGCCATTATTTTTAAGAGTCGTCCTGCGCTGTTGAGCAATTTTGGCCTTAGCCTTGTACGTTCTCTTGGCAAACTGCTCTCGCTTCACGCCCAACACCTTCATTCTCACAATTATACCCTTACCAGCGGTGCGTTTCAGAACGTCGACGATCTCCTTGTGATCTACCAGTCGATCTGTCTCTGGTATGCTGGGCAGTAATGCTTGCTTGTTCGTCACTGTCTCTAGAGAGCTCAGACGTGCAGCACGTTGGTCATGGTCGAGCTCATCAATCGGAAGGCTATTCTTGATGAAAGACTCCAGTTGGTGTACACTGTGCTCGAAGACCTCGAATAATTCTTTGACTTCTTTCCTTGTGAGCTTGCCATGATTTTCGAACTTGATCAGTGCGGACAAGCTGTCGTACTCTGTGCGATCGACTTCCAGCCAAAGCTGATCGTGTTCGGTAATAAATTGTGATGAGACTGCCCGATGAGATACAGCTGTAGTCTTTTCACTTGCCGAACTCCCTACGGGCTTTGGTGGTGTAAGCTTCGTAGTAGGCTTGAAATTGTTCGATTGATCAGTGCTACTTGTCCACGCATCAAGCTTTTCGGGGTGGAAGACAAATTTGCCGTCCTTGCTCAAAAACAATGGACTGCCTTCTTTCGAAGAGTGTCGCCTCAAGTCCTCCCATCGAAAGCAAATGTGAATCTGCACGGTCGACGATAAGCAGAGTGGTTTCTGAATGTCCTTGTGGACTCTTGGGAGATGCAGTGTAGCATGCTTAGTAACATCCTCTGGGACATGATAGCTCGCTCTGAGCAAGGTGTTCTCGTCGAGTCTGAATCCAATCTGTCTAAATGCTTTGAAAAGCGCAGAATTTTGAACACGACTGACAAAGGCGCCAGGCTTCTTCGCATCGCCTGCAGTCAAAGCCAGTGAAGCAGTACCGCCGACCGGATCGATAGCACCACCTTTTCCAACAGCGGAAACGAAGACAGGCACCTCTGTCTCTGCTGTTGCGCCGAGCATCGCGCGCATACAAAGTCTTCAGGACTGGAACGTTACCGTATGTTCAAGCATAGGTAAGGAAAGAGAGCGCTCAAGAAGCCCACAACCTTCAATGAGAACCTGTTCATCAAAGGTATTTGTCACTAAGACTGGCAATAAGTCTCGGCGGAAGTGAAAATAGCTGCATTGCCGTAGCACTTCTTGCCACGGCAGTCACTGACTTGATCAACACTGGCTTGAGTGAACACTTCAAAGGATGGACAGACCTTCAATACGTCATTTTGCGGACAGTGATATCACTTAGTACAACCCAAGACAAGCACTCAGCTTCCATTCTAGCTGTGGCAGTACTCTTGAAGTGATGTTGGTGGCGAAGAAAGTGCCTGTTTGTCGATCAGCGGGACATTGTCACTACGACTCTGCGTCACTGACCTGGCCCACATGCCCTTCACGTTCCCAACACGATATTGTTGCTGAATTCTTCCATCTTACATTTTCGATCTTGGTCGGGTGTTTTGTTTCCTTCACATCTCCTTCCAGTACATTCGCGAGAGCTTGGTTTCAAGATAGTCGCCTCGCCCCAACGATTGACGACTTGATAGAACGAGTCATAGAGTTGAATGAAAAAGGTATAGTCAAGAGCAACAGGCTTCGAGCTGTATACCGATCGATGTTCAGCAGACTGATGATGGCAGATCGGTAGAACCCATGACAGCATATGCTGCCTAAACCTCTTGAGTCGTCCATGCGGGTCCTGAAAGTACGTCTTGACGATAAAGGTCTTGCGTTAGGAGTTGGTAGCAACTTTGCACCATCTACTGACGCGAGAACAACGTATACGCCACGTTAAAAAGTCGCGCACCAGTAGCTCGGGAAGGTTTATTACTGCTGCTGATCTAGCTTTGCTGGGTCAGAGTACCGTGTGCAAGACCTCTGAGACCGCAGACCCCCTCCTCGACTCATTCAGTTGACAGTCTGGATGAATGGCGTCTCAGGATTCATTCGATATCTTGCTTTGTTCTCGCTCGAGTCGCAATGACGACTTGTGCTGAGTTCGCTGCAATTTTCAAACAACAGCTGTGCTGCAGCTGCACTCCCGCCCCCAGGCAATCGAGGTAATGAAGACCACCCTTCAATTACTTGAGAAGCTTGATACACCATGACTGTGATCGTCTCGAAGTCTGCGGATTTCAAGAAGACTTTTGCACGTTTCCCTCAATATTCCAAATTCCATTGATCCCTCCACATACGTAGCTATCAGCTTGTTGTGCAAGGGTATACCTCCTTCATCATCTCTTGTGCTTGATGCATGAAGTGGAAGAAGGACTGTCCTTTACCGATACATTGCAATGTGGCTCTCTTGAGCCATGTTTTCCTTCCGGCAACCGAGCAAGAGCAGGTTTTCCGTGGTAGCAGTGCGTACAGTACGAACGCAGCATCGCATCTCTTGACGCGATTCACAGGATGCCAGTGATGACCAGGAACGTGTAGACTCGGATCAACGTTAACATCCAGCCCAACCATTCGACCCCAAAGCTCCAGGCGTGCTTCCGCCCGCGATTCAGGGTCTCCAGGCATTACGCAATTAATCGAGCCTTAAGGTTGGACGTGCCTGGACGTGCCTGGACGTGCCTGGACGTGCCTACAGTACCAATTAGTGTAGGTACCTAAGTGTCGGTCGAAGAAACAGCTGCTTAGTCATCGACGCGATCATCTTTATCGATAAGCTTGGGCGGCTCAAAAAGTTGTATAGCAGGTGCTACAAATGAAGTGCGTTTCGGCTGTGCCGAACCAAGCACGATGAGTGAAGAAATCCTCGAGGAAAAGCTGGGGAAGATCAAGAAGCCAAATCTCGAGAACCAGAAACATACTGCTGTAGTGCTTTCCAGTATCGAGGACACTCTCAGTGCAGCCAACGAGAAATTCACAGCAACAGCATATTTTGCTGCTCTGCTTGCCCTGTTGAAACAGGTCTCACAGCCTCAGGATGCAGCGGCTTCTGGCGATATCATTACTTCCAGCCTGTACCTACTCGACCTTGTAACCACCCATGTTCCTCATCCGTTACTCCGCTCGCAATTCACCTCAATCGTAACATTATTAGCACCATATCTGAGCACAGAAGAGACGAACGCAGCACTCCTGAGATCAGCCATTGGATGTCTCGAGTCTATATTGCTCGCGCAGGACAGACCAGCATGGAATCTACCTGCTTCTCAAAGCAGTCCTCGACAGGCTTTGAATGCACTTCTGGCACTCACAATCGATGCTAGACCGAAGATTCGCAAACGAGCACAAGAAACCATAAAGGCGGTATTGCAAAATCCACCTCCTGGCCCATCGATAGATCACCCTGCAGCAGAGGCATGCGCAAATGCAGCGCAGAACAACCTGAAGAGCGCAGTACAATTGGTGCATCAAAATAGGAAGCAGAAGAATAAGCAGGATGGAGAGAACGACCCTTCCGTCATTCATGCGCTACAGCTGATCAAAATGGTAGCAGTCGCATCTCATGGGTGGCCAAGCAAGAAGATCGAGTCGTTGTGTGAAATTCTGCTCTCAATATCGAGGTCGCGCAATGATTTCCTTGTGATGAGCGCTTTCGAGGTCTTTGAGGTCATCTTTGAAGGTATGCAGGAAGAGGTCTCTTCATCAAAGCTACCGCGACTGTTGGATGCCATTACTGAGCTAAAGCCTGCTCAGAACGATGCACAATTACTTCCGCCGTGGATAGCTATTCTGTCACGAGGATATGGCACATATGCTGCTGTTGAGCCAGAAGAGGTTTTTGCAAAATTGCCAGACCTAATGAGCCTTGTCTCCGACTTCCTCCCCAATGCTTCACACAACATTCGTGTTTCGGCTTCCGAGTGCTTGGTGTCATTCTTTGCGAACTGCATCCCCGGTACTGTCATTCTCGAGCCGTCGATATTTGATGAGAAGATCCTTCAGCAACTAGCAAACCGTGCTGGCGACTTACTCTCCGTGAAGTATCAAACTGCATGGATGGAGGTGTTCACTGTATTGTCCGCACTATTCGATGCACTTCATTGGCGAGGTGATCCTTACCTGCTCCCTCTTGTCAAAGCTATGGGTGAGCTGAGAGGAAATGAAGGGTTTCAAGGCCAGAAAGAAGCTGATGAAGTGCTTGGACATGCAATTCGAGCACTAGGTCCGCAAGCTGTGCTATCCGTGCTGCCATTGAATCTTGCCAAACCAGAGGCTAAACAACCTGGTCGAGCTTGGCTTCTACCTCTGCTTAGAGACAATGTCACAAACACAAATTTAGAGCACTTCAAATCTGAATTGGTTCCTCTTTCTGAAACCATGTACCAGAGAGTAGTGGATCACGGGACTGCTGAAAAGACGATGGACATCAAGGTGTATGAAACAGTTGTGAATCAGATATGGTCGACTCTACCAGGTTATTGTGACCTCCCGATTGACCTGAGACTCGCCCTTGATCAAAAATTTGCAGAACTCCTCTCGAATGTGCTTTACCAGCAAGCAGACCTCAGAGTCAATTTATGCAGAGCATTGCAAAATCTGGTCGAATCCAATCAAGCAATTCTTGAAGCAGAAGAAGAGCCAGAACGGTTGCAGATCGAGCACCGCACATCCAAAGACGATGCATCAGCAAATGTAAAGCATCTCGCAGGCTTCTCAAGCAACATTCTCGCAGTATTGTTCAACGTCTACAGTCAAACCCTGCCACAATCAAGAGCCTATATTTTGCAATGCATTAATGCATACTTAAGCATAGCACCAGAGAAGGATCTCGTTGAGACCTTCGAACGAGTGGGCAAGATGCTGGAATCCGAACTGCCTGCAGCTGATGCACCTCATCCCAAACGACAATCCGAACAACCAGGGCGTGGCAAAATGCCACCAACATCACATACACTTCTTGACCTTGTTATTGCACTGTCCGTTCATCTTCCAAGAAGCACGTTCGCAGCACTGTTTACTTTAGCATCGTCCATTATAACGAATCCAGCAATCGTGACGTCTGATCCGCAACTGATCAAGAAATCATACAAGCTCATTCCGAGACTAGCAACATCAGGCACAGGTCGTCAAGCTCTTAGTGAACGTGCTGCCGAGCTTCAGCAGTTGATCGTTTCTACGACAGAGAAGACACCAGTGCCTGCCCGCAGGGATAGAACACTCGCCATCAACACAATTGTGGCACATCTCAGTAATGACGATCTCCACTTTATCCCAACAGTCCTTAGTGAGATCGTGCTAGCATGCAAAGACAGCAACGAAAAGGCTCGAATCGCTGGCTTTGACACACTGTTCACAGCTGCGAAGCGTGTTGCCGAAGCACCACCAGATACTCAAATCCGCAACTCACGCGTACCACATATCCCAGACGACGCGCCAGACGCTACAGCATCGGTCGAAGAACTCTTCACCATGGTTTCAGCTGGTCTTGCTGGAATAGCTCCCCATATGGTGGCCGCGACAATTACGGCGCTAGGTGCTCTATTGTACGAATACCACGAGAACGAAGGTTTTACAGGCAGTATGAAAGAAGAACTGGTGGATACAGTCACGATGTTTGTGCAGTCCAATAATCGTGAGATTGTCCGTGCTGTTCTCGGCTTTGTCAAGGTCATTGTCGTGATCCTACCACTGGAAGCACTCGAACCACGCATGGCACCTCTGGTACCACAATTGTTGGTCTGGAGCAAGGAGAACAAAGGTCGTCTAAAAGCTAAAGTGAAGAACATCCTCGATCGGCTAGTGCGACGGTTCGGCGGCGCGCAAGTCGAGGAGTGGGCTGGTCCTGAAGCCAAGAATCTCATCAAGAATATACGCAAAGCACGTGAGAGAGCCCGACGGAAGAAGCAGGGCACAGCTGAAGCTGACGAGGAAGAGGACAAGGAGACGAGTGGCAGAAGTACTTATGACAATGAGTATGATGAAGCGGTATATGGCTCGGATGATGAGTCTGAGATCCTTGGTAGTGATGATGAGGACGAAGATGATGCAATGAGCGGTGTCACGACGAAGACAAAAAACACCAATGGAACAGGCAAGACAGGAAGGTCGGCAAAAGGTGGTCGCGATCAATTCATTCGCAACCAAGATGACAGTGATGAAGAACCACTCGACCTCCTTGACCCAAAGACTATGTCGTCCATATCCAGTTCGAAGCACGCCAGCAAGACAGGCAAGCAGGATCGCAAATCAAAAGCCAAGTTCAATGAAGATGGTAAATTAGTATTCGGCGATGATGATGCTGACGATACCATGGACAACATAACAGACACCAAGGGGCCAAACGCAGTAGACGCCTATGTCGATGCAATCTCCGGTCCACATGCCGTACAACGAGGTCAAAAAGGTCGATTAAAGGTCAAATCAGGTATGCAGAAAACATCGAGACAGGAATCGCGTGGTAAGGATGAAGATATGCTTGATGTCGACGAGGCGAGAGCAGTCGCGCGACAGATTATGGCTGGTAAGACACTGCACAGTCCTAGATCGCCTATCGTGAAGAACCAGAACCAAGGTAATCAGCGTCGTGGTTTAAGTGGTGAGAAGGTCAAAGGTGCTGTGTCAGGAAGTGCTGGAATTGAGAAGCGAAGGAATAAAGCAGCACCAGGCAAGAGAGGTGTACGATTTAGTAGCCATCCAGCGAGGAGGGGACAGGGTAAGAGGAGATAAATTTGTCGTAGGAGTGGTTGTATTCTGTCGTCAAGCGCTTCGAGCAAGAGATTACAAGCCTGCGAGGGAGTAGAAGGCAATGCTGGCTTCTCAAAGAAACCCGAAGAAAACGAAGATTTGAGAAGGTCGCTCAAGCTTTCGCAAGGAATTCTAAGATTTCGCAAGGCATAAAGCCCTATAATGATGCCTGAATTGGATATTGATTCCCCGAACCCAGGAGCTTGCCACGTCCCGATCAAAATAATGGGCCGGTTTTTCCCCTCCTCCACCACCACATCACTGTCGCTGTTCTACTATAACGATGATATATATTAATGCGCATTATGTATCATTCTGACGAGCTTCTGTCTGTGGTTACGATACAGTTATCTACTTTAAAACCGGACTGCGCGATCAAAAGTTATACTAAGCTCTAAGTCGTGACTCAAACGAAAAACCGGAACTTTTTTTCGATCGGGACGTGCTTGCTGCGATAATGGTACAAAAGCTGACGTTGGCATTTGTCAAGGTATGCACGTACACATCTCATGCCTCTCAAGTTTTTCATCTTTTCAAGGACCTTGCATCCAGATTTTCACGACGTTCCTCAGTACCATGCCAGTCTGCAATGGGCGTGTGCTTTTGATGTGGCGGCACGAGCACCACACCATTCGCGCTAACATTGTTGCGTCGTGCTAGCAATGACAGCGCTGGACACGAAGGACAAATAATCATAAAAACGATCCTTGGGATTGTGGTAATGTTCTCGGAGGATTCATCCATGGTCGGCACCGTCACAAGCTGGAAATGTTATGGTAAGTGAAAGATGCAGAATGGTAATGGAAGAAGAGCTGAGATCTACGGACGATGACACAGTCGTTGCGACTTGCACGACTACTGTGGCAACCAGTCAGTTCAACGCTGCACAAATTCGAGTCCTGACGATCGACCGTATAATGCTCTGCTATTAGGCTTGATGGGTAACGCTCTGAGACCAACATTGCTCTTTGAGAAGAGGCGTCGGAGCCGATGAGCTGATTAGATCAGGCAAAGTACGTTCTGACATGGCTTACCTTGGTGCTGACGTGCCTGCTTGTATCGAGTACAGGCCGAGCTCACAGAGTCTTTAACCTGACGATTCCTTCTTCGCAAGGGTGGAATCTGTTCACGGTTCGTCTAAGCATACACCATTCGATATCAACACAGTGTTGTGGAGTAGTGTTGTTTGTAAGCCTTTGTAAGCCTCTCACAATGCAAAGTCAACGAGTCATGGGCTTCCAGCTCAGCCTCACTCTTTGCGACTTCAGCTTGGGAAATATGCTCTGTACTTTTGTGCTTCTCGGCGAAAGTCACATCTAGACCGAGCGACTGTTTATGCATGAAATCGGTATTCACAACTGTTGACTATTGTAGCAAAGTCTGGCCCTCAAGCAAATGCCGATCCTTACCTCTGCCAGAAACTAGCTCAAACAAATTGATCTTGGCTGCATCATGGCACGAACGTGTCTGTCTGAATAGCATGAATGACGTTCGAATGTATCGAGAAGTGAATCGACGGCACGTTGTCAGGTAAAAACTCGTATTAAAAGCCTTAGTGTTGGATAGCTCATGCATGCTGCACGATTGTGTCGCATGAAGATCGTGTTCGGTGGAACTCGCTTGCAGGACGGAGGGATTGTCGCGGCAAAGTCAACTCCACTCAGAAAGCCACTGGCTACATTTGTTCCGCGCTGGGCAAATCAGGACATCTTAGCTCATGTTCAGGTTGGCTGGTTCGCAAAGATGGATGCAAGCATGGAACACTCGTCTTAGGACTCTCCAAGTAATACACTCGGATGAATACTTCCGTGTGCCAAACTCTTCGACTGTGCACCAGTCAAGAAGGCGTTGCTAGCGCCAATAGTGAAGCGATAGTTCGAATGGTACAGTCATTGTTAATCATTGTCTGCTCGCTCATGTGACAAACCCCTGACACGACTGGGTTGTTCCACTTGTCAAACGACAGCCACAGCTTGATAACCTGGAAGATATACGAATGATCAGAGGGGGCAGTGCCTCGACCTGACGATGGACAGTGTTCCATGAGTCCCAGTCCTTGCGCCATCATGTTGCACAACTGGTGACTGGCGAGCTCTTAGTGCTCGGGTCGATTGAATAGTAGCCAATATTGTTGTGTTGAGATTATCGACGGGTAAGCCCCTCGTTCGGACCAGACTGGTAATGGTCATCGTTATACAAATAAAGTAAAGCGATGTTTGCGTCGTTTGAAGTCACCGCCCGAGCTAACGAGTCTGCCCGAAGACTGCAGCTGAAAGAGACCGGCAGTTGAACTCATCATTGAGAAAGTTATATCAGCTCTTGAAAATCGCGATTGCAGACGAGCTTGTGAAATAGTTCTTCGGAAGAGGGACTTTGCGACACAACTCCATTTCTGTTAACAAGCGTCGCCATTGTAATTGTGGTAGATCATTTACTGATAAGTCCGTCCCAGATCTCATCCAAATAGCGTAATATTTGTCATGCTAAGCAAATATTGATGTCCCAGGAAATGTGAGGGATGAATTGCAGCCATTCACATGAACCACAATATCGGGTATGCTTGGTATCCACTATCAGCTGAACAGACCTTCGATGTGGAGACAGTTCACGTCCCGATCAAAATAACTTGCCGCTTTTCTGATTCATAAGTTAGCTCTTCATTATCGTTATTCACCACGACGGCGCTGGTTCAAAGTGTCTATCATATATAGTTGTGGAGGGCGCCTATCAATAAGTAGGAAACACTTTTCTGTTCTTAAAACAAGAAGTTCGTTTAAGAGTTATTGTGTGTGCGATCCTGCCATCAGCATAACTGAAAAACCGGAAAAATATTTTGATCGGGACGTGGCAGTTGTGCTTGCGCTATCTCATGACTTCCCAACTCGATTAAGACGATGCCGTCGACCCGTGTGGTAAACTGACAGCATCCTTCATTGTTCTGGGATATTGGAATCCCCTAGACGCACGGTGAAGCCGAACATGTCTATCTGGTTGCACTGAAGCCGCGTCACGAAAGACCGAAGGTCTCCTTGCCCGGTCAGATTTGCATCTCGATATTATCGTTTTGTGCTAGTGAAAAGTCAGCAGTACTTTGAGTTTCTGCAAACTTTGATTTTAGGTTCATGGCTTGTGCCTCGGTGTGTACGAACTTGAGTATTTTGTGTACATCCATTTTGTGGTTCAGGATTCTCTTCCAACGTAGCAACTCGAATAAGTAAATCGCCAGCTAGGCCGGACTCGCCTAAGCGATGCAGAGCGCTTAGCAGTCCAATTAGATCATTTTCTCCAAACAAGCGTGGTTGTCTTTCTGGTAGACTTATTCAGGACACTTGGCGTGCAATAATGCCTCGAACTATACGGACAGTAGCCATGATCATGAACCTGTTTTTGAAGCATCAGGGCGTCGATGCTCCAAGATAGACTAATGAGAACGCAATTCTTTGAACAGAGACAAACAAGCTCTGTAAGCAATTCTCTTATTGGCGGTCCTTTTTGTGCTCAGGTCCTTCTCAGACATAATTTGTGGGATCATACACTACATAGTTTGAGCTAGTCTTGCACTAAGGACCATGGCCGGATATGATATCGATCTTGCTTGACTCGGTCTGCCATGCAGAACTCATCTCTCTTGAGGCTAAGAGAAGCTTTCATAAATCGGACTAGTTGACTGGGATCTACAAGAGGCTTGATATTAGCATGGACGTACCTAAAAATACTCGTCATCGTGGAACAAACGTGGTTAAGGTGTTATTGCTCTTTCGACATAGGCACCACGAGCGTACATCCGGATTGACATGGTGGTCTGAAGGCAACCTGGAAACACCCTAATGACATCTTTGCTCGTTTCAAGATCCTGAGAGAAACAGATGGCAAGCAATATCCAGGTCTTGATAGAAAGCGCAAAACGGCTCAAACATGAGGTGACCAGGATCGGAAAGCGATCAGGCAGTGCATCTGTGGATGATGTGCAGGACGATATGGAGATTCAATCAGAGTTACAAGCAGGGGCTGTGCCAGTCTCTGCACCCGACAATATGAGACAAGAGTCTCTGCACCTGACCTTTGCGAACAGTGCAGCACAAGAGGATCTTGGTAAGTTGGTTTATAACCAGTACTACCGGGATGCTGATATTAGTGCAGCAACGAGACTGCAAGAAACGAAAGAGAAGCTGCTTGACCTTTGTCAGAGACAGTTGGATGACTTGCTTGATGATCCACCTTCTGGCTCACAAACAGACATCGAGGATGTAGAAAGCCTAGTCTCTGAGATGAAAGGGGTCAAAAGGTGCATGGAAACGGTGGTCGGCCTGGAGAGAGCATTGCGTCTATCTCAATGATGTCTTGTACTTGTTGAGTCAAAGGAACATCATCATTCCTGTATAACCTGTTGTAAACAGAGGCGTTTGGTGTGTCGGGACCGGATCTGTCAGGCGTTGAATTAGTCGATTTGAGGAGTCATCCCAGAGCAGGCAGATCGAACATCCGAGAAGTGCTGATAGCTGGACATTAGAAATGCAGGAGGTTAGGAGATGCTGCCATTGGGAACATCCATGGCGAGCTTGCTTCTTGTGCCAAACGGTGCACTAGCGTAGATATACTATATATCTGCAAATATGAGCCACAGTGAGAGTAGCTTCATCGAGCAGAACGACCTGAGTTAAAAATGCTGCTGTGCCAATGGCCTGGATATATTGCGTTAGTACGGATCTCAAGAAGAGCCGACAATCATATCGAATCGATGTATGCCGCGAAAGCTGTTTAGTAAGAAGTGCTGCTAGTCACAAGAACGAATACTTCGTGCTTCATTGGCAAGGCCTTCCAGACGCGCTGCACTTAGCGCGTAGCTTTCGTGATATTACGCGTTCTTTCCGGTAAAATGACGATGTATTGTGCCAGGCGTTGCGAAATCGTGGACGGACAGTCACAATCTATCTCGAATAGCTTCTTATATCTCCGACTTCGTCTACGAAGATGTCTCTGCTGGTAGACAAGTTGCGACCTCGGTCGCTCGAAGCTCTTACATATCATGCCGACTTGAGCAACCGGCTACAGTCGCTAGTGAGTTAGGATCTCATTACGTGCAAACAGACACGCTGACATATAAGGCTGCATCTGCCGACTTCCCGCACATGCTCTTCTATGGCCCTTCTGGTGCAGGCAAAAAAACGAGGATACTTGCTACTTTACGTGCATTGTATGGTCCGGGTGCAGAGAAGATCAAAATCGATGCTAGGATATTTCAGACCTCATCTAATCGAAAGCTTGAATTTAATATAGTATCCTCAGTCTACCATCTCGAGATCACGCCATCGGATGTGGGTACATATGATAGAGTGGTCATCCAGGAATTGCTCAAAGAAATTGCACAAACACAACAAGTTGACCTAAATGCAAAGCAGCGATTCAAGGTCGTTGTGATCAATGAAGCTGATGGATTGAGCAGAGATGCTCAAGCTGCTTTGCGCAGGACGATGGAAAAGTATAGTAACAATGTCCGGCTCATACTGGTAGCCAACAGCACAGCTGGCATAATAGCTCCAATCCGCTCGAGAACGTTACTTGTGAGAGTCGCCGCACCTACGCACGACGAGATATGTCACGTTTTGCAGAACGCTGCGAAGAAAGAGAACTGGAAAGCAATACCAGCTTTGAACGAGAGGATAGCTAGGGAAAGCGGAAGGAATCTGAGACGAGCACTGTTGATGTTTGAAGCAGTGTATGCACAAAACCCGGAAGTCTCTGAGAAAACGCCTATTCCACCGCCGGACTGGGAAGTACTAATCGCTGAAATCGCACAGGATTGCATCAACGAGAGGAGTCCACAAATGATCATGCAAGTGAGAGCGAAGTTATACGACTTGCTGAGCCATTGTATACCTGCCACGATGGTGATAAAAGTATTGTGCTTCAAGCTGGTCGAGAAGAAAGAAGTCGACGCAGTATTGAAGCCAGAAATTGTACAATGGGCGGCCTTCTATGAGCATCGGATCAAGCAAGGTAGCAAGGTCATCTTTCACCTCGAAGCTTTCGTTGCCAAGTTCATGCGCATCTACGAGATGTTTCTGGTAGGAGCGTTGTGAGTTCGAAGGGCATTCAGATTGCTTCCTTCTGCAATTTGAATATATCACAACAATGAAACAACAAACAATCCTGGGCAGTGAAAGCAGGATCCGTGATGAGTGCAGCAGCTATTATACCATCGGTCTGTGCGAATGGTGTGCACCCTGATCATAGTGCTCTCATCAGAGCTTTCTTTCAATTGGCGAGAAGACAAGAGGCTCAACAAGGAAATCTGGCCGACGAAAAGTGATCTTGCGTAGTCGACGCAGACACGAGCTATGTTGCCAGCTATAGATCTAACTCTTTAGCGATATGCCGCACTGCACAAACCTTGCTTGTGGGTTCTGATCTCGCGTCTCAAAATCGGACCTTATCTGGTTTCGGAGCTCGTATGAAGCCACTGATCAGGAGGCGCAACCGAGCAGTGCGCAAGGCATAAGCGTACTCGCCGACATGTGACAGCCCCGAATATTCGACAATCGTAGGCCGTCGGGATTCGTGAGCTTCATTTGAACTCAGCAAGAGGAGCAACAGGTATGCCAGGTGTCATACTGCAACCTTACCACGTTTCCTTTTCGAGGTAACTTCTGTGTCTGCTAACCTTCCAGTTGAGCATGGAAGCATGGCTCCAAGAGTCTGTAGATCATAAAAATTCCACTTTTCGGACTCAGTCCAAGCCATCACATCTCAGACGTGGTCCCTGGTAATTCTTTTTTCTTCCGAACTGATCACTCCAGTTTCGACGAGTGACGGATGGGTACTGCAGATGTCATGAGAAGATTTGCGTGTCGGTTCATCCATAGTCGTGCTGCCAATGTGCCTGAAAAGCAGTGGATGAGGCGCGTAGGTAGTGGACACCGATAGGGCTCCGTAAGATGACATACCCTGTATGATTGGCGTAGACTCCGGACGCCAATGCACTAAAGAACGGTAGTAAAGGAGATGGTCTTGAGCCTGTTGGCCGCCAGGGGAGGGCTACAGCATCGTCCTGCGATTGCGAATCTGGAATTGTCGTACAACATTCACACGGTCGTTTGTTGACTGATCATTTTGCGAACCTGCGTTGCAGCCACACAAAAGTCTCGTCCCAGAGCAATACGAAAGCATAGCTCCATCTTACAGCTGACAACGTTGAATCACTCCTTGTTAACGAACTTCACTCGTTCAAAGCAAATACTCGCTCAAAGAAGCATTTGTACGATCAGGCGTCGATCTACATACCACCATCAAAGAGCATATACGTCCAAAACCATAGAGCAACAGCAAGAGCTTCGTCGCTTTACTGAGCTGCTGGTCAGCCAGTGTTGATGCTGGCCGTGCAAAAGTCGCTGTCCGAATACACGAGAGTAGCGGCTTGTGGATGGAAGGAGTTGAGCTGTTGACCAGACCTTGAAAGGCGTCTCATCGAGCTTGCAAGACGTGCTTTCGGTCATGGCATCACATTATAATTCCGAAGGTCGCATACCGCCGCACATACGCTTGAATTCACAAGATCAAGATCTCTCCAATGCCGATCTGACTGGTCAGACACGGCCTTTGACGAGACAACGAAATTCCAATAATCCGTTCTATTCAGATCAATCTCCTGATAGATTAGAGCTTCCTTCCACGAAACGCCCACGACCCTTCCGCGACGATTCACCTTCATCACCAGCATCTCCAGCCTTCTCACAATTCTCATCGAGACGCTCTAGTTGGGAGTCTAGTGATTCGAGAGGAATAGACAACCCATTTGCAGATTCGCGGCCTGGTTCAAGAGCTGGCAGCGACGAGGACGTTAACACACAGACTGTCTCGGAGAAGTACAATATCCTACCTCTAGCGGGAAATGGTCTCCTGCTTTACCCGGAAGACATAGAGAAGGACGACGACCTACATAACCCTGATGGCGATGAATCGCGAGACTGCGATGTTTTTACGAAACGTGGTTTTGCGAATGTGGGAGGACTGGTACTGATAACGTTGGGCCTACTTGTGCTATTCATCGGCTATCCTGCGTTGACATTCATAAGGAAATTCACGGTCAATACAGATCCGTGTAAGAACAACCCAAATTGCTTAAACGTGGGGAAAGTGGCACTGCTGGAGAACGTACGGACAAGCATGATTGACCCGGACACGCCAAAAAGTGCATATACAAAGAACGACTATCACGGAAATGAGTGGAAGCTGGTATTTTCGGACGAGTTCAACAAGCCAGGACGAACATTTTACGATGGGGACGATCCTTTCATGCAAGCTATGGATATCTGGTATGGCGTAACTATTGATCTCGAATGGTATGATCCAGATGCTGTGACAACTACAGATGGCTACCTGGACATAAGATTCGATGCTTTCCAGAACCACAATCTCAACTATCGATCAGGAATGGTGCAGACATGGAACAAATTGTGCATGAAAGGAGGCAGGCTAGAAGCTAGTGTGTCATTACCTGGTCGTGGAGATACTGTTGGGTTTTGGCCTGGTCTTTGGACGCTGGGAAATCTGGGAAGACCTGGCTTTGCAGCGACAACGGACGGAATGTGGCCTTACAGCTATGATGATGTGTGCGATGCCGGTATTACGCCTAATCAGAGTTCACCCGATGGTATCAGCCGTTTGCCTGGTATGAGGTTGCCTGCTTGCACTTGCAGCGGCCAAGATCACCCCACACCAGGAAAATCACGTTCGGCACCTGAGATTGATGTGTTGGAAGCGACAAACGCGCCTTTCGACGCTGCTGGGAATGTCATTGGACATGTCTCGCAATCTTTCCAGGTCGCGCCATTCGATGTTTGGTACTATCCTAACTACGATTTCATCGAAGTTTACGATTATTCCATCACGCAAGTGAACGTATACCGTGGTGGTCCATATCAGCAAGCTATCTCTGCCCTTTCCAATCTCAATAACAACTGGTACGATGGCAATGCATACCAAGAGTATGCATTCGAGTATACTCCGGGTGCCTCTGGTGATGTCGTTTGGTTCATTGGGAACGAGCCCACGTGGAGAGTGACCGGAGAATCGATCGGTCCCAATGGTAATGTCGGACAACGAGTGCTGCCACAGGAACCCATGTCTATCATCATGAACTTTGGTATGTCCGATGGCTTTTCAGCTATTAACTATACGGGTATCGGACCGCTATTGCCAGCGCATATGAGGCTAGACTACATCCGAATTTACCAAGATCCATCCAACGACAATATGGTAATGGGTTGCGATCCTCCTGGCTACGAGACAACAGCGTATATCAATAACCATAGGGATGTTTATTACAACCAGAACATCACGAGTTGGTAAGTACATTAAGCAATAATTGAGGATACAAAACTGACATCAGCCCAGGGACAAAGCCTATGACTGGCCGAAGAACACTCTAATGGATGGTTGCAGCGCATGATCTTGAACTCTGACGTTTTTGAGCAGGCGATCACTTTGCTGGACGTGATTTATGCATATACTTTAATCAGTTGCATTTTAGCGGCATATGAGGCGTTTGATAGACCGGATCTGGAGGACATTGTGATGAGCTTTGAGTGCCGAAGCTCACGAAAAGCTTGATGATAGCATGAGCGTTCGACTTGTTATGCATTGAGGTACATACGACTCTCGATTACATAGTGCTCAGATAAAGAGCTGGAAAGGTGGCTGCGGTTGACATCTGAAAGTGCTGGCTGATGAGCCTAAATAGACAGGCTGAATCGAGCTGCGGGCTGAAAACCTGTCTTGAAAAATCTATCTTCGAAATTTGTGGACTGATACCATGTTTTGCTGACGGAAAAGCAGTTTGTGGGATTGCCAGGACTTTGAGGGGTCTTTCAACAATGGCGCTGAAGCACTTTGTATCGCAGGTCAGTCTTCGAATACCTCCCAATTGGTGATCACGGCTTTGGGATTGAAACCTCCAGCTACCTTCTCGAAATACGTCCTGACTTTAGGAACGGACTGGAACTATTCAGCCTTGCTCATACGTATCATGCCCGGCACCGCTCGCATCGAACAGTGCTTAACCAGCATTGAGAGGATTGGATACCACCAATCAACTTACCAGGTCATTCGCCAAAGCATATCGTAGCATCAACTGCTCGTTTGCTAGGATCTGCACTGCTCGATCCTGATTCTGCTGCGTGGCAATATTGGTGTTCGTACTTGTAGAAGAACCCGTACTCGCGCTTGTGCTTGTACTTGTGTTTCCACTCACGTTCAATGTATTACTTGGACGACTGTCTTTGACGGCGCTACGGTCCATATCACTGTCAGACAAGAAGTCAAGTATCGAAAGAGGATAGTCTTGTGTTACATGTCTAAGCGGGATGACCGTGCAGGCCACGAGCCAGGCGTGACTCGAAGCCACCTGCAAGTTCGTGCGATAGGGTTTGAGCTAGCAAGCACGACACGTGCGTTTTCTTGCCTCGAATGGCCGCTTGCTGGGTTTGAGCGGGAGATATAGCCGGCGCTGCCTCAAACGACGACTTGCAGGCGCCGTGTAGTCACGATTCCAATGTGGAGTGATCGCGTTAAGGATCGAAGATGGAAATGCTCCGAACACGACTTCTCCTCTTTCCATGCCCAAGACCTCATCGTCGCCGCTGTCTGGTTCATGTCATCGTCACTAACCTATGAGGACCTAGCAGGGTACTGTCTTGTCCTTAAGGATGATGTGCACCAACTCCTTGGTCCCACCAGATATTAGAGGTTGGTGCTCACTACATGGCAAGCTACATATGCAATGTTTGTCGACCCTGCACAAACGATCTTGATACCACTGAATGCTATTTGCACTGCAGGAGATGGTGCTGTTTGTTGTGAATCTGCTTACACCCTGATACAAACTATCTATTGTTATGACCAGGCATCACTTCCTCTTCCAATTACTTACCACTGACTAGTATAGCACTACTTGACCTTGATCAGCAATGCTACCAGCTATGCTTGATCATGTGCTTAGATACTCAGCGCCAATCACCGAGGACCCAAGATCTCGCCGCTTATTGTCCAGTGAGCAGCCATGATTTCGGCACAGCAATCGATTGTGCTTGTCAACAGTGGTGATCTTCTTCACTCGAAGGTCTAGCTTCTCGATCGATGGTTCCTCAGCACCACGCTTCAAAGCTATATGATCATATTATGCCAAAGCTCGATTTGCATATAGCGACTAGTCTGATAGCCTAGGACATGTCTTTGGCCTGTTGGCTGTATAATACAACATTTATACAAAGTGATTGCCTTGCCAACGAAGCAGGCTGCAGCAACTAAGAACGACAATGAATCATGCTGGCGGTCCCAAAGCGTGCAAAACGCGCTGGACGCGTTACGGCAAGTCACGACCAACGAGCGTCACTTGTGTCCTGCATAAGAGCGTGCTTAGAGTTATTGTGATTGTCTATGCTTGCATTTATGCTTACCAAAGGCAGATCGAAAAGCTTGACCCAACGTCTAGCTGTCTTTAAGACCATTGATAGCTCCGACCCTGATTCATCCCAGCATCTCCTTTTCGGTCTAGACGAGTCATGGAAGCTCGTGCTACAGCAAAAGTCTCGGCATTGACATATGCCATGCAGACCTTGAGCATCTGCACAGCACGACTCGAGGCCGACGTCGCTCTTGCAAAAGCTGAAGAGCACAAGCAAAATCAGTTAGCTGAGTGCCAAACACAGTATACATCAAGCTTGGAGTCTTTACAGGAAGACTTCGAGGTCTTTCAGCGCCAGGCCAACGCTACGCTACGTCTGAAGCTCCATAGGGAGGTAGCCCAGCTTACAGTCGCTAAAGGGACGCCATACAGCAAGACTCGAATCCGACCAGTCTCTGGCAAGAAGAAAAAATGGAAGCAATGGACACCCGCGATGTGGAACGAGTGGAAGTGCAAATCAAAAGCTCAAATGCTTGTCGAGAGCTGGGATGTTGAGGCAAAGATAGCTCGGGCGGAGGAACTACTCCGAGCAGAGGTTCGAAATCTTGAAGTAGAAACTGCTTCTAAGAAAACAAAGATTCGACGAGAGTACGATGCTGATGTGGCACGCATCAAAATTGTGGCTGCCGCCCTGTTCGTTCGTGGCGAGTAAGAAATACAGCTCTCTTGAACTGGTTGTTTTACACCGGAAATATCTGGAAATACCATTGCGCTAGTGACGCAGAAATCCTATAACAACCTTTCAGCACAAGACAGACACGACGTTTCTCATTCAGGACTGCTCTTCGACAAGCAAGCTCATCTATTCGATAAGAAACGTGCTAATACCGGAAACGAAGGTGTTTCTTGATTGGAAGCTCATAGGCTGGTGTGCCATAGCCAGTGCTTGCATCACCTTGAGCAGAATCTGATGTTTGCTGCAACGGAAATAATCGTGAAGGTCTGGGAACTGCAACTAAGAAGCAGGTGATGCTGCTGGATCTTGAAGCAAGTCGAGATTAAGCTTACCTCAAAAGATTGTCGCGTTACATAATTGCGAGCTATAAACACATGAGAATGTATCGACACGTAGCTTGTGGCCAGACGCCAGACACCGCCCCTCCACAGTGCTTTGCACTATGATTTCCAAAGAACCCATTGTCTTGGAAACTCGAATATCTTCGCGTCTAAAATACCACCTAGATTGCTGCATTTCGCGCAACACTTAGCTCTCCACCGCCTTCGCGACAACACCGACCAAACTCCTCTCACCCACACTAATGACATAATACTCAACCCTCGTCCCATCAACCTGTACTCTGAATATTCTCGCGCCATCTTCTCCGCTGCCCTTGCCTCGTTTCCCTCGCGCTTCCTTGCCCGCCTCCTTGACGCGCTCGACAACATCCTTGTACTCTCCCCTCGGATCAAATTGACTCTGACTCACCTCCTCAATATGCCGAGCGTTTTCGCCTTTCACGCCAAGAACCTTTTTGAACTCGTCTGTGCTCGGTAGACTATCTGAAGCGTAGCTGAAGAACATCGGCTCAAAATCGGAGTCCGTGTCTGAGACGAAGGTTACGTTGATGCCGCGTAAGGACGACGGTATTGCTTCGTTGCTTGATGTGTTTGATGAGGGGTCGAATTTCGAGCGTGCTTGAGATGTTGATTCACCTTCTGCTTCGTGGCCTGAACGAGGGTCTTGGTTGGCACGAGCTAGGAAAGTGCTGTAGGAGGTGTCGTCTGCCATTCTCAGGCCGATTGAAGTTGAGATGGGTCTGGAATGTAGTGTGTTGTAGTCCTGACACCTATGGGCTAAGTAGGTTGTTTCGTGCCGTAAACGATGAATGAAACCTGAGCCTGGAGAAAAGCTGCTTTCGTGTAATGATTGCCTTGATTCAGGTTTGAGTGGACCGATTCGAAAACTCTGGTAGACTGTCGTGATCAATTTCAAAGAAGTCTCGAATTGTCTTAGCATTCCATACGAACAGAAAGAAGTATCTACTAGTACCTAACATATGCATGCAATATCTTGGCTGATGGTGTCATGAGCAGAAGACGTCATGAATTCGTGCCTGAATGCCTTCGTTAAGCTTGCATGTTCAACCTCATCTCTTCTTTCTCGATACCAGAAGCTGATATGTTCATGTGGTATAGCTTCCTCCGGGAGCTGGCGAGCCTGGCGTTCTTATGATCGTGTTGTTCTTCGTCTCGATCTCGGTATTGTTTTTTTCGTGCCAACGAACGACTTCCGAAGTGGTCAGGCTCTGCAATTTTTAGCCTTACATGATCAGCGATAGACTCGAGAATAAAGCACAAGTGTGCGAAGTTGTGTGTTCATACATAATTTAGGAGGCCTGGCGACCACAGACTCTGTTAATCAAGCGATGTCGATCAGCAGGTTCCTTGTGTTTGCAGCATAACCCGATGACAGCTTTGGTATTGCTCGATTTGTGCTGATCAAGGTTTTGCACAACAGCCACACTCGTAGCAGCCTCGTCAATCAAGTGTCGGGTGGCTGGTTCGGCATTATGCGGAGTTACTGCGCGAATAATGTGGCTGATCAAGTGAAGGTACATATATTTCAAGGCTAAATTTTATCCTCAACCGATCCTGAGAATGCTGCTCGCAGCTTCTCCCGCTCTATTGGGTAACCATTACTCTGGTTGTGATGGATGGCGGAGCCGGGATTGAGAGAATAACAAATCTCTTAGATGGAAACGAAGGCTGAGTGGTAGGAGGACGCTCCTAATCAAGCTCAGCTGGAGGACTGAAAGACGAGAGAGGAGTTTTCTACGGATGCACCGCGACCACTGTTGGTATGTATACCGGGAGATGGGTGTCCGGTCTTTTTGCAATCCTGACTGAGTCAATGTTTTACTACTATGCATAATTTTGGAGTTTTCTCGTACCGTCGACGCAGCAGACCTTAGGAATGAAAAAAGACGACCACGACAATCTCCGTTCTGAAAAAAGGTCGAGGGTTCGAGTCGATTCTTGCACGAGGTAAGTTTTCTTGACGCTAAGAAGTCGTGGTACATTGCTCTGTGCCAAACAGGCAGCTAGAACGAGATTTCGATTCACTTTCACTTGGGACACGAACGTGAGGTGCGAATTTTGGTTTCTTTTGTTTAAGTGAAAAGGCTTTATGCGAAGTACTTGTTACACAGTCAGCAGCTCTCCTCCTACGAAAATACTCTCACAAACAAGCACATAATTATTTGATAGATTACAATCATGTCTGACGAAAGAGCACTTGCCAGCGCCCTGGGCAAGGCCATCAGAAAGATCAACAAGTCTCAGTATGAGCAAGCCTTTGACCCATTGATGTAAGTAGTAGACAATGTGTGGATAAAAGGCCCCGATCTGTTCTGGCCCTGTTCTACGCATACACGATCTGTTGACTAACTCCACTAGTGTACTTCGAATGCACGAAGGTCTTTCGAAGTATAGTAAGATCCGAGTCAATTTCCTTCTCCTGCTCTTGGGTCCAACTGTCGACTCAGTGCGTAGCTTGGGACACAATCAATTACTCCAGGAGACAATGAAACTCGCTACCGATGAGAAACCCAAATGTAACAGAGGTAGAAGAGAAATGGTCGGGTTTATCAAGCAGCAAGTTGGTCGTTGGATCAAGGGCGACGTTTATCAGATTAATCTGGACGACGAAAAAGTGATGAAACACCTGGCAAGTAAGCTCGAACTACCACAGGCTGTGAAAAGCAGAAGGCAGCGACGCGAGAAGCGAATGAAGGATTCGAAAGAAGATCGAGCCGCCCTGAGACTGGCTCAAGCTTCGACAGAGGTTGAGACATCGAACAGCGGTCAACAGTTGGACGATGTCTCTGAGCCTACGAAAAGGGAGATACGAGAAGGCGGCTTTACATGTTCAGATGACACAGACGTTGAAAACCAGGACGCCACAGTTTCAGCTGTCGTGGCATCTAAAAGTTACTTTGATCAGGAGAGCTTGTGCACAGACCTGGATGAATTTCGTTCTACTTCAGATCAGTCGGACGATGAAGACGAAAGCGGTGGGGTGTCAATTGGTGTGGTGCCGGGCGAAGAGAAGGGCGATGGAGGACTACGTCGACTATTAGCAGGTTGCGGAATGCTCGGTCCAGGTGATATGGATGGATCTGGCGACCGACTGGTTGACTTCTTTAGAGAGACAGACTAGAGATGGCTGAATTAATAACACAGTCGAATTGCTGATGAGGCATGAATGAATCGGACTATGTTGATTGCTACCAATATGCACGATTTACCGATATTGGAAGTGTCGGTAAAGGTGTTGGCTGGACAGAGGTGCTGTACAGGACTTCATGTCTTGCCGATCATTTGTCACTATCACCAATCTCCAGAATTTTGCTCTGCGAAACAAGCTTCTTCTTACTACCACGCCTACATCGTCCGAGCCTGTTATTACGCTGAAAAAGTACCAAGCTAGCGTCTATCATCTTCTCTCTTCCACAACCATCACAACTATCCAAAGCCAAGATGACAAACGAGAATGAAATGATGAGAAAGATCCACCTAGCATGCCTCCACGTGCGACAAGGCCGATATGAGAAAGCGGTTGCCATCATTGAGTAAGTAAAGGATTGTTTCTAGGACTCGTCAACGGATTTCTTCCTCCTGCCCCGTGCTTGACACTGATGTCGCTCAAACTAGACCCTTTTATCGATCTCGGTATACGATTTGCTACTGGTCCGCCAGTCTTTGCGCTTTTGTACTGCTACTCCTAGAGCCACTATTGGAACACCATCGCCTCAGTCGTCGAGAATTGGCTTGCCAGCTTCTCGCTTGGACAAGTCAAGTAAAGATCAAGCACCTCAAGGGCAAGCACAAGATCAGGTGTATAACATTCTTGCAGAGCTTCGCAAACGACAGTCTCCATAATCGCTGGGACGAAAATGTTCTTAAGGACAAGTTGCAAGTGACCAGATGGGCTTCAAAAATCGAGCCTGGCGCTGCCAAAACCAACGAGCAGTTGGAAGCAACCAGAATCGAGAGGCAGAGGAAGAGGGAAGCGAGGGAGAACGAAGAGAGAACCAAGGACGTGAAGCAGCTGGTCATGCGGTTCAAAGAGAACAATGAAGAAAAGACAGGGGAGATGAACGCGCAGATGTATGACAAGAACAAGGAGCTTGTAGAAGATAGCCAAGATGACAGCATAGAGATTGACACATTCGAACATGAAACCGCATGCGCAGAACATAGAGCACATACACCATCACAGGAGAACGGCAGTAACGTTTTCGAAACATTCCAATTGCCTATACGGTAACGATAGCAAAAGGACTTGGGAGTTCCAGAAGAGATCGAATGAGCGATGACATTCACATCGGCAACTAATAATAGCGCGAAATATCTACGTGCAGGAGAATTCTTTTGCCATCCAGAGTACTATGATTTGTGAAGCGCTATCAAGAGGTATCATCGAGAAATCATCATGCCACTATCTCCACATGCACTTTTGCGACATATGGTCAAAATGACACTGACTACTATAGAACACCGACCAAGCATGAACAGACCTACGAAGAAGCGACGAGATCCTTCTTCAGTGTACCCAAGAATTGCTTCTTCTCCTGTGGAGTCTGGTAAGCACCATGACCGAACTTCGATGAGGTATCGATCCATTTGAGCTCGACCTTCTCAAGAGCCTTTCGTGATGTGTGTGGGAACATGGACTTTCGAAGCGTAACGACTCGCTTCTTGACACCTGGGACTGAGCCCTTGAGCAGGACGAAGTCGTTCTTGACCTCACCATATCGAACGAAGCCACCCATTCTGTTCAAAAGTTAGTATTTGTAAGCATATCATGGAGTTGTTTGACATACGGTGTGATGGTCTTGTTGACGACATCATATTCTGTAGCAGCGTTCTTCTCGTCAGAACCCTTACCAATTCTGTACACCTTGTGGTTGACTGATGTTCGGTGGTGGTAACCCATTTGACCTGCACGAGCGACGGTCCATTGGACGTGCGACGGATGCCATGCACCGATACAGGCGACCTTTCGGAGACCTTTGTGTGTCTTTCTTGGGAGTTTCTTGGTACCCCATCGAGATGTGACACCCTGGAAACCGTGGCCTTTCGTGACAGCAATGGCATCGATCATCTCGTCCTGTTCGAAGATAGTGTCGACTGATACTGGCTTTTCGAAGAGACCATAACCGAAGTCGACCTTGTCAGCGACGCTACCACCATTGACTTGGATTTCCATGAGGTGGGCCTTCTTCTGCTGGAGAGGAGTCTTGGACATTTGTGTGTGTGCTAGCACTCGAACGACCTGGCAGTACTTCTTCATTCGCTCAATCTCACGCGAGATGGATACACCCTTCTCAGCATGCTTCTTGGCGTACTTGGTGAAAGCCTTCTTCTTCGACTTGTACCAGTTCTTGTAGAATCTTCGTCGGAGCTCATCGCTCAAGTGCTCAGCCCAGACGGTGGTAAGAGATCGAAGACCTCGTGGAGTCTCAACGTAGCCAACGAGACCGACAACCATCATCTGCATTGTGTCAGCATTCTACTTATCTGCTTTGGGACATCTCGTACTGGTGGTGTCTCAATAACGGTGACAGCCTCAACGATTTCTTTCTTGTGCATCTTCGCACCTGGTCGGTCGAGGTCTCGGACGATAGTGGTCATGCCGGCCTTGTAGCCCATGGCTGCGGTAAGGTGGACTGGTTTCTTTGGGTCATCCTTAGGGAAGCTACGAAACGTTCAGCTTCGGCTCATACGAGCACATGACATTAGATAACCAACCTCTTGACCTTTCCGCGGTGTCTTGCCGCTCGCTTTCTAGGCAAGAAAGCGAGCGAACCTGCGCAAGAGTTAGTAGATGCTTTTTGCAAACTGAAGTTGGATAAGTAGATATTTACCGTGTCGTGGTGCCTCGAATTTTCTGTGAGACCTGTCGATAAATCAGCCGTGAGTCGCTTGATATTGCTGCGAAGAAACCTACATTTTTGTGTGGACTTGACGCTGTAAATGAGCTTGACTATGTGCGCAGTCTTTCGAAGAACGTTCGCTAGAGGATGTTGCAAATGTGCATAGTCCGCCAAGATTTTGTCGCTGCACTTTCCTCGTGAAACATGCCAAGATTTTGTTCCAGCCTGAGGCATCAACACATGCTTTGCTTGGGAGCTTTTAGCAAACGACTGACAACGTAAGGGTCGTAAACACGATACATGGCGCGCCTAAGGGCTTGAGGGTAACGTAGACCAGATAGATATGGATACAACACCACGCCCAACAGACATGGGATTTTTACTTTCATGATTGAGTTTCTATACAGAAGAATATCGTGCCGAGAGGCTCAGAGTAGCTCAACCACGTTGAGAAGCAAGTGCGAACCACTGTGACCTATACTATCATCTTCCCCGTCTTAATGCTCTCTTTGCTGAGTCGCCAATTGTGCCAATTTATTCTTCCCTGCCAGGATCATTGTGCGCCACCAAGCTCGTGAGCTCTCTCAACAGCATGCGTAGCACTCCTGCCGGCAGAGAGATCAATTACTCCATGTCATCAGCCTCGCCGGATTCGTCAACAGCCTTAGCATCGTCACCGTCGCCCTCCTCCTAGTGGGCACTCTGTGGCTCTTGCTTCGTAGCAATAGATCCATTTGGACTGTTCTTTCGCTTGTCATCTTCACTATTGTTATCGTAATCTTCATCGAGGTCGACCTTGCGCGCTGCAGGCTCATTGATCTCTTTTCGCTGCTCATCCTTAGGCATATCCATGATGTGCTGCATAGAAGGAATATTCGGACCAGGTTGAGAGACAGCTGGTGTTGGAGCTGGCTGCAAGCTATATGGATGATGTGCAGCTTCTGAAGGATGATAATTAGCATCAGCCCTCCTTTGTTCTTGCTCTCTCCTCAACTCGGATGAGCTTCTCCTGTATCTATCACGAGGATTTCCGTCCCTATTTGGAGGGCTGTATCTGCGACCAGGGAACTCGTTGAGTTGTGCTCGCGTATCTTCGTTAGCGGGCTTCTTCATCGATGTAGGCTCCTCCCATTCTCTCTGTCTCTTCATGGACGACGGTGGTCTATCATCAACACGTTCGGGTCTTGGTGGCTCTGCGTGAGACGGACCAGGTCCGCTATTTACGTTCTGGAACGACGGAGCTGGAGGTAGATGAGCGTGATGATAGTTGGAGTTCGATGATGGTGGCCTCTCGTCCCGCATTGGTCTCAATTCAGGTGGTGGGCTATACGCACGCCCATAAGGTGGCAGACCAGAAGACTGAGATGGACCCGGCGGACCAGCTTGAGTCGGCGCTGGAGCACCATTCATGGATGGTGATGGTCTAGGCGCAGGACCGAGATGAGGCGTGCGATCTTGTGGGTTATTGATCTGTGGCAGAGTCTGTGCTCCTGGTGGGAACATGCCAGAGAGACCAGATTGCATCTTTGGTGATGGAGTGCCTCTTTTTGGCCCTTGGCTCTGTCGAACAGCATCGTGATAGAGACGAGGAGGCTCTCGTGGAGGCGACGGACCACGAGGGGGCAATCTGTTGAGATCCCTATTCTCAAAAGCACCATTTTGTGGTATTGGCAAAGGTTGAGCTTGTGGTGGTGGCGGGTTTTGTAGTCCAGCTACACCTCGCTGCCACTCACTGACACGTGCGGGATCCAGCTGAGGAGGACCTGTCGGTTGCTGTGTTTGGCCTCCCTGTCCTCCCCACGAGACGCCAGGTGGACCGGCTGCAGAGTTTTGGTAGGCTTGTGGATGAACATCTTGAGGTACAGGTGCACTATGTTGCCCTGCGCCGCCGGGTGCACCACCATTCCTGAGCAGGTTCAACCGCGCTTTGATGTGAGTGTTGCTGGGATCAAGCTCAGCCGCACGTTGGTATGCATCAAGAGCATCAGAAGTTTGATTGTTGCACGACTCGTACAACGTACCAAGATCATACCAAACCTCCGAGATGTACGGGTTGAGTCGAATGGCTCGAGAGTATGCATCGAGTGCATCTCTATATTGGTTGATCTGGTAATAGAGCACACCTATACTGCACCAGAATGTTGGGTTGCGACCATCCCGATAGACCGCTTGCTGATACGCTTCATAAGCTTTAGGGAATTTCTGCTGAGCCATGTAGCACCTGCCAAGCAGGTACCAACTCTGTGCATCAGTATTGTCGGAACTAACACTCTGTTCTAGGTACTCTATTGCCTGGTCTTGGCTTTGATAGCTATTGCTCTGTTGGTGGTGCAACCAGCCGAGCTGCTGCAGAACCTTAGCATGTTTTGGATTACGATCCAGCACCCGGCGATAGGCAGTCTTCGCACTCTCGTAGTCTTTTTGTTGCTCGTGAACATGTCCTATCTGGAACCAGATATCTTCCTCGTTTAGTGGCTTCGGCGGATCATTGACGATGTACTTGAAGCACTCCAAGCTTTGCGCAAACTTCTGTTGTTGCTTGTATATTATGCCTAGCCGGAAGTAGATCTCGTTGGCCTTTTCGAAACCAGGCTCCATTCGCATGACCTGAGAGAAAGCCTCTTCGGCATGCTCAAGGCTGCCGTATCTGTCATACAGTATACCGATGCCGTACCAAAGCTTAGGCTCTTTAGGATCAGGCAAATAGTACAATGCCTGCTGATATGCCGAGTAGGCATCTTGCAGATTGTCCATCATGAGGTAGCAATGTCCTAGATTTCCCCAAGCTTCCCCATTTTGAGGATCGATCTTGAGGACATTCTTCAGGTACTCCATGGCATCGTGAAACTTTTCTTGTGTCCTCAGGATGTGTGAGACAGCGGTCAGTGATGGTACAGACCACTGATTGTGTCGCAAGGCTTGCTGGTAGGAGAACAATGCTCCTTCCAGGTCGCCAGTGATTTCATTTAGGTTGCCTACTCGCTGTTATCAAAGAGTATACCCTCGAACATCATTAGAGCTTACCGATGCGCTGCCACGTGGTTTCATTCAGAGATGTCAACATCCTCTGTCTCTGAATGTGGGCGTCAACAGGTGCTCCATTGACTGGAGCGAAATGCCCGCCATGTTGCATAGCCATATTATCTATAGACTATCGATGAACGCACTGTCGATGCTGGAGGAGCACCGAGCAATGAACTCTACCGGCACGTCGATGAAGTCTGTTGAGGGCGCTGACGTTGACTGACAGACTTCCCGCGACAATGACGACAAGGCAGAATGGCGTTGGCAGAGTCGAAAAGAGTGACCACGATGTATAGTATTGGGAACAGTGCAAGAACAGATGTACAGGCCTGCTTGTAAGAACAAAGCTCAGACAATGCTTCCTACAACAACGTGTAGCATGAACCTACGGAAGATTAGGAGAATAGAAGATGGAGAGGCAGAAAACAGATGTGAGAGGATGCTTGGAGAATACCCGTGAGGCCAGACAAAACCACGCTAGTGGTATAAACCCTCGGTCTCAGCAGGTGGTGTGCGATCTCAATTCAAGCGTGCTACCGGAGTGGATTTTGTGGTGATGGTTGACGCTGGCAAGTGGATACGACTTAATTGTTAGGCGATCACAGCTTAGGGCACGCACTTGCAAGGGCCCTGGAAGGAAGTCTGAACCTGAGCACAAGCCCGTGCGTGGACTGGATGTTGACTGCTCAAACACGAGCACGGCGACCCACAAATGTCAATGCCAATCAAGCCCAAAAATGCTTGGGCTGGACTGGAGCCGACCAGATTGTGGTCGCGCTAACAGTCCTGGAGTGATGATGCCATGAACCGTGGCTGCGAGCTTATCCTGCGAGGTGCCATGACAAAAGGATCCTCCCAGGAGCTTAGGTCATGCTGCAGACCCACTAAATCTTAGCGATCCACATGCAACTTTGACAAGCGATTTTCAGTCAAACCTTCTTGTACCCCCGACTCGTGCTTTTTTCGCTACCTGCAGGTGGTATATTGTCGTGGATGCTTTCTATTAGCCAGACTGGAAAGAATTTATCAAAACATGGGGAAGGCATCACTTGGTTGTGATGTGTTAACAATTGCCTCTATACTCCCTGTTTTTGCAAGTCTAGCCGCTCGTGCACAATGCAGAAGCGCACAATCGGCTAGTAGTTCTAGCCGGTACTGGTCAAGCTGTTTCTGGCTGTGCCTCCCTGCCGAAATGGCTTTGCCATGAAAAGTCTATCCACTTTCGTGTGGATTTTCTGATTCTGTCCTTGTGCTCTCATCCCTCGCCTGAGACTCGGTTTGTCGACTGACTAGGCTTCCAAAATCCACCATCAGTTTCGCTTCCACAGGCCTCCAGCCAATCGAGCCCCAAAATACCTCCTTCGTCATCTCCTCAAAAACGCTGATCAGTGCCGGTCGCCCACTTTATCGGAAGTTGATCGTTTGTCTCTCATATACGAAGCGCCGATCTTTTAGACTCAAAGCCGTTCGAGTCTTCTCATCCAACTTAGTCCTGTACAATAGTGGTGTTGATGGCCAATAATGCAGTAGCTGGATATCAGCCAGAAGAAAAGCTGCTGTCTCATAATCTGGACAGTATCAGCCATGCCTCAACATTAGAATGTCGCGCACAATTGCACAATTCGCAGGCAGCTAGTAAGTGGAAACTAGTACGTCCCAATTCATAATTACAAACTTGTCTGCAGAGCATGACTCTCATCGGTCAGCTGTTTTCCAATAATTTGTTGCTTGCTTTCTCCGCCTCCAGCTCGCTAATTTTGCAACGTAAGATTCGCGGCGGAGAAAGCCTCTTGTGGTGTGCCTGTCAAGCTAAAATTATTAGAAAACTAACATCCGTCACGAGCGTGGTGGCTGGCGGGACCGTACCACCACAATCCAGGCTAGTGGCATGTGGAAAGGACCGCGGTCGAAGCTAGAGCTGCAACAGGTTCATAGAGTCTATCAAGACCGGAGATGTCACTGGGGAGCCGCAGCCATGCCAGGTGGTTATTGGCGTATCCAAGATCTCCGAATTAATCCTTCTCGTAGGGGCGTTAGAGGCCCATGTCATTTTCATGGATTTACTCCTACTGTGCCCCTGGCTCTTTGCTTCGTTCACTCGACTTTGAACTTCGCTTCAAAACATGCGAAAACACTATGCATGCACGATCACACGATGGGTTATCCTGGTCATGTTGTCCTTGGGAAGGCAGTGATTCGTGCCTAGAAGAAGCCATCTCTCTCTTTTGTGCTTGCGGCCCGTTGACTGCTCAGCCAGTATGAGTAGACTGTCCAGTAAGACAAATAGTTACTTGTGTATATAGCATGAACTGCCTATCTCCACATTTACAACGGCCGATAAATAAATGAATGATGAATTGCGATGCCAACTTTCTGGTAAAGGCAATCGCAAGTGTCTATCCGTAGTGTCGAACGATGCTTTCCGGTTCCTTGCAGACTGATCTGACGGTCCTCTGCAGCACGAAGATGAGTGTAGTAGCACTGCAGCAATCGTGAGACAGAGTGGTTGATTGTGCAATGGCATAAAGGACAGGCATGCTCTTTGTCGTAACACCTGTGCTCCAATTCACTGCCAGTGCCTTGTGAGCTGTCCTGTATGCTCATTGGCTGTTGCAGAGGATTTCGGTTAGTCTTGGCATGACATATATGTATATCAGGTCACATGCTATTCATACCCTGGCAATCTTGTATGGCTCGAATGCATGGCCCGGTAACAGCTGGAAAGACTTCCAAGATTGTCTCATGTAGCCAAAATAGTGTTGCTTGAAGCATCGGCGACAGAGACAGTAGTCTTGGGAACCTTGTGGGTATCTAAGCCTTTACCACATGCCTAAATTAGTCTGATGGAATAAATTTTACAACGTGGAAATATGGGGCATCAACCACCACTTCGTGCTTACTTCGTCGTGCTAGCTCACAAACTCTGCAATATTATGCATCGTCATTTCGGAGTACCGTTACAACATTTCAACTAAGCAATTAACATGCATCTAGACGCCAGTGCAAGATACATCAAGAGCAAAGTTCACTCCTATAAGGTATTTCACAGCACCAAATTCAAGTGTTGCTACTACGTGAACTGCGCAATTGGCATTTCTCAACACCTGATGGAGCCTTGAATGGCTTTTACAGCACCAGTAGAACGAACCATGACAGTAAGACCCGTTACGGGAGCACGGCAGGATAGAGACATCGATATCGGCTGCGACCTCGCTTACGTGGTGTATGATATGGTTATGCTGTATCCGTGACAGAGGGCTGTCTATTCTGTGACACACACTTGCTGCATGTGCCACGTCGAAAGTCGTTCATGCAGTGTCACCCATCAGAAGCTTCTCGCGTGGCTTCGTGTGCCCGGTTACGGAATCGGAGGCGTGGTTGGGCGTTGACCGCCTGTTTCCAAGTTTGAAGCTACAGCGAATGACTGACTTCGAGACATTGACGTGTTGACAGATGCAGTTTGCTCGACTTCGGGGTGACGACGCATGAACAGACACTTACCGTTGCAGTTCTCGAGTCCTGTTATTGTCTGGACCGAATGCAAGGCTGTGTACGAATCGGAACGGGAGTCGAAGAACATTAGATATGCATTACTGAGACGTCGACATCGACGTATACAGTCGAGCAAGGACTTGTGGCTGCGGCCATAATGCTTGGTCCCCAATCTGCTCAGAGGAGCAAATCTTATCGGTTTTCAAGTGTGCTCATGTTGTTACTCTTGTAGGCTGAACCACAAGTCTCAATCCCAGCCGATACTCCACACCTACACCATCTAGGCAACAAGCAAAGGAATATATTCTGAAGTTCTAAAATTGTGGTTCAGATCAGTAGCTGAGTATACCGAGAAGCATCTGCTTTTCAGTGAGCGCATACGTTCCTCACTGTCTGGCCTGCCCCCCCAGGACAAAGGACCCTGATCTCACCTAGCCTCAAGACCGGGCTGTTAATAATGTTCTATTTTGCAATTTTTGCAGGTTCATTTTGACTGACAATGCTCTGATCGAACATGCTCTGCGTTGCAATTCGTAGGTATCTATCATTGGTTTGTACAAAGTTACGAGCTCTGATGAGGAACTTTACGTTGCTGGACTTTGCAAAGCGATAATGCAGTGTGCAACATGCCAGCAATTGGTGAAGTGTGGTCTCGTAAATGATGTCTTTGATTATCAAAACGATGTTCGCGTGTACACATAGCGACTACTCGTCGACCGTCTGCCGAACAGGTCGAAGGCTATATAATCCTGAATTCGTACCCGTCATGTCGTTAGTAGTAGTCCTGTTCCCACCAACACCATGCTTAAAGTAAATCACCCGCTTCAGGGAACGCAAAATTCATACACAATCATACAACAGATCTCATGCTCTGCTTGGGCTGTGGTCGACAGGACTTAAGTAGACATCCTTCCCACCAGTTTCTGACCGAAAGTACCGCGTCAGCACCATCGTCCCGTCTTTCTGTTCCGTCAGGATTACCCATGATATAGGTAAACACCCAGAATGCTCCTGTCACCCAAGACGCAACAGCAACACCAACGCTAATCAGCGGCGATATGAGGTGCATGACTATCAGCATGCCAGGTCGGAAGTCCCACTGATAAGCATAGTCGACCGACGGAGCATACATCATCTCGAGATGATGTCTGAACATCGGGGCAACTGTGCGTATGACTTGATCGCCTAAAGATGATTGCTTGTGTACGAGACGTGTTGGAAGTGCTAGTAGCAAGCCGAAAGTGACGACGAGTGTGAAGAGACAACTTGCCAAAGAGTGAACTGGGTCGAGCACTGAAAGCCAGAACTGTCGTGGAGTTAGTATATGTGACTGCTATGCTGTGGAAGTATGTAACCTACCCATACCCACAAGGCGTGATCGTGTTCCTCTTCTTCATCATCGTCCTCTTCAATCTGCCTGCGCTCTCTGACATAGGCAAGTGCCGGGGAATTTGTTTGCCCTGTCTGCGACACTTTGTGGCTATGCGCTACGCCTGGGAATGGTGGTTGGTACGAAGATGACTGTCTTCGATGATTATTCGTGTGATTGCTCACTGCCGTCTGTACGAGAGTGGGAGATGGCCATGGTGGACTATGTGAGCCTGACCGAGCTTGTCTCTTGTGCTGGGATATGCCCGAAGATCCCGAGCCGGAAGATATTGAACCATTGAGTCTTGCATTATCTGTAGCCTGCCCTTCGTAGCATGGCTTGCCAATGCTTATATGCGCAGTAGAGGGTCGATGTATAGGAGGATAGTAGTAGGGCTGATGCTCGTCCGTCTCGTGACCCCTACATAGAGGGGCGCCACTGGCAGAGGAGAGATGCCTCTGGGACATTGCGGCGTTTCTGCACCACCGCTTCTCCAAAACGTCATCAATTCGTCGCTACCTGAGGGAGCTCGTGGTAATCGTCCTTGACAGGTGTGCAACGTGAACAGACGTGTAAGCGATGTCTGCCATTGCAAAGAAGGGATGCGGAAACATTATAACAGATCACAAAGGCACACAAGAAGCATGCTCTTGTCATCTCGTCTTGTCCAAATGACTTGCCTGTCGCCAAGAGGGAACCAAGGAACCATCGACCGCCAATGTCTTGGCCTTGGTCAGCGTTTGCAACGCGACCCGGCATACACCGTCTCAACATGCATATGAGGTCCTGAAAACCTTCAAGCAAACAGCCTCAGTTTGTAGTGACCGTTCTTCAGCCATATGCTATGCTTTGGTACCTGCTTTCATTGCTTCAAGCTCGAAAAGATTGACTTCAGAATATGCCAATCATTGCCAGAATTCGACGCCAAGTGCTTGGCAGCCGCTTGAGCCAGAAGGGTGTTGAGTTCCAAGCATGTCATATTACTTGCTCGTTCTACTTTGCTGATTCACCAATGCTGGGCAAATCTCTTGGGTGCTCGGCGGAACGCCATGACTCCGATTTTTGCTTCTCTACACAAAAGTTGCGAGCTTCATCGGAGTGGTACGTACTACATATTACAGTTGTACGCTGGTTACAGGAGCACAAAACTTCATATAATAGGTTGACACCGTATCCACTGATCGCTCGGCACCGTGTCAAGGATTGATCTGCAACTTAAGTGGTACATCTCGATTGCGCAGCTCATCCATTCTATCAAAATATGCTGTGTCGTCAAGATGACACTGTCCTGAGAGGAAGTCAGTTCACCGTCCATGGCGGTCGTCCATCTCGTTGACCCGCCTTTTCAATGGACGCGTGTCAAGCCGAATATTGAAAAACAGCTTTGCTATAACCTCGTACAAAACGAGACAAGCCAAATATCCCTTGTTGCACAACATCATTGGCCATCCGTCCAGCTTCAAACGCCAAGACAGCGGTGTCAAGCTTTCGCTTTCGCAGAGATCGTGACTAACTGCGCGAAAGCATAACTTGAGAAATGTTGTTGGCACTACGCCCTTCGCCTAACATGGCTGGAGGATTGACCGTCGTCTGCAAGTGCAACTCATCATCATTGGTTCATCGAGAATGGCATAAGCCAGCGCAAAAATCTTGCGATAACCGCGGATCATGAAATCTTATGCAATCAGAGCAACAGTCATAGATCGAGTCGAAATATCCCGAGACGAAGCTATTTCCCCAGGTTGACGGATCGCAAATCACATGGAAGAAAGCCGACAGAAGACACGATGATTAGGTCGTTGCACAAGCTAGCGTCATGCGAAATGATTGCGTACTTCGCACGCATGATCGCCCCAACCATCGAGTCACAAACATCACAGACCTCAACCTTTGTTCACTAGAATGTGAATCTGGTCAATTTTGAGCTTGCTTAAACGCCCAGTATGCTTGGTATTCTATGATTACAGATTCGTTAAGTAGTCCTCAATCTCCTCTTTGCTCAGTTTCCTGAATCTTGGACCGACAGCACCTTCCACACCTTCGTATCCCAGCAAGTGGTTTGCAGGATCACCCACAATACCGATCTCTACCGTGTCCCCATTCATTTCACCTTCTATCGTCTCCTTGAGTGTCAAGAGCGCTATGTGAATCGCGTCCTGGAGCTCCAGCTCTTGAGTGTATCTCTTTTCTAGGAACGTCTTTGCGCTCGTAGCACCTTTGCCAATCGCGGTCGCCTTCCACGGGAAGTAGCTGCCACTAGGATCGACCTGATACAGGCTCGGGCCCCCCTTTTGAATGCCACCTGTCCGCCTTGCTGCCTCAAGCTTCTTGCCCTCTTCAGTTTCTGCTTCTTCAGCTTTGGCTTCCTCACTTTCGGGCTCGATGCCGTCGTCCCAACCAGCAATGAGTAGACTGACACCATATGGACGTACACCACCTGACTGTGTAGCTTCCTGCATCACTCTAGCCACATCTTGTACCAGTATTCTTGTTGGCGGGTATTCGTTGTAAATTCGCTTGTAATTCGTATGAGATACCTTTCGCGCCTTATCAACCAGCACTCGATAGTCTGGACCCATGCCACTGTATACCATGCCAATATTCGGGGTTACGAGAGAGATCTTTGATAGAGAAGGTGCATCTATTAATGGTGACGAGGACTTCTTTTCTGTTGCAAGTACTATGCCATTGGTAGCTTAGGTAGTGTTAGCACAATAACATATGCTTCTCTGGTACCCAAATCTCACCTTTTATACCGAGCGACGTGACGCCCTGATTGACAGCGTTGAGAGCATACTCTATCTGGACCAGTTTACCACTGGGTGAGAAAGTTGTGAGCGAGAATGAGTATCTGTCCGCCATTTCCAGCAGCTGTGAATCCTTACGATCGAGTCCGACAACAAGTTTAGCGAAGACGAGCTTCAAATATCAGCAGTGACTACTCCTTCTATAGCTAAGGGTCAATTCAAATGGTCGTCTGTTGGAAACTTAAGGACCAGTATCAACGCTGCACCTTCACACGAGGCTGCCACTTCCTGCGCGTCAACAATTCCAGGCTCCCAGGCATGAGTCCATTGCCGAGCAGGTAGGAGCTAGGCTATCCCGTACGCTTGCACCAGCGCTCCAAAACATGCGCAGGCTGGTGCCTCACGAAAATCTTGCACCTGTTATCTTAAGAGCAATTCTTCAAGCTTTGGCCGTATCATACCATGTTGGTTGCAGTCGATGGAAGCTCCCCAGAAATAATGGCGAGTATCACTGCATGAGCTGCGAGACTGGTGTGGCGTTACATTGTGATTATAAGGAAGCCTAGAATATTAAGTCCTCGGCAGCTACATCAGCATGTTTCCGTTCTGCCAGATGTTCAGATTGGTGACAGTCCACAGCAAAACCACATCGTCCCTTCTTTGTTCGCTATATGCCATCATTGGCATGCCTGAGCTTTCATGGTCCTAGGATTCTCCCACTCTGAATTTTGAACCTTGAATTTAGCTATACGTTGACCACGAGCGTTTCGTAGGCGATTGCAGTCTGCAGGTCAGAAACCACGATGGCATCTACGAACGAGTCGACTAGCTCAACGCAAGCGCCAAAGCAAGAGCCGCCGCCCTGGACGTACCCTACTCGTTTCTGCCGCATATGTCGAGAAGATGTCCCTCCGACTGTGACGATGTACCCACCAGGACTACCCATGCAATTCCAGAAGCCTATCGTTGAATACAAGAACGAAGACGAGTATGGAAGACTGATCAAGCCTTGCTTATGCAGAGGGTCCTTGCGCTATATACACGAGCTCTGTCTCTTGCGTTCAAGAACGGAAAATTCTCGCAAGGACTCTATGTGGAAATGTCACGAATGCGGTCACAAGTTTAATTTTCAAAAGTTGACTGTGCAGCGCTGGCTCAGCAGCAAGATCACCGTGACGTCTTTGACGATAGTCTTTATGATATTCATTGTGTTCCTGCTCGGGTTCATCGCAGACCCTATCATCAACATCTACCTTGACCCATATGACAGTGTCATTGGTCACAATGCCATCTCAGATATTTGGGATGAACTTGACGTCGTCACTCCAGGTAGCAGACTTGTGTCGCCTTGGTGGGGACACTTCACTAAAGGCTTCATATCTATGGGGTTGGTCGGCTTTATGAAAATGCTCTTTTTGAATCCGTGGCAGTGGATCAATTTGAGGACATCAGGATCATGGGTGAGTGGCCGTGCTAACACTGGGAGAAATCGTGCAGTGAACATAAGCTGGATCGCTGTTGCGATCGGACTTGCTACTGCTTTTGTGGTCTTTTACAAATGGGTAGAAGCAATTGTTCAGAGGCAGCTGCAAAAGCTTGGGAACAATATTGTTGACACAAACTTGCCTGGTGACGATGACGATCTCAAGCCACCTGCCGGATGGCGCTATCAGGAGCCAGCACAAGAATCGTCAGCAGATACATCAGCGAATGCTTCGGCAGGATCGGCAGCTGGAACATCGCCAGAAACAGCTGATACATCTTTCACTGCTGATGCGCGTGATAGCAAGGAAGAACGTCCTCAGTCTAATGTGGCAAGTGCACCAACCTCGCAAACCACGACGGGCGATGATCCATCTCAACGCACTATGAGCGGATCGTGGATCTCCGTTGACAAGACTCTCGATGATCAAGACTCTGCTTTGGCAGGAGCGCAGCGTCAGGGATGGTCCTTTGCCAATCTATGAATTCAAATCCCCTTCACTATCCCACTGTTTCATGCAAAATTTTTGTGTCTACTCTCACTCCTGCCCAACTTTGAGTTGTCACTGTCTCTTTCAATGGCGTGCGCAATCAGTCTGTGGGCAAAAATTGAGAGCTTTCTTACCTTACAGCAAGCGAACGTTATGTTCGCTACTGTTTCGTGGTGGTTAGTCAGCCAGATTCTTCCAGACTGTAGTCGTCCCTCCCAAGGTTCACGACCGACTTACATTGTCAAAAAGAAATTGGCACAAATAAACTGTCACGCCAGGATGTTTATCTTTCCCTCGAGATCAAGGTGAGTCCTCGAATGACCAGGTTTGGCTCGGCCAACGCGTGATTTCGAGTAGCCGCTTTTCGTGATCCGACCTTCACTGTCACTAACTGTCCTATGTCACTTCGCAGTACAGCCGAGCCCGAACCGCGCACACTCTATGATATGGCAATCACGTACCAATCGCGCCTTCCCTTCATCTGACCCAGTACCCTACTTTGCTCGTACGCTGATCTTGCTTACCACTGTTATCGAGTACCCTGTCTCAGTCCTTTAGGACTCAAATTTGTCCAAAATGACGACAAGGTCGTGCAGCTTGTATGGTTTCGACGAGGGCTTGACTTCTAATGATAGAGACCTTTTCTCCCTTTTTCTCCAGTATCCCGAGATCGATTTCGACGTGCACTCTGATGATCAGAATGAACCAGATAATCCTGCGACAAGCGATATAACTTCTGCTGTTACAACAGGATCGCAGGCGGAAGATGACGACAAGAGTACTTTGGTAACACAAATGGACAGTTCACCTACATTAACAACACCATATCGAACAATAGAAAGCACCCCAGATAATACTAACGACAGGAAGTGTCGTACCTGGTCACGGCTGCAGGACCTGATGCAACAGTCTGACCTGCCACCCGAATGTCTGCACTACTACACGTCATTGGCTGAAGGCTTTGTTTTGATCGGAACAGACCAATTCGAAACAGCTCGACCAGGAAAATCGTCCGATGTTTGGGAATCCGCTCAAAGATTGTTGAAGAGCATGACATACTCCTGTGAGCAGGCGAAGATCCAGGTAGAGAGAGTTGCCGAGCTGAAGACACTTGTCGCCTTTAACGTCAAACCAGCTCCAGGTCAAGTTTGGTCAACATACCAGCAGAGGTCGAAACTTATCACGCAGTAAGTCGTTATTGATCCGTTCTCATCTCATATGACTAACTCGAGCAGAAAACTAGCCTTACCATCGAAGCGGGAGCTTGACATACTAGAAGCACTTGTAGTCCACTTCGATTCGTGGGTCTACCACGATTTTCTGCAGATGTATTCGATCGGCGCGGTCGAAGATAGCATAGGTGGAATTATGAACGAAATGTACGACAAGATCATGACTTGGTGGCACAATTACAAGCTCTGGTGCTGTGCCATGCAAGATCTGAGGTGCAACTACATGCAATCGCTCGTTGTAGAATTCAAGACGTCAAAAGAGGCTCAAGAAGATTACACTGATTTCCAGCTACGACTTGGAAAGGCACGTTCGTCTTTAGCCAGATCGATTGAGGAAACTGCAAAAATGACCGAGGCGATGGTGCAGAACTTGAATTTGAGTGCTCGTAGGCCAGGACAGGATACTAGTCTGAAGCGGAGCAGGACGAGATATAAGCGTGAGCACACATTATAGGTCCTGATTGACAAGATAGATACCTATCCAGCCACACCAATATGTAGTCCTTCAATCTGGTTAGTTTGAGCGAAGATGGTGCAATCATTTTCAGACTCCGCACATGCGAGACAGTGCCTATTTACTGGAATTTCGGCTGTCTACCTAACTTTCTCTATCTTGATGCAGCAAGGCGTCCACGTTTCCAGCCTCCTCGCCCCGAAAACACTCGATTTTAGTGGCTTGTTGTGTCATCAATGTCCATCGTCGGTCGATGTTCTTCTGAAAGCCCATCGTGACTCGAACCTTCCACCCTTGACATAGATACTGGAGAGATATATCGTTCTTTCCATTCACAACACGAGGGTTGTACCTGACCAAATAGCGCTGAAATAACAATACTGTCGTTTTCGGCATCGTGCACGGATTTCTTTTTGCGCTTTGGCCGTTTCACGAGCGCCGCTGCCGTGTTGCACCAGGATTCTTACAACACCAGTCTTGTGATCCTCGAGATCAACGCAGTCAGTTAGTTTTCTCGATGCAATCTTTGTAGGGAATCTCCTTGACATCTTATCCTTCCATTCTTTCTACGCTATATTAAGCCCTTTGCGACCACATAATGGACGACACGGATAGAGACAGCAGGACATTGTCTGGTCCGCCAGCAAGAATTGCCAAGCGTTTGCAGCGCAGAAGCAATAGCAGAAGGAGATCGTCCGCTCATTCGTCTCGCCGAAGCTCTATATCGTCGTTGAACTCACGAGTCTCATCTTTGTCCTGCCATGGAGGACCGTACAGCACGCATATCGCGCAACATCTACGACGAGCCTCGATCATTGAGAACCGAAAAGCGCGACTGGCTGAGCGAGCTGCGCACGCCGAACAAGTCCGTTTGCGTGCGGCCGCGGCGAAAGCAGCACCTAGAATCTCAAACAGCGAGGAGAAGGCGTTGGCAGCGCAGGCTGCACGTGAGAAACTGTTGGCTGAGATAACAGCCCGTTGTGCAGAGGAAGTGCGACGAGCGAAAGAGGTTGCAGAGGAAACGAGGGAGAAGAAAGCAGCCGAACATGCACGTCTGGAAGCACAAATAGCAGAGAAGTTTGCAGATGCAGCGCGGCGAAAGTCGAACTACCAGATGAACACGCGACGACCACGCACAGCATCACTCGCAGCTGTGGAAGAGAAGAAAATTGAGCCCACGGAACTCAAGAAAATAGGCAGAACTGCAGCGGTCAAGGTCATTCAAAGGTCGTGGAGAAAGTCATACGGCAGACGACTCGCATGTTCCTTTCGAGATGCCGGTATTGGAGTCGACCTATTGGCTTCGAAGGATTTCGAGCATGTTACAAAACTTATCTCCGGGGAACTGACTATGACAGTTGCACTGCGCATGATGCAATTCCTAGGCCTGCAAGACAACGAAACGGACGAGACTGCTAAGCGCGGCGCTGCTAGAGTCTTCTTGAGTGCGTTCATGGTCGTCGCTCATCCAGTACCAACTTTCTCTCACGGTGGCAAAGAGCCACAAGAGCAAGATTTGATACGTAGAGCACAAGCAATGACTTCTGCTATTCAAACTTGTATCGATGCACTAACTTGTGATCAGAAACTGCATCTGGCTAAGGGTCACCTGCAAGCACTTTTCCTGAATTTTACTTCCGGCTTTCATGCTTGGAAGACTCAGGATCTTGGCATCCTGGCAGATGTATGGGTTGCGTCTTTCGTTAACTTTGATCTAATAATCCAAGCTACGAAAGACAGTAATGATGGTCATGTGGCTGAAGATTATTTGAACGCCATCAAGACTGAGCAGACAAAGATTCTGGTGCATTTGAAACGTCTACTTGGACCTGACAAGGCACTCGACCGTGTACGGAGAGCTGTTCGAAGAGCCAGAAGAGATCGAGCGGCACGGAAGACAAAGGGTCCAGCTGAGAATGTGCCGCGTGCCTCAACGCCAATTGATATGGATATCGATGCCGTTCCCACGAACTTCCTTACTCCACCAGCTACTCCACGAGAGGCTCAACAATCAGAGACAGCATCATCGTTCTTGAAGAAGCTTGAGCTTAGTATGACAGTACTGCCTTCGAATCGTGAGATTGCGCATGAGATACAGGTCAGTGGGAATTTTGAGATACACGAACACCCTTGGACAGATGCGAGGGATACTTTTATGACAGCCCTTAAAAGGGACATGCGTAGCAGCTTACAGCATGGCGGCACCGAAGCTGAAGCCGACTGGACTCACGCCATGGTCATTCTGATCAAGAACAAATTGCTACAGGTTGTAACGCCAAAGCATAATTTGTACGAACGGATCAACACTTTTCTGGATGCGCGACTGCTTGCTCAGCAAGTGCAGAAAGGGATGTTCGTGTACAACGAATTCTTCTTGACCCTGGCAAACATCATCAAACATCTGTGTTCACCAGGCAGGGACGAGCTTGTGAGACAGTTTTCAGAGGACACTGAAAGTGATACCGTGGAAAGGCTCTTTCGATTAATCCACATCATCGACCTGATGATCCTCGATTACTTGAACTTTCAATTCAGGATAGCAGCCAGTGCCGTCAGGCATAAAGGCCACGAACACGAACACCTCATATTTGAAAAAGACCTTAACGAAAACAGACACAGCCTAGATAAAACTAGAGCTTTCTGGTCTCGAGGTAGAGCGGCGGTCATATCGAACACACCGCAACCAAATCCAAATGCGGTGTATGCACGAGCACTGACTGACCTGGTCTTATCAAACGCTCCAATAGACCACAACAAGCTTCCGGAAACACTCTTTTTCGATTGGTTACGACTTCTGGACCTGCGAGCACGAGCTTTCCATATCGTAGCAATAGCGTCAGTCCTACTCACCTCCAAACTCCGCTTACGGCGCAATCGAGAAGCCTTGTGGGCAAGAGAAGCAGAGCAGCTAATGCGGATCGATATCCACGCCACTGACGCTGCTTCTATCGTCCGTCAAATCGAGTCCGGCCATATGATGCCAGACACCACTCGGGCTGGTCTGATGGATTTCGTAAGCCGTGTCCTGCCTACCGCAGTCCTTGCTGCAACTCAGCTTCAGGCAGCAAAGCAAGAGCACTATCAAATGATGCGTGAGAGGCGCGGTTTCAATCAAAATAAAGCCCGAGATCCAGCTGATCAGGACGTATACTTCCGTGAGCAAGTCGCGGCGTATATTCTGAAGTCGTTGAGAGAGCATATCTACATTCGTCTCTCAGCGTCTAGCACGGCAGAAAAAATCAGAGCGACATCTGGTGCCGCTGCAACCTTAGCTCGGATTGGGATGCCAGAGTTCTTGGGTGAGGTCGCGGGCATGGTTGATGTGCTTGAGAGGGTGAAGAATGTGGATCTGAAGAGTCATGAGAAGTGGTATGATTTGATTGCGAATGAGGCGAGGACGTGACCACAACTTTGGTTTAATGCATCATCCTTTGCGCGATATCCCTTTGTTCGCGCGAACAGTGGCTCTGTATATCTGCTTCTAACGTACGGTTTGAATTCATTTGGTTTCTTTCCTTCCAAGCTTAGCGTTTTCCAAGCACTGGATTATGCAAAAAAGAAAAATGTCGGGCAGCTGATATTGAAACAGCGCTAATTAACAACAGTGCCGAAGTTCAGATGAGGCATACTCTCGAAAGGTTCTTTATGCTTGAGCTTGGTTGTTTGTGTATACACACGGGATCTGGATACCACATATATAATTATGCCGCTATCGCACTGAAACAGGCAGTCTGATCCTGAACATGTCCGACGCACGACCGGTGAAGCATGTCTAGGATCTCTATGTGCTTATGTCAGCAATGCTTGCCTCACTTTTCAAGCTATCGTAGACAATGCGATGTCGAATAAGTACTATGCGCACGATCTCTCAATATAGCCTATCGTCTTCCAACACAGATATTTAGCACACCCGGGTGGTAGTCGAATGGTTCCGATTTCCGATTTCCTGCCACACTATAGCTCAACAGTAGGCACCATCTGGTCGACTCATTCGGACGTGAATCAGAGTTACAGTCAAAAGAAAGGTTCTTGTCCGATTCAGGCTTGTCTCGATACTTCATTTCTTCGATTTGCTGCTTCCCAACACCACCTCAACTCATTTCCCGATACACTCATCTCTTTCGAAACTAGAATGACCTCAATTCCACCACCCCCCGCGCCAGAAGGCTACTCCCTCCTCACACGAGGCTGGACATGCCATATCTACCGCCACCCAGACCCAGACAAAATTGTAAAAGTGCTCGTCGATGATCCATCGCATAATTACGTTGCCAGCAAGTTCTTCGAAGCTGAGAAAGCAGTGTATGAGAGGCTATGGAATAAGGTCTCGTCCACAGTGGACAGCGGGACTTCTGAATCAGAACAAGCGGTGAAAACGGAAAGGGGTATTCCGCCAACTAGTGTGTTGAAGTATTATGGCTCGGATCCAAATTTCGAGACAGGGATAATTCTCGAATATGCTGAGTGCGGGAGTTTGTGGGATTATCTTTATGCCTGGGAGAGTGAGCACGAGGGCGAGCTGATTCCCAAGGAAATGCTTGTGAAGTGGGCGAGACAAGCAGCTGAAGGTCTGGCGTATGTGAATGAATGCGGCGTATTGCATAGGGATATCCATGTGATCAACATGTTCTTGGACAAGGACCTGAATATCAAGATCGGTGATTTTGGCGCGGCTAGTGTCGATGGGAAGTACGGGTTGCTAAGGTATCGCCACAACCACCAGTTGTGGTATCAGGAAGACGGGAAGTGGAAAGCTGAATCTAGCGTACATTCTGAGGTTTTCGCTTTAGGTTCTGCTCTGTGGCATATCGTGGCTGGATCAGAACTTTATCCCGATACAACTCGCGATAATACTGCGGAGCTGAAGCAGAAGATGCAGCAGAAAGAGTTGCCCGATACCAAAAATTTGTCTGTGTTAGGAGAGGTAATTGATGGCTGCTGGAAGTCAAGGTATAATGACATGGACGAGGTCGTAGGTGATATAGATCGACTTTATGGTATACAGCAGATTCAGGATTGCCACTTCTTCCCACGTTCTCCTTCGAGTATGCCTTTGATTCTGCTCATATCTGCTTCTGGTCGTGGAGATGGATCATACTCCCCTTCCTTCGCATCCCAGCCTTTCTCAACGGTTCTTTCTTCACCTGCAGTCTTGAGCACACATGTACCACCGCTGTATTTCTTCTCCTGTATCATTCGAAGCATTAATTCAGCAATTGTGCTCGGTGGCATGAGTTTCCTCTCGCTGTACTTCGTCTCTTTAGCTATGTCATCCTCTCTATCTTCCCATAGCGGACTCTGCACAGTGCCAGGCATGACACAGACAATCTTCACACCCTCTTCGGGATCAGCTTGACCTACACTCTTAGCGAAACCCATGAGGGCGTGCTTGCTTGTGGCATAAAGTGTTGCGAAGAAGTTCCCACGAATGCCAGCTGTACTAGCCACTAGACACACCACGCCCTGTTTGTTAGCGCCAGCAAGAGCCCTGATTGCGAGTCTAGTCAGCTTAATGGGATGCTCAACGTTGATCTTGAGACTTTTGTACCCATCAGTCTCGGTGTCGTTCCAGAAAGTGCTCCATGGCGGCTCATATACGCCAGCAACGGGGCAGTAGACATCTGGCACATCTCCAAAGGCTTTGACAGACTCCGATATCAAGTTGTGCAGATCTTTCCAGTTTGTCACGTCACATTTGGCCCAAACTACCTTATCGCCAGCCCCACTGAGGTATTGTTCAGCTTCCTGTGTCAGCTTTAGGTCTCCTATAATGACTCGAGCACCATTTTCCACACTGAGCTTAGTTAAAGCGAGACCTATGCCACTACCACCTCCTGTGATGCAGACTATCTTATCTTTGGCCGGGAAATCCGTAACTGGACCATATTTCGTCATGGTGGTGAAGTGATGTGCCTGTTGTCACTTTTCAATACCTGAGAATGCTTCAGAAGTTTAGATGAAGTCCTTGTACGGATCAGGAGAATTTCTTCTATACGTTTTATGTACATTGTCTCCTCACATAAAGACTCGTCAGCTATTGTTCTCCATCTGACGTGACGAAGCGAGGTACAACCTCATGTTTACAGAGAAGGCTGTCTGAACAAGAGGTTTAAATGGGGTTCTGTGCAACCCCTTTTTCACCCCGCACGTACTTGGTATCGAATACCAGAGGTATCGTACGTGCTGCTGCTAATTAGAAACTGGACCATTGCGTAGAGAGATGGTCGAACAGATGTCATAAGCAATTCGGAATCAAAGTTCTATAGCCTGTCACTCGCTTTGATCACGCTGGAGATGAAAATATCTGCTAAAACGAATGAATGCTTTGCTCACGCCAGGTACAACGTGTCAAGATAAGCAACAACCATCCTCTCAACAATGCTTTTGTCAGGTAGACTGCCAGCCACACCGTAAAGCTGCGCTTGCCTGCCCTTCTTGCGGGCCTCGATCATCGTACCTGCTTGAGCTTGTTCTGCGACACGCTCCTTCTCCTTTCGCACAACATCCACCAGGTCTTCGATCAAACTGTCGACCGCACCATCTTTCGTCATTGGAAGGGTGACAGCCACATGTAGACCAGGAGGATCTTGCACGGAATTCAAGTGCCAACCTTTTGCAGACATAGCATCAGCAATGTCGTAGATATCAATAGCTTTGTCGACTGACTCGAATGCAAGCACAGATACCATGGGATTGCCCATGACGGTCAACGTTTCTTTCAGCACCGGATGCTCTTTGATGGCGTTTTGTATGGTGATTCGTGTGCTAACGATCTTATGTGTTGCGTCGATATAGCCCTTCTCACCGACCGCCATCATGCTTACCCAGGCACCAGCAATGAGTGCACCTGGCCTGCTTCCAGCTATGGAAGGGGAGCCGTAAACACCACCTGACCAATCAGGGCTGATGAAGTACTGATATTGGCGTAGCTGCTTGTTTCTGTAAAGAATCACAGAGTTGCCTTTTGGTGCAAAGCCATATTTATGAGTGTCGACTGATATGCTCGTCACTCCAGGTAATTTGAAGTCGAAGCCTCCTTCATCTGCGTATGGACGAGTGAAGCCAGCTTTGTCCAGACAAGGCATCAGAAAAGAGCCCAGACAGCAATCGACATGAAGTGGAAGTTTGTGCTGCATCGCCAACCTCGAAAGAGCAGGTATATCGTCAATATTACCATGAGGATAATTTGGCGCACTCCCAACCAGTAATATTGTGTTTGGATTGATCAATCTGCGCACTTTGCTGATCGGCACGATATAATCCGGAGACGGACAATAGACTAGATGCACTTTGATGCCGAAATATTGTCCTGCTTTGTGAAATGCTGCGTGAGCTGTGCTGGGAATAACCATCTCTGGTTGCCGAACACCCCTTTCTGCCCTCGCCTTGTTCCGCGCGCTCAAGCAAGCCATTAGAATACTCTCGGTTCCACCACTAGTTGTTGCACCTGCGCCATGCTCGGGTGCGTTGAACATGCTCAATACCATGGCCACGATTTCTGCCTCCATTTTGCGCACAGCTGGAAAAACGTCGGCGTGGATAGGATTAGACACACTGAAAAGCTTCATCGCTTCCGCCTGTATATCCAGCAGCTCATCGCCACCGTGGTAAACTGCTCCTGACACTTTGCCTTCCTCCCATCTTGTGCGTTTCAGAGCGGCCAATTGGCCAAGTTCAGTCTTCAACTGCTCTTGTGTCCATGGCTCTTTCGGCAGTTGCCTATATCTGTTCACATTCGCATCGAAGCCTGTGAGTTTGCTTTCGAGATCCTTTTTCGCTAATTCCACTTGCTTGTCAACCTTACTGCGGACGCCGGGTAATGATAGAAACGTTCTGTAGAGCTGCTTATGTACGGCATGGTAGACTATAGCTAGCGAACCGAGTATGCCATGACCTCGAAGGAAGTAAAATGATTTGCGTACAAAGCGGAGGACGAACAGTACGAGGAGCAGCTGCCGGATACTGATAGAGATTAGAAAGTGCTCGTGCTCTGATGGTCAGCTCATGCATACATGTTCAGGTTATTAACGACCTTTTGCCATGTCGGTTGTATCCTTGCCTTTGCAAGCTTGCTCTGCAGGCTCAATGGCAACGGTGATGAGCCAGGCATTGCTTCCGATATTAGCTATTCATTCGAATCACATCATTAATGTTTCAACTTCATGATCTGATGCTGGCAATTCGTACATCACATGCAACAGGTCAGGCCATTACCGCAGCCTAAACACGTGCATTTGGAGCCTGGTTCAAACCTCGGAATTGTGACATTTAGGGATCCCGAGAAAACATGATTGGTGCTCGAAGGGCGCGTCGGAGTTTCTCGAAACTGCCGTCTCAAATGTACAGAACTATCTGTCGTGTCACATAGTTCGTGTTCATTGCTCTTACTGTATCACGGCGATAGACATATTCGCTGCAATACGGATATTTTTAGTTTCGAGAGTGTCGGCAGAGGGTATGCCGATACTATCCTCGCGCGAAATGCCTCCAAGAGTGAGGTCGCTTGAATTGACCTGATACGTACAAGGCCAGCAGCTCATGCAACGCTTATTAGCTTAAACGTCGTGTAAGCTCTGCACTGACCATCATGATGCGACCCAATGAGCAGGCTTGTCACGTAGCCTGACGACTTAAGGTAAAGTAAAGCTTGTTGGATCTTCGAGCTAGACAACGATCATAAGCACGATGAAACACGGACGAACATCTTTATCAGGCTTCCTGAGAGCTTTACAGGGAGGACCTATTTATGCTGCTGACCTCCCGTGGCGAGCAACCTTGATGACTGATATATGTCCTCCTGTCTCTGAAGCTCGGTATCCGAGTACTTCAAGCAATCGTGAAATCCCGTCGCTATGATATCGGAAAATAGCAGCCTTTCCATTGTCATTATTGGTGGTTCTCTCTCTGGACTCTACACCGCCGTCGTACTGAAGTGCTTGTCATGTGTCGGCAAAATCACAATCGTTGAGCGACTCCGGGAATCACAGCTGCAGGATCAGGGCGCAGGTATACGCACAAACCAGGAAGCGATCGATGCCATACTCGAGTTCACGGGTGTTCCGCCGGAGAAATATGCTGCAAAGATAACTGCGCTGAAGACATTGAGTCGCGAAGGTGGTGTCATTTCAAACATCGAAGTCGATTACTGGTCAAGCACTTGGGGTCAGCTATATCGCGTGCTGAGGCATGAAATCGCCAACGATGCTAAGTGCCAATATCGTAATGGGTGCAACCTTGTGAACATACGAAATACGTCTGGCCAGGAGATCGACGTCGAATTTGAGAACGAAGACGATGAGATTGAGACATTGAGTTCAAACATTGTCATTGGCGCTGATGGCGCTTCCTCGAAAGTCCGATCTCTTATGCTTCCTGAAGTGAAACGTACCTCAGCTGGTTATGTATGCTACCGTGGTCTTGTTCCACTCGTCGCCATACCGGGCCCAGTCCAGGACGTATATGACAAGTCCGGCACGTTTTCTTGGCCTGAGGATTCAATATTCGTGAGTTACTTGGTGCCAGCCGACAACAATCCAGCGGATCAAGCAGAGAACATGGTTAACTGGGTCTGGTATCAGGATAAAACGGAAGCCGAGCTCGAGTCGCTTCTGACGGATAAAGGAGGTAAAAAGCACGCCTTCAGCATCGGCCACGGTCAGCTCAGACAGGAAGAGATCGATAAGGTGAAGGACAAAGCTCGTCACGATCTTCCGAGTACCCATGCCGAAGTCGTCGCGAAAACGGCCGAGCCTTTTGTGCAGGTCGTCACAGACTCGTTAGCGAACGAGGTATCCTTCTTCAATGGGAAAGTGATATTGATAGGAGATGCTGTGGGCGGACAGAGACCACACACAGCTTCTGCGTTTTGGCAATGTGCGTACCACGCGCTGCTCCTACGACAGTTTGTCGTGGGCGACACGCCACTCAAAGACTGCGCAAGACAAATACAGGCGTTCTCGACCATTCTTGTCGAAGTTGGGAAGCAGCTTGGAATATATACACAGAAGACAGGAATGCCGTCCAAAATTTCTTTGTACATGAAGCTATTTCTCAGGACACAAGCCGAGTTAGAAGGCAAGTGGAAAGAAAACATCGGCGACGTTAAAACCCTTGCCTCGACATAGACCGAACCAAGCAATTCGACCACTCAGCGAATTCGTCCCGTTGTTGGCTCTAGGGAGCAGATCTGAAACGTCATAGCTTCTGCATCACCGTCTCCTCCTACGTTGACAATGAATCTGTTCTCGTGACAGTCACGAAGCTAGTGCTTCCATAGACTGCCTTTGAAGCAATGGCATCAATACCTGAAGCAATGACGTCCTTGACATCGTCTCGAACGTGGTCGTAGGGATCTTCACCACGGCGCTGCATTGTTGGTGCTGAAGTTGATGTTGCTGTTGCTGTTGCTATGCTGACGATTGCCTCGCCGATGTCGTGCATGCCTGACTCGACAGCTTCACCCATGTCTTCGACAGCATCTGCCATATCGTCCAGTGGATTATTACCACGCTCCTGAATTGTGGCTTTAACTGTGGCAGCAGGGAAAGGCCTTATTATAGTGTTGGATTCCTGGTCGCAATAGCCATCAACCATTGCGCAACCTAGCGGCGGTATTCTCGTTGGCGTGAAAGCTGAGACGGAGCCAGCCATGGCTGCGAGGATGAGGGTGATCGTGGTAGGTTGCATTTTGACTGTGAATGCTTTGATCTGGGCGTGTAATTATTCGCAGCGATATCGTTGCACTATGATAGACAAGATTGAGCAGCTAGGAAGTGCGACGTGTTCGTAGCAATATAGTCCGCTGAAATGTGCTCAGATGACCAAGTTCTGGTTCGACCACGCAACCATGTACACGTTTCTTGAGTACCACATGCTGTGCTCTCCTCCGAGAACCTGCTCTATCAGCGCCACTGCACCCCAAACATCTTCATGACGCCCTTCGCAGGTGACTTCGCGTCCGTATTCTCAAGGTACACAGTCTCATAGCCCGGCACACTCAAACTTAATAATCTGTAACTCAGCTCGCTCTCATCACTCTTCTTCGTCATGTGTATCGCAATTGTCCCCCTTGTATCATCTACGCCTTCAGCATAGAAATGCATTTTGAAATGCGTAGTCCCCATCCGATCAACTTCCACTGTATGCGCCAATGGCCGTGACCTCGCCCACTTACTCCAGCTCGGATCACCGTGGAACCGTATCTTATTTGCTGGCCCCAGGATCTCGCGACATCTTGGATCGGCTTTTATACGCTCAACGGCACGGTTGAATTGGACTGTTTTCGAGTCTGCAGCGAAGAGTTCCGTGTATAGCAGATATGAAACTGCTATTGTTGCGAGTGCGCCTGCTGTGACGAAAACGAAATTGAACGATTGTTGGGTTGTGCGTGCTGCTTTCTCGCGCTTGCTGAGTTCAGACCAGGCGTAACGGCCGTCGTCAGACGTTACTGTTATTGAGCGACGGAGAGGTTTAGTATTGGTGTTTGAGGTGTTTGTGGCATATTGGCGTTGCGAGATGAGCTGGTTCGAGCTGTAGGGAGTGTTGGTATATGTTCTGCAGGCCTGCTGCAGTGTTCGGGCCTTCAGTGACATGATGTCGTGTGCATTTTGGGCTGATTGAGGATTTTGTTAAGCTTCCCCAGGAACTCGTGTGCTCGTTGCTTGCAATCGTCGCGCGTTTTGCTTTTTTGGGCGGTGCAAGCCACCTAGGTCAGCTACGCTAGGGGTGGATTGGAAGGCAACCAGGGTTTCAGGCACAAGCCTCGGCCTACCGCATCGCCTAGTTGCCCCTCTAAGATCCATGATCAGGCAGATGTGATACGGCAGTGAGGCGAATCAGGTTTACGACAACATGTTGCTCTTGAGCTGTATACGATCGCTGTATGTTCTTGTACATTTGATCCGAATGAATTCAATTGCGTCGTGAAAAGCTCTTGCATTGTGTATCTCCATCATGCCAGGAGCTCTAGCCAAAGGTAAGTTATGCCACTATTGACGCCCTTACATCACCAGTATGGCGTGGCCTCATTCTCCAATACCTCGCAGCTCCATCAGGACGCCCTGGTCCGAGAACGAGTACTCTAACGTTGTGCTTGGTGATCGTTCCCTTGCTATGTTCATTTGCTCTCGAATAGCACACTGACAATGCCTCATGCTGCAGGTGTGATAATAGCAGCTTCCGTACTGGTAGCTGCCAGTATAGCAGCATACGAGAACCCAGAATTCCGAGCATGGATCGACCGATCATCCAACAAGGTTGCCATGGCCTTCAAATCATTAGGAGAGGACATACATGGTAGAAGGCAAAGAAGGAGGCCGTCGAGACAGGACTCGTCAATGCATGAGGACTCGGATGAGAAGGCCGAGGAAAGACGGCGACACGCTCGACAAGAGATTATGGAAAGAGGGAAGGCTATGCAGGAGAAGCGAAAGAGGAAGCGACCGACAGCTGACGGTGAAAGGACGCCAAGCTTCGACTCGCTGGTTGATGACGAAGGTAACCTCAGACCACAAGTTGAAGCTGAAGCAAATCCGTGGGCAGTCACCACTGGGCTTGAAGAAGGCAGTAGTGCAGGGCTAAGGTCTCGCCTTCAATATCCACAGATGCACGAAAGCGTCGATGCACCGATACTGCTGAGACAGCTCAATCCAGAGCAGAGGTCGAGTCCTGCTGTACCTGCAATCGAGCCATGGGAAAGTCAGTACGAACAAGAAATGCGTACCGCTTGGAATATCGAGCTGCCAGTGAGACCATCGAATGCAGACGAGGCTGATAGTCATGCTTCTGTCAGCTTGATCGACCTTACTCCTACCACAGAAGACTTCCCAGATCCCGATTACTCAATACCCTCGTTAGCAGATATGCCTGATCCAAGCTCAAGGATTGGTTATTTCTCAACTGGCGGCAGTCGAGATGCTCTATCGGCTGCTGATGATGCTGTACATCATTCAGAGCCACTAACTCCGATCGAACCAAGACCGTTCTCACCATTGCAGAACACCTCGTCTGTGCCCTCACAGTATGCTAGTCTGGTCGGAAGCACTGCTCATATCGGGCATAGCGAAGCAGAATTCTCTGATGATGACTTGAGCGATGAGTATGGCGATGGTATAAGAACTCCAGCTAGTGCTTGGACAGAGGTAGGCAGTTCAGTCAGTGGTGATGAAAGACAATAGCAAAGAATCCTAACGCTACGGAGTATGAATGAGTTGATGATTTCAAGGAATGTGATGCTTCTCCAAAATCCGATTCGATGTTCGAGAATATCTAAATGGCAGAAGCGAACATAAATTAGGTCTGCGCACAATGCCCCATGACGCGCGTTTTTCCGCCAGCATTCACTCTTCCCTCAACAGCAAATGAGTAAGACAGGACTGATTCTTGCAAGGTCTAGATGGTACACAAATCCCTGATCGGTCTTTCTTCATACGAGATGGACTATGCGAGCCAATGCCAGGAACAAGATTGCGGAAAGCTGCGGGTTTCGTGTATGCCTGCATGGTTCTATACAGCATCATGATCCGAACAAACCCGTATTGTGCTGATGTCGTTTGCTCCTCAAATTTATGCAAAGAGCCTGCAAATTATTTTCGAAGAAGCTGGCTGGCCTCTCGAAACGCGTCACTTGCGACTTCCTCGAAATTCGACACTTCGTCACTACGTACGGCGCCTTCCCATCGTGTCGCAAAGAATTAAGGATGTCACTTACATTGCGCCTGCCCTGTTTGAGGCTTGAGAAATATGCTACACTTTGTAACGAACGTGTATCGTCCATTCTCACTCACAATCCATTTATAACTTTAATGGTTTGAATGCAGCTAACAATATAGCTTGGCTGCACATAGCCATATTCCATTGTCACTATCACATTCTCTTACACCATCACAATGGGCTTCGGCTCTCAAGACGACGAGTATCTCGACTCGAGCTCGAATGGCTACAACAATTTCGCAGGTCCAGCAGGCCGTGTCACACTACCATGGAGACCAGCAGATATTGTGTATATCTCTGTTGTCGGACCTATCATGCTGTGTGCACTGCTGGAGTGGTTCTTGTGGTTGGCAGCATTCTGTTATTGCCTCTGCAAGGCCTGGAAGAAAGCTGACCACTGGTCAACGAAATTCTTGGTAATTGTGATGTTGTTCTTCTTCGTTGTTTTCAGGTATGTCGTGCCTCAACAACCGCAGCTCGAATGCTTACCAAGGACTAGATTCGCGTTTCTGCCTGTCATGGCGGTCACTCTGCCACTACCACGACAAGCCCGAGGCTTCATGCCACCATTCGTCGAGGTCGTCTTTCAATGGTTTGCTTTCTTCACCTTCGCGGTGCTTCTTACCATTCCTTGGCTGATTTGCGTGTATCGGATTGTGGTATATCCAATTGGCAGGAAGAAACAGATCAAGTATGAGCTGGATGAGATCACTGCCCCTAAAGTTGTCGTTGTCATGCCAGTTTACAAAGAACCACCCGAATCGCTGTTCAAGGCACTGGACTCGGTTGTCTCGGGTGACTACCCTGCAGCATGCATCCATGTCTTCGTCTCTTTTGATGGAGACGAGGTTGATGAGCTGTACCTGCAGCTTTTAAGACGACTAGGTATACCCATCTCGCTTGAGCACTACCCACAATCAATCGATGTGGTCTACAACAATGCAAGAGTGACCATCAGTCGGTTCCCACATGGTGGCAAGAGGCACTGCCAGAAAGCTACATTCAGACTCATCGACAAAATCTATCAGCGATACCTTCAGAAGAAGGACGACCTCTTCATCCTCTTCATCGACTCGGATTGCGTAGTAGATCGAGTATGCATCCAGAATTTCATGTACGAAATGCAGCTGAAGCCTGGTAGCAAGCATGATGTCTTGGCTATGACAGGTGTCATCACCTCTTGCACGCAGAAGAATTCCTTCATCACCTTACTGCAAGACATGGAGTACATTCATGGTCAGATGTATGAGAGATCAGTCGAGTCGGGCTGTGGAGCTATTACCTGCCTGCCTGGTGCTCTGACGATTCTGCGATTCTCAGCTTTCCGAAACATTGCAAAGTTCTACTTCTCTGATCGTTCAGAACAATGTGATGATCTGTTCGATTATGGCAAGACTCATCTCGGTGAAGATCGCTGGTTGACTCACCTGTTCATGATTGGTGCAAAGAAGAGATATCAAATCCAGATGTGCACAAGCGCCTTTTGCAAGACCGAAGCTGTTCAGACCTTCTACTCACTGCTCAAACAACGACGAAGATGGTTCCTCGGCTTCATCACCAATGAGGTTTGCATGCTGACAGATGCTCGGTTGTGGCGCAAATACCCACTTCTATGCCTCATAAGATTCATGCAGAATACCATCAGAACCACCGCATTGCTGTTCTTGGTCATGATTATTTCTGTTGGCAGCACAGCCGTATACTTCGACCAGCTGCCATGGCAATTCATTGGTGTTTCACTTGGTCTCAACTGGCTGATGATGATCTACTTTGCTTTCAAGCTTGGCCGATGGAAGCCGGTCTTGTATCCAATCATGTTCATGATGAATCCCTTCATGAATTGGATCTACATGGTACATGGTATCTTCACCGCTGGGCAACGAACATGGGGTGGTCCTCGAGCTGATGCTGCTGCGGCTGACGCCAAGATTACACCTCAGCAAGCTATAGAGCATGCAGTTGAGACTGGAGATGATCTCAATGTCGTGCCAGAGACGTTCAGACCAGCCATCCAAGCTCACAGAGCACGAAGAACATCCTCCCGTGCTGCACGCCGGCTTGGTCGTGCCACACTTCAGCCTTCATCCGGTGCTGAAGGCCGCTTCACCTCGATGGACGAATCTGCTTCGAGTCATGCTGATTGGTCGAGCAAATACAATGGTGATGTCGATGTTGAGAAAGACGCAGGGGCACGTCTCGATGACCTGGCAGAAATGAGCGACATGGATTCGGATATCGTGTCAATTCACACTCCTCGTCGCGCTGATGAGCTCTGCCGGTCTTTCGCGTCGTCCTGAGCAAGGGTTCAGTGTCTGAAATGCCAGGTATCTTTAGGTTGGGTATCACTCAGGAATTATCATTGGTAGATATCAATAACGAAATATTGACCAGGAACAGATTAGCTGCCTTAGGCTGATGCCTGCAGCACAGCACTTTCTTTTCAGCCCCACTGTGATGCAAGGCGATTTGTAGAAAGTTCGTGAAGTTTCAAGGTTCACAAAGATTGTCAGGCGCAACCCAACCACGTTTGCTTGGCAGAATTTGAACTCCTGTCAGGAAGTAGAACGTGTTCTTTCCCAAGCAGTAAAGCGTGTTCTATCTTATAAGTCCATCTGATTACATACCGCTCATTTTTGTGTCTTCAACATCGGCCCGCCAAAATCACGTGTCGAAAGTTTACACCGAAAATTATTTGAGGAGAGAAAGTCTGCGCCCACGTTCGATACACCAAGTAGCACAGAGGCCTTGATAGTGTAAGATGTCCGTCGTTGGCATAGACCTGGGTAGCCAGAGCACCAAAATCGGTGTAGCTCGAAACAAGGGCATTGACATTGTAAGTTGAGTCTGGATAGTGGTTGAGCACCGAATGTTAACATTACCAGATAACGAACGAGACCTCAAATCGAGCCACCCCGTCACTTGTTGGGTTCGGTCCTAAGAGCAGATACATTGGTGAGAATGCGAAAACTCAGGAAATCTCCAACCTCAAGAACACCATAAGCTCTCTCAAACGTCTTGCTGGACGAAAGCTTGATGATCCAGAAGTAGCAATCGAGCAGGAGTACATTAGTGCGCCACTTGTTGATATCAATGGCCAGGTCGGTGCTGAGGTCATGTATAGAGGCGAGAAGCAGAAGTTTACTGCCACTCAGCTGATTGCAATGTACTTGGGCAAGATCAGAGACACTGCAAGCAAGGAACTGAAATTGCCAGTTTCAGATGTCGTATTAAGTTGTCCTCCATGGTTCACAGACTCTCAGAGACGCGCCATACTAGACGCTTCGCAGATAGCAAACCTCAAGCTCTTGCGACTGATCAACGATAACACTGCGATTGCCCTTGGCTATGGTATCACAAAGACCGATCTGCCTGAAGGAGATGCAAAGCCGCGACGAGTTGCGTTTATCGATATCGGCTACAGCGACTACACCTGCTCGATCGTCGAATTCCGAAAAGGTGAATTGGCAGTCAAGGCCACTACCTACGATAGACATTTCGGTGGTAGGAACTTCGACAAGGCTCTGGTTGATCATTTTGCGCAAGAGTTTAAGGAAAAATTCAAGATTGACATCAACACAAATGGCAAGGCCAAGCTTCGTGTCATGGCTGCAGTCGAGAAGCTGAAGAAGATTCTGTCTGCGAACTCCGCTGCACCTCTCAACATTGAGTCTCTCATGGAGGACAAGGACGTGCGGGCCATGCTGAAGCGGGAGGAACTCGAAACACTGGTCAAGCCTTTGTTGGATCGATCCACCGTGCCTCTCGAGCAAGCACTTGCTGAGGCTAAGCTCAAGGTCGACGATCTTGACGCCATCGAAATGGTTGGTGGATGCACACGTGTACCAGCCATTAAGGACGCCATTGCCAAGTTCTTTGGTCGACCTTTATCTTTCACCTTAAACCAGGATGAAGCTATTGCACGAGGTTGCGCGTTCAGCTGTGCTATTCTCTCACCAGTATTCCGTGTCCGAGATTTCTCCATCCACGATATTGTCTCGTACCCGATCGAATTTACATGGGAGCAATCGCCCGAGATACCAGACGAAGATACAAGCCTGACAGTCTTCAACAAGGGTGGCGTGATGCCATCTACCAAGATTCTCACATTCTATCGCAAACAGCCATTTGATCTTGAAGCACGATATTCTAAACCAGAGCTACTCCCCGGCAAGACGAATCCATGGATAGGACGATTTTCCGTGAAAGGGGTCAAAGCTGATGCTCAGGATGACTTCATGATCTGCAAGCTGAAGGCGCGTCTCAATCTCCACGGTGTCTTGAACGTAGAGTCCGGATACTACGTCGAAGATGTTGAGGTCGAAGAGCCAGTTCCGGAAGCCAAAGAGGGTGATAAAATGGAGACTGATCAGCCTAACGGGGATGCAGAAGCCAAGCCTAAGATGCGGAAGGTCAAGAAGCAGCAACGAAAAGGCGAGCTTCCACTATCAGCTGGTACTTCCTCTTTGGATGAGGCTACTTTGTCCTCTCTTACCGAAGCAGAAAGCCAGATGTATATGGAGGACAAGCTGGTTGCGGATACCGAGGACAAGAAGAACGAGCTTGAAGCGTATATCTACGAGCTTCGAGGTGCTATCGATGACAAGTACTCTGAATTCGCTAGCGAGGAAGAAAAGGAGAAGATCAAGGACAAACTCGAAAAGACGGAGGTGAGTTCTATTCGAGAAGCTTCACACATTGAACATTTACTGACTGAAATGTAGGACTGGCTCTATGACGAAGGTGAAGACGCCACGAAAGCGCAATACACCGCGAAGATGGAGGAGATCAGATCGGTGGCAGGTCCCGTCATTCAGCGCTACAATGACAAAATAGAAGAAGAACGACAAGCACGACTTAAGATCGAAGAAGAGGCTGCCGCCAAGAAGCGAGCCGAAGCGGAAGCCAAGAAAAAGGCCGATGAAGAGGCCAAGGCTGCAGCCGACGCAGCCGCTAGAATCAAGAAGCCTGAGCAGAAAGACACTGAGATGCAGGATGCAGAGACTGTTCAGGGCGAGGTTGAAGAGTCGAAATGACTAAAAAGGGCAAAAGGCTTCTTCAAGGGCCATAAATGATATAGATGATCACGATGTAATGATCGAAGAAAAGACGATCCAGTAAGCAGGCGGAATAGATGGTATTGACATGCATAGCGGGATTGGCGTTGTGGATGAAGAACCGAAAGATAGACTGAAGCAAGCAAAAGCCACTTCCAACCCAGATGCCTTCGAGTAAAATCGATGAGGTCGCACTTCACAAAGTCGCAATTTCGATCTCTTGCAGCAAAAAATCTGCATCTCATCTGCACAATGCTGGTGATACAGAATCGTAGCGGCGTGACTTCCTGTTGTGTTTGATGCCATACGATTTGCCGCGACCCACTTTTTATTGATACCGAGGCTCGAACTGTGGCGTCGACCTCCACAGTTCATGCTTCTGTAAGCTTTGATGGACACGATATTTCTCGACCTTTGTGCTCGCTGCTCTGTATTGCTTCTCATCGCTGTTGGTATACCTGCATTCTCTCTCCTTTCCCTTCTTCCTAGTATACACTGATCTCAGAACGTCGAAATGGCAATGCAAAGACTCAGCTCAATCGCATCACAGCTCTCACCCAGTAAGTCTGGTGTGGCAGCCATCACAGCACAATCTCCAGACGATGTTGTGATCACATTAGCTATTCGAACCCCATTGGCAAAGGGCAAGAAGGGCGGCTTCAAGGACACAGAGCTTGACTACATGGTCTACGCTCTCCTCAAGAAAGTCCTCGAGAAGAGCAAGATCGATCCAAACCTGATCGAGGATGTGTGCATGGGCAATGTAAGAAAGCACTCATATCGTAGACTAAAGCTCGAATAGTTGCTGATCAGTTTTACAGGTCTCAGATGGCAAGGCAGCCTACAAAGTCCGAGCAGCCATGCTCGCAGCCGGATACCCATACACCGCTGGTGCCAACTCCGTGAACAGATTCTGCTCCTCCGGCCTCAAAGCGGTTCAAGATATTGCCAATCAGATCAAGGAGGGCAGCATCGACATCGGCGTCGCAGTCGGCGCAGAATCAATGACTATGGGCGGCGATCGACTTGAGAAGCCCTTCAACGAAGAAATCCTGAAGAACCCTGATGCTGCGGACTGCATGCAACCTATGATTCAAACTTCGGAGAACGTAGGAAATGACTTCAACATCAGCCGAAAGCAACAGGATGAATATGCGTGTGAGAGCTTTCACAGAGCAGAGACTGCGCAGAAGGCTGGCTGGTTTGACGATGAGATTGTGCCTATCACGACGAAGGTGGACGGCAAGGAGGTCACGCTTACGAAAGACGAGGGGCCACGATACGGAACTACTGTTGAGGGACTGGGCAAGATCCGACCTGCTATGCCGCAGTTTGGTGATAAGACTAGTGGTGGAAATGCTAGTCAGGTTACAGATGGAGGTAAGCATCACATCCAACCATCCTTCCTTGTCTCTACTAATTACTTCTTATAGCCGCTGCAATTCTGCTCATGAAGCGCTCGAAGGCCCTTGAACTCGGTCAGCCCATCATGGCTAAATTTGTAGGCGCGACCGTTGCAGGTGTACCACCACGAATCATGGGTATTGGTCCATCAGTGGCTATCCCCAAGCTTTTGGGCAAGTACAACTTGACCAAAGACGATATCGATATCATCGAGATTAACGAGGCGTTTGCGTCTATGGCTGTGTATTGCTTGGATGTGCTTGGGTTGGACCATGCCAAGGTCAACCCAAGAGGTGGTGCGATTGCGTTGGGACATCCACTGGGTGCTACGGGCGCAAGACAAATTTGCACGATCTTGAGCGAGGCCAGAAGAACGAAGAAGAAGGTCCTACTTACTAGTATGTGTATCGGTACCGGACAGGGTATGGCTGGATTGTTTGTGAACGAGCAGTTGTAGTGGTGGAAGGAAAGTGATCATTTGGTAGCACAAATTTACAATACAGCTACGAGTTCTTATTCGTCATTTTCGGCCGCCTGTCTCAAAGTGACCTGATTCATTGCATGCAATGCCTGGGACTTCTTCGAACGACAATGGTTGCAACGAATGTGGTGCTCAGACGCAGGCTTCTCTCGTCTACGGTTGTTCATACTACACTCTAGGTTTTCCCGTGTTGCCGTAAATCTACCAACATCGTCTCGAGATTTGTAACACGAGTCAACTTTCTTGACCGAGCTCATTAATTTCAATCTAGTCATAACCCATGCCGCGTTTGCACTAGGCAGATGAAAGCCCGACGCGATGGCAACCGTTCTGGGAACTGGAGTCTTGTTCGATGCCATTGATACCACGACAGATGAAATACTTCTAACGACAAGAAGCTTAGCTCCTATTTACACGTTCTTGTCCAGAAGGAGACTTAAATCACGAAGAGGTGTCATACTATGCGCAGCATTACCATGTGAGATAATGGATTGCATCGTGACTGCAATTGGTTAACAAGCAGAACTAAATGCCTATCTTGTTCTATCTGTCTTGCGTATTCAGACAGCAACTCGCAGCACTGTTCTGTCTTCGTCTTTTCTGATCATGCCAATAAATCACACTTGTTTCTTCTTGGGCATAATCTCACGGCTTTGCTAACTGTTATGAAACGTTGTACTCACACCAATGATGACCATGGGCATGCTTATGCCAACAATGAGTAGGCATATGAATGTCCCTAGGCTTCAATACTTTGGTCTGCAGGTAAGGCATGAGAAAAAGCTACGAATCACAGATCAGGTAGGTGAAGTTGCAGCTGTGAATAGTGTGCTCACAGTTGGTGCATCTAGCAACAAGCGTATTGTACCCGAAACAATGTACTTGAGAACCAGACAACGAGCTGATGCTATGCGAGAATGGCGGCTTTGTAGCGTGGAAACAAAGTGGCTGTCGATTGTTCAGAGCTTGAGTGTTGATATAAGAGGTCAAGCAAATGTACCTGAATATTTAGTTTGAAACTGGTCAAACGATTATTCAGTGTCATTAACGTCGGTTATCATGGCACACAAACACTACAAACGTTTCTATGCTGGTCGGACAGACATTGACTTTGGCTCTGCAGACGCTTCACATGCTGTAAACGTCACCCTTGGTCAGGCACAGTATCGAGCTTACTCTTCTACTGCTGACAAGATTCACATGTCGGCCACAGCCACCTCAAGCAGACCTGTATCGTTACAGGAATTTGAAGCTTTTCAACCAGATATAGGTCATATCAACAGCACTAGAGGAACCAAGCACAATCTGTTTCTGCAACTAGGTAAGGCTATTACTTCCAGCCTGCCTAAAGCTTACGAAAAAGCAGCTTACAGTCCAGGTCCGAACACCTCATTCCCTCTGCCGGCGACCCCTACCACATCCGCCATAAAGTATGGCATACAGGAGAGAACAGTTCTGAACAAATCAGACGACACATTGACTGCAACTCAGCTTAGAGCTAAGATGCCAAGTCCTACCATTTGTGAAGATTGGGACGATTTCATGGCAGGATGTCGCAAGCCCGTCTCTTACACGCCATATCAGCCTGGTAACAGCACTTCTGAAACACCAGGTCGTATCATAGAGGCCGCCACCAAACGAAGAAGTGCTACCCCATTCCCACGGTCGATACCGAGCATATCTGTACAAGATGCAGAATACATGTTCGTCGACCTAATCTCACCTTCAGAGCTTGGTCCCGACCCAAATGAACGCGAGCGAAAGTATTCGTTCGACGAAAATGCTCTCCCCGATTGGGAGATAGTAAGCAAGAACACCCAGATCATTAGAGGTGGCAGACTCAATGGGGGTTTGCCTTCGTCACTAAGTGTTGCAAGCCCTGGTGATTTTGTGATCCAAAGTGGTGATCCAAATCACTTCGCAAGGACTACCAATTAATAAGAACAGTTTCACTGACTCGTACCCAAGTAATTATGGATAATAGACAAGCTGTAGATACACCTTTCAGCACATGAGAACTCAAATCATTGCAATCACCTTCCCTATTGCGATTTTTATGCATAAGCACCTAGTCACGAAACCTTCGTTTGTGACGAGCTCCTATTCATATCATATGCTTTCCACCCATGATGTCTTATACTCTCGCTCAACTATAGTCTGTCTATCTTGTCTGGGAATCAGCTCAAAATCGAAAGGCTTCGGTTGAACCTATCAGCAAAGGTTAGCAGTAAATCGCCCACTAAAAGTACTGCACCAATCTTACATTAAATCCTGTGACATAATCGTAACTTGGTGGCCACATAGGGTTACCCATTGCGTCCACCTTGGCTCGAATCGAGCTAGACCAAGCGATGCGCGAGATGAGAATGTAGAGAGACCGCTCTGCAATATGCATACCAGGACATATGCGCCTCCCAAACCCGAAGGCCGAGTAGTTTTGCAAATTTGGAAATTTGTCCAGGGGCTCTTTGTATGTGGGAAAGCTCGGATCCAGCCATCGTTGTGGAAGAAACTGCTCAGGATCCGGATAAAGCTCCTCCTCCCTGTGAATCGACCATTGAACAGGATGAACGACTGTCCCGGCCGGTAGGAACACTTTCTTAGCATTAGGTACTTGGTACGTGTCATCTTCTGTGAGCATATGAGGTAGACCACCCGCAGTCACTGGGCGCCATCGAAGCACTTCCTTCGCAACAGCGCGTACGCGAGGAAGTTGAGGCATATCTTCGAATGTTGGCAAACGGCCTGGTCCTACCACCTTGTCAACCTCGTGTTGAAGTTTCTCGTACTCGTGAGGATGGAGTGTCATTGCAAGGAGGAAGCTGCACATGGCAGCAGCTGTGGTCCCCGCTCCAGCTTCAAATAATGTGCCAATGACATAGGCTACATGATCGTCAGACAGATCATACGCCTGTTTGTTGCTGTACCATTTAGTGCAAAAATTGTCTGCTTCACTTTCGACGCCCTCGTGCAGAAGCTCACGGAATAATGAGATCTCCTCGTGATGCAACCGCGCTCCCTCGCGTTTGAAAGGGGCCAGAAAGGAAGGAAGTTTCATCAATATTGGGAAGACATCGACTATGTATGCTCCTGGACTAGCGACACGTTCAACGGTATGCACCACGGCCAGAATGCGTCGCACGAACGATTCTCTGCCAGTGACTACCCGCTTCGAATAAGCCAGTCGCATAATCAGTCCAGCAGAGTATCGTTCGAACCATGTCTCATATTTGGTTGGCTCTCTCAAGAGATCATGGACGGCACGGAGACTTTCTTCCTCCTGAAGTGGTTGATATGATGTCGAGACTGTCACATTAGTCAATGTTGCCATCAGCTTTCTGTTCTGGCGGAAAGTATCACCATAAGGTATCAACAATGGACGCAAGTTGTGGCTTAAAAGGTCCGTCGCCATAGGTAGATATGCTCTCGAGCTATAAAGACTGCCTCGTTCCCTGAGAAGGTCGTTTGCGATGCGCTCTGTGGACACCATCACATGGTTCTGGCCCGCGAGATTCAAACGGTAAAGTGGACCATATTGCTTGCTCCAGTCGAAGAACTTCAGCCAGCTATGGTATGGTGGTACATCAAGCAGATTGCCGACGAGCGGTTTGCCTGGTGGCCCGTCAGGAATGACTGTGCCTTCTGGTGGTTTGGACCTCCTTGGTCGCAGGGTCGAAAGGAGAAAGAGCACTGCAACGGCAATGCCGACAAGCTGTATCGACACACTCATTGTGTAGCTTTCTGACAAAGATCTCTTGCCGAAATCCAACGATTGGCGATAGGTTAGTAGTGTTCTCCCTGTATTCACGTTAGGAGATGTGACATGCCGGTCAGCATTATGAATTTAGGTTGCCTTAAGGCTGAAGGTTCGACATGAATGATTGTCTTCCCCTCATCTGGTTTCATGATGAGGATTCCGGCTTCGTTGGACCGACCCTTCGCAAAGCATAATTGCATTCCGCATGTGGTAGATTGCAATATCTTCGACAGAGCTTAAGGGTGCGATGTGTACACGCAATGGCTGATCCGAGGCTTTGGACCAGCTCGGCAAGATTTCACGGCAGTGAAGTTACAGCATTTCAGGCTATAGAAGTGCCACGCATCCGTCCTAACCGGGGGAATATAGAGCACGATCACCCATTGTCAGTGGCTGACTCGGAAGCTGAATAGAGTTCGGACAATGACTTATACGATAAAATACTGAATTGGCAAGCCGAAGGACCTGTGATGTTTCATAAGCTGTTCTGAGCTATAGCTTTATTAACCTACTGGACATTGAAGCACAATGAGTTAGCTCCAGGCTATACATATCGTAGCAGCGAGATCTCCACGTGATCGTTGAGGATCGAATCCGGCTATATCGATATGGCTGCTAAATCTCGATTGAGCGCCATGTCTCGCATGCTCAGGTGCTTCGTATCTGCTAACACTAGGTCCTTCAAAGCAATTCGAAGTTCAGATACCCCTCCGCCTGATTAAGAGCCTGACTGGTGACAGTCAACCGATTCAATGCGAGCTGGACAATGTTACGATAGGCATAGACCACGCTGGACTATCGTATCGATGGTCTATGGGTACTGAACAGATCGAAATTGTGCTCAACGGATCACACTTTTATTTTTACTGGGTCTGCTGAATGCTCTATTAAGACACAAGAGAGCACAATAGAACATACCACACGGTTCATGTAGAAATACCTGCATCAATATTGTGCTGGTGTCTCTTGCGCAGGTGGTCGAAATATACAGCTAGATGCAATTCATACCCTTCTGTAAATGCTCTGTTATCATGTAATCTCAAGACTCAAAGCCTACTGTTTCTATTCGAAGCTCTTCACAATTCCGTGTAGTCTATCGTCTCACCAACGCCTTGCACAACGGATACCTTTCCGCATGTTTCAATGCGCCGACCCGTTTTATCCTTGACAATGCCGCCGAGGTTGCTTTCAATGCTAGAATGCTCCGAATCACAAGTAAAATCTCACAGCTCTGTCCCCTAAGCTCGTGGAAATAAAGTTCAAAGCTCATCCCGGCTAGGCGCGTCGGGCCATTCGATGGCCCAAGTTCTGGGCGGTACAGGTAGGCCTAGCCAATAATTCCACGCCCGATTCAACTCGCCAATCGTTATTCTGCTTATTTTGAAGGGCATGTTCACCCAGCTCTTCAGGACAAAAATATACGTTCTCCAGACCAGGCTGCACTCAGCTTTGACCTCTTCCCACAATGTACCCTGAGGCCTTCGTTGCCTTTTCTGCTTACCGTCTGTTGCTGTTGCGGGCTTCCAGTCTTCGAACAGGTCATCTGCGGAGGATTTCTCCTGCCGAGGAATTGGTCTGGACGTCGCGGCAGGTGCAGTCGTAATCGCACTCACTTCAGGCGTAGTACCAACCATCTTTCTGAATTTGCTGATGGCTTCCATGCTGTGGCTCAGCCTACCAAAAGTGTTGATCAATGCCACGAGCTCTGTTCTTCGAAGCAGGGGGTTTTCAACGGCCTGTTTGTCGTCGAACTCGAACAGCACTTTCAACGCTGCACCGTAGCCCGCTGTTTGAACCTTGCCCCAGAGCCTGCACTTATCGCAGCCGACACAATCCATGATTCTTGAGACATTCCGGAAACGCTGCTTGAAATCATCCTTGAGATCGAGCACGGTGGGATCCTGAAACATGATTCTCTCGTCAAAAGTGTTCGGGATCGCGGCTAGCTCTGATGTCAACCTCAAAGTTTTCTGTTTCGTTTCATGATCCTGATCAGGGTCGCCAGAACAAAATGTGTATGACTTGAGCTGATCATTCAGTTTTGCAATTGCCCTTGTGACCAACGCGTAATTGAAGTAGAGATTCGAAATCCGCTCAGGATGGTTGTGTAGCCTTTCCTTGTAACATTCAAGATTCTGGAACCATGTGCCAGAAGTCTGATTGAAGTAGTCCCAGCAGAGATGCGTCGAAATCGAGGCGTGCATGCCGCTAATGATTCTGTAGAAAGCGCGTTGCTCAAGGCATTGATCGTCAAGCGAATTTTCGCTGTCTGTCTCCACGTGCTGTCTACCATATTCTTGAAACAGATCTCTCAGTTCCTTAGATGCATGGAGACCGGTACTAACAGGTGCTGAAGCACTGCTTGACCTACTGAAGCAGTTTTCTTTGTAGATCGCATCCCAAACTTGTCGTGCGCCAGGTCCAGAATAACCCGTGAATTTCTCTTCGTTGTGTAACAAACTGACGTAGTCGCCTTTGCTGGCCGCTCCTTCATCTTCGGGTACACAATAGTCACGTTCATCGCACTCATCGTCCGCTTCAAATACACAGCTTTCATCCACATTTTCGCCGAGCTGATATGACAGAGGCCTTTGTTTCGGGCGTTCTTTTTGTTGTTGTCGTCCGGGATGTTGCGCCTTTGCGCCTTCCAACTTGCTCAGCTCTTCTGCTCTCCATATTAATGGTATGTCTTCCTCGTCGTCTATCGTATCCACTGCGCAAGCTCTATTGCCACATATGGAACTTTCATCGTCCCAAAAAGGACATATCTTGTTGTACAAATTTAGCCTGTAGTAGGCAAAGAAGTCGGCCTTGATTAGATCGTCAAGCGTAGGCTGTATCGCAGTATTGATACTGTCTAAATTCGAGTAAGATGTGCAAGCATCTGTAACGGTCGATTTTGGATCTATGGCGCATTGCGGGTCTGCGGCGACGATGTGAGGTATTCCGAGCAGGGCGAAGCATGCCAGATAGAACCGACGAGCATGACACTTCATGCTGAAGCCACTTATGGGAATTCGCCTTCAGCAGCCAGAGAAAGGGTAGGAATTCAATGCTGAACGACAGGTTGCCTCCACGAAAATCCTAGATTTATGGCATGTAAACGAGCGTGGCAATCAAGGATTTCGAAGGTTTTCGAGCAGATTAATGGTACAATAATTCAACTCAGAAAGTGTCGCATCTTTCGACGACAAGGTGGCCTCAAAGAAACTCACGTTTGGTCGTGCTGCGGCAATGGTCTGACAAAGCCAAAATCGGTGCAGAACCCTGCGTCATATGTTCCACTCCCGGCTCCAATGAAGACCTGCGGGTGCCTGAAGCCGTTGGATACAAAGGGGTCGAATTTAGGGGTCGATCTTGAGGTATCACCCGCGTTCCAGATATTTTGATATCTTCAGATAATCGCAAGATATACTTGCTTTCGACCATGCCTCACATACGTGACATATATGCCGAGATTACTGCTGCTCCTGACTGTAGCTACTTTGTTATCGGATCTCGAAAGGACTGAAAAGCAGGTCATGTCGTGTTGAACTTCTGTCATACAGAACGGATTGCAATCGTTTCTAGCTATAATATGAACGAATGGTGGGTTCTCAATGCAGAGCATATGAGTTTGTCGTCTGATGAACAGCTCACATCGATCACGCTCGCAGATAATTCTCGATCAGAATGCGAACAATGTTTGGGCTTCCCTGCCGTACACTTACCGCTAAAGCACACTACAGAATCACTACACAATCCTGCGATCGAGCTCCGTTTGTGAGAAGGCGAGTTTCCCAATGAGACCTGCACAATACTGATCAGTCAAACAGTATAGCACTGGCTGGAAATATACCTTTCGGCCACATAAGCGTGACCGAATGCCGTCTCTGTATCACACCACCTCGAACTGGCCTTGTTAAGACAAAGTTGACACTTATGGCAGCACTTCATTCTACGCAGAGACTTGCTTTTTCAAGACACGTGTTGACGGCTCGCACCATCGTTGTGGCTAGGCCTAGTCACTAGTCGATGTACAAGCCTTGCTCAAAAGTCTTGTTTTTGCTTAGTTTGATGAGCTGGCGCTGATGCAGCCAATAAAGCAATCAAGCTAGAAAAGAGAGTTCAAGATATCGACCACCTCAGACTTGCAGGTTCAGCTCGTCCATATTTAGTAGTTACCTTGAGCAGAGCACAAAGTGCTCCTGGCTGCACTAAAGGCTCTCGAATGCCTTCGTACCTTTCTGCAGGTTTGTTGCTACGCAATTGCTCTGTTGGACGCGAAGATAAGGTTGATCTACGAGCACAACATGTACATTCTATCAAAGACCTTGCTGTTTGTGACTACTTTCGTCTTGCTGCCATACACTCATGCACAAAACTTTACAGCATCAACTTGCGTCTCACCCAGCGGCTTTACACAATGCTTCAACCAAGCAGATTCTTCTTATGAAACGTGCTTCAGCAATGCTGGGGGCGACACGAATAAGATTCTGGCATGTGGTTGCGTTTTCCAGCTGGATGAGCTCAATTGTGCTATGACGAATTGTTGGAATGTGGTCTACGGTTGTGAATATCAGCAGCTTGCCAAACAGTATACAGCAAACTGTGCAAGCCCTGTCCCATTCTTTCCAGCTCCGGATAACGCCCCAAGTGGATGCTCATGTAACTTGGGCTATGTCCTTTACAACAATACCAATGTGGAATTTGAGTACAGGGACTGCATCACATCCGATGTAGACAAGAATGCAGGGTGCACCTGCTGCCAGCAGGCTGCTGGATACGCCGCGTAAGTGCTCCTTGTTTGGACCATCTCGACCACTGATGTCTTTGTACAGGCTCTACGGTATTTGTCCTTCGACCTCAACAGACCCATTGTTCCCTGCGGCAGATGATCTTTTTGACGTGCAGGATCCAAATTTAAAGCAGGGACAGTGTGCAGATTATTTCGCGAGTTATGACTGCAGCAGTCTTGGTTATACCGGGCTCGGCGTACCGTTCATGACTTCCTTCGATTCAGCTACATTGGGAACGCAAACTGTATCGAATACGAATACGAAGACCCTAACCAGTCCCGTTAGCGGAGCGACTTTCACCTGGACTGACCTCAGCATTGCCTACACGATCGTGGCAGTCAGTGGAAATGCCAAGGCTGCTTCAGGGACGGCAATGTCAAGCAGCAGAACAGGAGCAAATCCCACTGCTGGATCAGGCTCCGGAAGTGCTACGTCGATAGGCGGCACGGCGCAGAGCACGTCAAGTACTACCAGTCAGGGTCATCGTGATATGTGTAGACCACTGTTCTTTGGCGTCATCCTGATTGCGCTCTTCTTCCTACACAGCGCACTTTGAATTCACAACCAATTTAGTGCTTACCAAGGTATGCTAATTAGGTTTGGAAGCCTGAGGCAAGACTCAGACCATTGCTACTAGACTGTAGCAACTTGCAACCCTTTGACCAGATATCACCTGGAAGTAACTGCTATATTACGACCGCGACGTTCAACTGGATTCGAAGAGAGCATGCTGCAACTATGCTGTCGTCTACATTTCGAGGATGCATATAATTGCACTACAGGCGCATAGCAAATTCTTTCTGTGCCACCGACCATTCACTCAATAGTATCATGATGTCTCGAAATTTATTCTGCAATCCCTTGATCGACTGATGTCCATCTGACACTTCGTGCGATGATTGACGTCCAACAGATCGCAATGTACTCGCCTAAGAATGCTCCTTATAATCACAATTTAAATCTACTTCCGAATGGTGCTGCTGTTATGGACTGAGTTTGTCATTGCTTTTACACGAGTCATTCGATATCTGGCACATTTCGTTGCCCCACTCTTCACACCGTCAAGTTTCCAAGTCAAGATGATGGGGGTGTCCCACGTGCTAATAGCCAGTGTAATATGCCTGATGTGGATGTAACTTGTGATGAAGATCATCTGTGACCACATCACGTATGATATGGTGGCAAAGCAATTCCTGCCGTTTTTGCCATGACACAAGTTGCGTTCAGCCGCCGCATGGAGACATCGCAAAACTGGTTGAGACGGCGTCAGACACCATCTCGGCGACGGAGGTGCTAGCGTGTTATTGAAACCTGGGGTATCTCTTAGCAGCTGAACTATCTGAGTCCGTCAATCTCGCTAATCGTGCTCCCCGCATCATACATTCACAAGTTGGAAAGGCGAGGAGTCGTGTGAGTCTTCCCAGTCATGTCTGAAGCAGCAGAAGGCATTCATCTTTCATCTCCTGTCGTGACTAGGAGAAATTCAAATCTGACTCGGATGTATCCGCCATTTGCAGCACTTTCAGTCGCGAGTGATAAGATCATTCGGGTAAGCTCGATCTCAGTCATCTTGCAAGCTCGAAACTCAATCTTCCTGATTGAGCCGGTCAATCTGATCGTCTTGTGCACGCATCATGATTTGCTTTCTCAAAGAACATTCGGTGTGCATATCCGTATCTCAACTCGCTTAGACTCTCGTCAGATCGTGTCTGTTCCTGCTTAAGATCTCGTGCTAGCTGGACTAAGGACCATGCCAGTTCCCCTGTGCCTGAAAAGGATACGGTAAATTGCAGCACGCTTCCAATGAAGTGCTTGCATAGTGGTGACGAAGCACATCGGGATGCATGGCTGGCAAGTCGCCCGTATCGTTACGTGGTTTGTTCTCCGTGCCCACAAGCACATTGTTCTCATGCATATCCGGATTCCGAACAACACCACAGCCACCCAGGGTTTGGCAGACTCAAACCAGTGTTTCGGCTCAATCTTATCCATGTCATCGCATCGTACTATTGACCCTTTATCGATCTGCATAGATTGGCGAGCTCGAGAGCAACATGCTCACCATGTTGATGATAGATCAGATGAGAGTGCATGCCTTCTTTGTGTCAGACCACATTATTATTCAGTGTCAGTGGCAGTACGTATTGTTGACTGGTGACAAATGATTTTGAACTTTCGTCATGGGCAGAAAAGTGGCCGCCTCTGGTCAGGTCTGGAGTCGCTAGTATAGGAAGCTAGGCATGAACCGAATCATGGTATCGTGGTGTGGCGCCTTCTCCAAGTCAAGTGCAATCGTGGGTACAATTCCGGGGGCGGCTGAAAGTCCACAAGCACAAGAACTTTGAAAAGAGTAAGGCTCGTGAGGTTGTGGTCCTTTCGCGAGCGTGAGTGTCGAAAAGGTGACCCAGGGTGTGACGCGTGTTCACTGCCTGATTGGCAGAGTGATCTATTGATGATATACTATGCTCCGCTTGCTAAATCCGCGGTCGTGAGATGAGATGACGTTCTAATACTACTGAGACAAGATACATCCAGTATGACACATGCCCCCCTTCATACGTGCCAAATCCAAGTTCCGTGCCCAAGCGCTATGATTCCAGACTCAAGCAGCAAGCATGCTCATCAAGTAGTAGAGCCCAAGCCCCAACGTGTCCCTCCTCTGATGCCCCAAACGAAAATTTTCACACCCATGCCCTGTCGTCCAATAGACTTTGTTCCTGCTTAATGCCCAATAAGAAATGCAGTGATGATAGCTATTGCAGGCCAATGACAAGACCTGACCAAGATAAAACCAATAAACTTTTGTAACAGCCATCAACAACGATGACCCCTACCATGTAAACTCCAACTTGTGTCAGCCAGACCAAGGTCCTGGTTTAGTTCGACGTGAGGAACATTGAACCAGCCTTGGGCAAAGTCAGACTACCGTTTCGACAGCTTGAGATCCTCGTTGCTCTGCATTGATATCCTCCTTCGTATCGTTCGTGTCTGGTCGAACGAGGTAACATAGTCATTTAAATCATTTCTCGCTTGCTCCGAGATCTTATGCTGACTGGACCTTGATGATTTGACACTGTCGACAGACCTGATCGATGAGGTACGGTACATCGAGAAGTCGATAGCAGGTGGTAGGTATAGACCAGAGCTCGAGCTTGCCGATTGTCGATGTATAGATTTCGAGTCACAGTATGTGGGTGACGATGGTGCTGAATTCGTGTAATTGTCAAGCTCCGTCAATCGACATGCTTGTGAGCAGAAGACTGAGCCGTGTGTCTGTCGATCACAATTCAGACAGAAGTCACCAAAGAAGTCCATGGCTGAGATGAGATGATTGATTGATGGGAGAACTGATCGTATGTCGTATAGCTTGATTGCTCAGCTTTTTCAGTTGTTGATGGCTCTTAGAACAGGTGATTTTCCGGATATAATGACTTTCACTTGTTGCTGTCAAGATGTAGATGCCTTGCAACCAAAGTGTGCGAGACCGTTGAGCTGAAGACAACAGAAGAGATATCAATGAAGATAAGGAAGCAGAAAGGCAGAAAATAGCGTGAACTCTAGCAGGCAGAGCGACGCTAACAATCTGGCCAGCGCCATCTTGCGGAGCTCACGGGCGTGGAGCAGATGGTTTGTGAGGTGTGGAGTTGTTCTTACAGGTCACAGGCAAGTCCTGGCGCTTTCATAGATCGTGGTTGGTTTGCTGTCTCGCTTGACTTCTCACAGGCCACTCAGAATACACGAACTCCTCATCACGCAAGCAGACTGCTTTCGTACAGTCTCGCTTCCAAGAAAGTACGAGACCTGGACCTTTTCAGTTCAGCTGGAAGATACCCCATCCTTCCAACCCGAGCCTTTTTTTCTCTGACCCTTGAGGTTAGGCTGAACAAGCTATTGTTGGGCTCTCGTATGCACGAACCATGATGAGTCCAGTTGCTACATTTGAGGCTGCAAGGACACCTGAGAGCGAGTCCACATGATTGAAGGGTGGTCGCAAGCAAGAGCAGTAGCACATACGCAATCTCGGGTGAGCCCAGAGCTAAACTGCTGATAGGCTGGCAATATGCCGATCTCCCAAGATCAGCTGCTGCCAGCCAGCGAAGGCCTGATACTGCTGTGCAATACCAAGAACCACGCCCACAGGGATTCGCTTACACCTTCGCCAGTCTCACGATGGTTTGATACTCGAATTGATAGCGTGGGTCATGTTTCTGCATCAATGATGCTTGAATTCGAGCCATTACAGTCTGTGCCCCTGACTGAAGAATATTACGGCTTTGGACGTTCTGTTGAGGTGTCAAAGCGCTGGAATGCGGAACTAAGACTGAAGATTTACGCAAGGGAGAAGCAACGTGGCAGCCTCAACCAGAACCACGCTGCCTAAGATAACAGATCAGAGATAACGGCACGTCGGCGACGACTTGAGAGACGTGCTTCACTGCCAAAACATGATTCGACTTTTTGGTGCATACAGCTACATGCCAGGGCGTCAGTCTATCTGCTCTGAATGATGCTCACTATTGGCGGAGCTTACCAGACACTACTGGGGTTGATCCTGTTTACTCCACGCCCGTCCTTATCTTTTGTGCCCCCTTGCAGCGCCAACTAGCGGTAGTATCCGTCAAACTGCTCATGAGACTTTTCCTGTCAGAGAAACAATACTATCTGACCACCTTTGCTCTCCTTGGGCATACGCTCAATACTCAACGTGGCTAGCACTATTTTTGTCCCAATCAGGAGAACATGCAGCTGGACGACGCTTATCGCGAGGTATGCGTGAACGAAGCCGACACGAGAAACACTCCATTGAACCTGGCCAAACTCAGCACACCACCATCATAAGCGATATCAAAATTTGCACAAAATTGCCACCGGCCACGAACCTCAATCGCAGCTTGCTGTTGGCTTGTGCTGATATGAAACGTGATCACGCCCTGGTCAGAAACCTTGTCAGCTGTTCGTCGATCATAGATGCTCTTCGTGGCGCCACAGCTAGACCTCCACTTTAAGGTCTGCGAGAAATTGAGAAAAGTGCGGCACCATCGAGACTTCTGGCTGTAGTCTAGCTCCCGAGATATAACGGACAGGTATGTATGTGTAACACGAAATGCGGATTGATGCAATGAGTGCCTCGTATCGCAGGGTCAGCGACTACCGAGGCTCTGAGTAACAACAGCTGAAGTCACTGTGCTGTGCCCTTGCAGTAGTTCGTGAGCACGTCCATGGTTGCCGATCTCTGAGCATACCAGAGTCGTGATCAAGCAGACAACGCTGCCTCTGTCAATATCATGAAATTTGTATGATCAGTATCACTAGTCACTAATGCTACGCCAGCAGCGGGGTCATCGTCGTACAAATTGTCATCCTGCCACTGCCAGCGTCACTTCAGATTTCGTGATTGACACTGTTGCACAGAGACAACGGCACTCGTCAAAGGCTGGAGTCATACAGAGTTCGCCCTTCAAGGTATGGATTCTGAGCTAGCTATGCATGCCAAAGCCTTCGAGAGAATGGCGACGTGGTATTCGACGGTGCAAGATGCAATGCTGACCCACCACGGCCATGCATGAGCCTGATACACTGATTGGTCCGTGTCTTTGCTATCCCCAGTTGCACCCTGGCAGCATGTTGGGTGGCAACATAGTGCTTGTCGGGATACCTCATCGCGAACGGCAATGCTAGCGGGCTATCGTTTCGTGGGGTTCACGTAGATCTCTCTATCACTTCACAGCTAGTGGTTGTTCGCTGCATAGGACGTGAAAATGACATATTCTGCGTGTGAATTGCGTGTAGGAAGGATATCTTTGCTGTCTGCTCCCGCCTCTAAAACAATCCAATGAACGCATGCTCATCAACCGCCCACCTTGCGGCATGTTCTCTAAAAGGTGGTCTATACAAATATCGATCCGCCAACACCATGCTCAAAACCAGAATCATGACTCGTGAAAGCATTAATGGAACCAAGCCTGACTAGATCACAATCTGAGTCGTTCCATTTGCACCTGTCAAAGCACTCGGCAATTTGGCAAGATCCACATACTCTGGATATTGCAGAGCGAAGACCTTCATCCCGGCAAACACGTCGTTCCCAGACAATGTGATCGTGATCGGTGCTGCCTGCGTGTCCGCATCCTCGTCGTAGAATGACTTGCGTTTCCGCTTCGATATTGATGAGTCCGAAAGCAGATCTTTGACATGCAGCTGTATCTTGTCCAGTTTCGCGTGGTTGGCACCGGCACAATCGCCAAAAGCACGGTTGACTTGGTCTTTGTGCTGTCGTTGTGGGACCTCGTCGAGATCGTCTTCGATTTCTTTTTTGCTTGTAATGTCCACCTCTCGATTTGTTGTGAGTTCATCGTGTGTCAATGGTGCAACCACACCTCCAGTTGAACCTACTGTTCCTCCGCCTCTAAGCAGCGCCATGGTTTTGAGACTTCGTGCTGTCAACTTTGTGCCTTCGATACTCCATCTCTGCTGCGGTCGAGAAAGTGCTTTGGGTATAGCCTCGAGCACAATCCTCTTCGTCGCTGCAATGTCCACATTTGGAACTGCCTGCTTTCCCTTGTTCCTCTCTACAACCTTGTCGTTTGTGGTGCCAGCAATAGAGATGTAGACGTATGGACAGCTATCTGGTAGAGCAATGTACATCGTTCGTGCTGAGTCAACTGCTGACCTGTTCTGACGTGGTGTATTCGCACTCAGTGGCGCGAAGGGCGTGTCTGGCTGGATGTACAGGCGCACAATGGAGAGCCGCAGTGAAGCAAGACGATAGATATGGTAGTGAGCTTTCACGAGGGGCGAAATATGCTTCTTCAGAGTTTGCACAAACATCGTTGCATTTGAACTTGGATAATGAAAGTGCGCGGAACTGCTTCGGTCTTGACTGATCCTTCTTCTCTTTGCAAAATGAGCGTCGTTGTCGTCTTGCTCGTGCAATGGTACCAGCTTTACAGCCGTCCAACGTAGGCTGGACTCGTTCTCTTCCAGGATCGCAAAATCAATGTCCGCAAGCTGTTGATGCGAAAGACCTCTTCTCCAATCACCATCCACAATGCGATTTACGATGTCCTTCTTGGCTAACGTATGTATTTCGGACTCATCGCCGGTGACTTTAGAGTAGATCGTCCGCAACTCAATGCGACTTCGAGCAGGTTCGTGTAGGTAGTCTTCGTCTTCGACTTCGACATTGCTTCGATTTGATGCCAGGTACGGGGTACATTTTGACGACTTTGACCACGAGACACATAAGTGAATCAACTTCTCTCGAGACAACCTGTTCAGCTTCTTTGCAATTGCTGAGGGCATTGCAGACGGCGCATTGACATCTCACTGCGTACTATCTCTACTTCGATGGCGAGCTGGACCGCGATGTGATGCATGGCTTTCGCTAGCGCGGAGCCAAATCGTTACCCAGCAACCAGTTGTAAAACCATCGAGTGCACGGAGCAGAAACACTGCTCAGAATCCGATTGGACCACGGCCATTCGCTTCGTGGTGCTCACTGTAAGGCGAATCTTGTGTTATTTTCATTGTATGTTGCCGGTAGAACATGTCGTCCCTGACGAAAAGGAATTGACAAGATCATGAGGCTGCAGGGTAGCAAGTTTTCATGCTTGTTTCCTTTTCATCATCAAGTCATCTCGGAGTCGCCCTTGCGAGTGCTCGGTATTCGAAGTCATTCTCGAACCGTATTAGGCAGGCGGATTCGTCGTGCTTGGACGTCAATCGCCAACTTAGTATCAATACGTATTTTACAGAGTAGGCTGTTCAGGGCGAGGCTGGCTTGGTAAGCTCTTTAGACGAGGCGTTCAGGCATGCTTTGTTCACCTGACCGTCATGACCTTGAATGCAGTACAGATCACCGGTTTTAGCCGGCCACAGTTCCCTGATTCGGGAAGCTGTCCGATGACGGAGCTCAAAAGCAGCATCTTCTGTGGTTGCCGAAAGGTGAAAGAAGCACAAAGCAATTCTCCCGCGATTGTGTTCGTCCGAACACTGCACCTCCCCCTTGTGATTGGATGGAGATCTGTTAACGTTCTGCGAATGACACTCATGATGCAAATCCGATTTCTTGAGCTCAACTCATTTTCTGCATACGCAGACCCCAAATCCAGCCTCCAAAAGTGAAAGTGTTATTCCAACGATTCCTGAACTCATTGTTATCACCCCAGCTATAACCGCCTGTTAATGAACAAGGACAGGTAGCATTATTAATCGGGACGCTCCATCCCACGCTCTCGGGTGACGCTAATTCTTCGGCTTCATCGGTTGTCACACAAAAGCAGCGGGTAGGAGACACTGTTCCCAGGTTGGAAGCTTCTTCCCACCCACCCAAAAATCAGCTTGGACCAAAACCCCGCTAGGTTGTCCTGCATTGACCACTCAAACTTGCACGACTCTGTTGCGACTCTTACTGACTTGCGTATCACCTACATTGCGAGGTCTTCCTTTCGGAGCACAAGACAATCACTCCTGATTAGGTGTTCAATTGAGACTCGAACTTCACTGTCTCGGGTTCAAGGAGGCGTCATCGACTTTTCAACTCTCGACCCTAGACCTGCGACTTTGATGCGCGACACTGTCTAAGCAAAGACCGACGAACGTGATGTCGAGCTATCGTGGTCGGACAGGACCAAACTTCTCGCAATACCTTAATGATCTCAACACGTTAAGCCCTTCTGATCAGCCGTTCGTCGACAGCGATGACTTCAGCAATGACTTGGCCATGTATACAAACACCGATTTCACAAATCTCGATATGCCAGCACTGGGCGAGGATAGTACATTCAATTTCGACATGCCACCAGAGAGCGAAAGTCAGGATGACCTGAAGTACGAAGAATTATTGTCCGGTCCAAGCAGTGCTACAGACCTACCAAGTATAGCCCCTGTCGACGCCGTACAGCAAGCACAGCCATTCTACTCCAGCTACAATACCCCGATCCAGCCAGCACCAGCTTCAGGTTTCCTATCATCAGCACAAATATCACAACCTCAGCAGCCTCAACCTTCGCGACGTGCAAGAGCTGATACAGTGCAGTCTTCGGATCATCTATCAGCCGAAGATAAGTCAAAGATTGCAGCAGAGGAAGATAAGCGACGGAGGAATACTGCGGCTAGCGCAAGGTTTCGTGTAAAGAAGAAGCAACGCGAGCAAGCCCTGGAACGCACGCTCAAAGATGCTCAAGACAAAAACTCGAAGCTCGAGATGCGAGTAGGACAATTGGAGCAGGAGAACAAGTGGTTGAGGGATTTGCTTACCGATAAGAATGTTGGCTCAAAGGAAGAGATTAGTGCCGCCTACGAGAAACATCAAAAGGAAAGCGAAGAGCGAGACCTTAAACACGACACAGGTCGAACTAGTGGTATAGGTACTGCTTGAGCAACCGCAAAGCTGAAGCAAAAGCGTTGATTTCTTTTTTTACTCTTTCTAGATCAAAGATACCAGATACATTTGACCATAGATGGTCTTGGCAATGTGCCAATGGTGAATGCTATTTACCTCCAAGTCCCGATGTCCCCTGTCGTTCCGCAACCCAACCAATGCTGCCCGTTTCCGACCACGATAACCTATCATACAGCTCGGTGACTTGATCGTCAGCGCAAAAACTGATTTGTCAGCGAACATCGTGTCTGCCACAAGACAAACGCGGTATCAGAATGCGCCAGGCAGCTCAGGCAGGAATTGCCTAAAAGCCGACGCGTGCTGCTAGTGGCTCAACTGGCAAGGCTACACCTGCACCCACTACGGCACTTTCTTGGAAAGCAAGTCTTCTTCCACTTGTTGAGATTACACTCTGCTTTTGTCGAACTTACAGACCAAACGCCGAGAGCTCAGCCTTCAGATTTGTCGCGCACTCTACTGACTCTTTCTCTTTTGCACCAAAGCACTTCCCCGCCACCTTTTCTGCGACTGGCCTTCACCCGTCGATCTGCGCTCGTTGAGCGTAAAGTCCTACCAAGATGTCGGTGACGGTAGCAGAGCTTGACAATACTGTCAAGTCATTTCAAGAAGGGAAGGGCGATACACAGAAACAAGCACAACAGCAGCTCAATGAATTCAAGCAAAATCCAGATGCATGGTTGATGGTGGACAAGATCCTGCAAGAGGCGCAGTACATGCCAACAAAATACCTTGGTCTACAAGTTTTGGATGATGTGGTGAACACAAGATGGAAGATCCTACCACGAGATCAGTGCTTAGGTATACGAAATTTCGTTGTCAACCAGATTCTTGAATCTTCGGCATCGGAAGAGTCGCTGAAGACTAATCGAGTGTTCGTGAACAAGTTGGACTTGACACTGGTAACGATTTTGAAGCAGGAATGGCCTCAGCACTGGCCGACCTTCATCAATGAGATCATCTCCTCGTGTCATAGCAGTTTATCCGTCTGCGAGAACAACATGACTATCCTGCGATTGTTGTCGGAAGAGGTCTTCGACTTTTCTGCCGAGCAACTAACCTCCAGCAAGGCCAAGAACCTCAAACAGACTATGTGTCAAGAGTTCTCAAGCATTTTCCAGCTGTGTAACGAAGTGCTAACAACTGCAAACTCCGTACCCCTGGTAAAAGCAACACTCGAGACATTGCTTCGCTTCTTAAACTGGATCCCGCTCGGCTTCATCTTCGAGACATCTTTGATTGACACACTAATCACCCGCTTCCTCGAGGTCGACCACTTCCGAAATATCACCCTGAAGTGCTTGACTGAAATCGGGAGCTTGCAGCTCGGACAGCAGTATCAGTACGACGAGAAATTAGTCCAAATGTTCACCGAGACATTAGGCGTCGTAGCGCGAACCATACCCGTTGACTCGAATTTCAGAGATCTATACACGCGTAGTCGTTCGAATGAACAGGAGTATATTCTCAACTTGGCTATCTTCTTGTGCAATTACTTCAGCGCACATCTCAACCTAATAGAGAAGTTGCCAAACTCAGACTACTTGCTACATGGGCACTTCTATCTGATCAAAATTAGCTTGATCGATGATCGAGAAATTTTCAAGATCTGCCTGGAGTACTGGACGAAACTGGTACAAGAGCTATACGAGGAGATGCAGCAACTTCCAATGACCGAGCTCAATCCGCTTGTGAACATGGGTGTGAGTGGTCTGGCAAATGGTGGTGCGCCTCATCCGAGCTCGCTTGCAAATTATCCCCTCCGAAAGAACAAATATAACCAAATTCTCACAAGCTTAAGACAAGTCATGGTTGAAAAGATGGTACGACCCGAAGAAGTTCTCATTGTCGAGAATGACGAAGGTGAGATTGTTCGAGAATTTGTCAAGGAAAGCGACACAATTCAGCTTTACAAGACGACCAGAGAATGCCTGGTATATCTAACCCATCTGGACGTTGCGGACACCGAAACGATCATGAACGAAAAATTGCAGAGACAAGTCGATGGCAGCGAGTGGTCATGGAACAACTGCAACACTCTCTGCTGGGCAATTGGCTCAATATCTGGTGCTATGAACGAAGAAACAGAGAAGCGCTTCCTGGTGACAGTAATCAAGGATCTACTTGGTCTTACGGAGATGAAGCGAGGCAAGGACAACAAGGCTGTGGTGGCTTCCAACATCATGTACATTGTTGGTCAATACCCACGATTCTTGAAAGCACACTGGAAGTTCTTGAAGACCGTGGTTAACAAGCTGTTCGAATTCATGCACGAGTCGCATGAAGGAGTGCAAGACATGGCTTGCGATACATTCATCAAAATTGCGAACAAGTGCAAGCGGCATTTTGTTGTGTTGCAAGCTGGCGAAAGCGAGCCTTTCATTGATGAGATTATAAGAAATATGCGGAAGATCACATGCGATCTGTCACCTCAGCAGGTACATACATTCTATGAGGCATGTGGCTTCATGATTTCTGCTCAAGGTCAGAAGTCGATACAGGACCGCTTGATTGAAAACCTCATGTCATTGCCAAATCAGGCCTGGGATCAGATCATCGAGCAGGCGAATCAGAATCCATCCATGTTGCAAGAGACCGACACGATCAAGGTCGTTGGCAACATCATGAAAACAAACGTCGCTGCATGTACTTCTATTGGCAGCTACTTCTATACACAAATTGGCCGCATCTATGCCGACATGTTGAACATGTATCGTGCTTCGAGCTCTTTAATCTCAGATGCGGTCGCAACAGGTGGTACGATTTCTCTTATCTCTAATGGGACGAAGCTAACACGTATTACAGGTAATGTTCAGACGAAGACACCGAAAGTGCGAGGTTTACGAACGATCAAGAAAGAAATTCTCAAGCTCGTCGACATCTACGTACAGAAAGCAGATGATCTCCAGATGGTGAACGAGAGCATGGTACCACCACTGCTCGATGCCATATTGATTGACTATCAGCGTAATGTGCCTGATGCTCGTGACGCAGAAGTTTTGAGCGTCACTACCACTATCATCCATAAACTACATGTACGTTGGACTCCCAAGCGCTCTCGGCATATGGTCAGAGTTGCAGCTTCCCCATTCTCATTTTGTACTGACTCGTCTAGCAACTTATGGAAGACAAAGTAGCACCAATTTTCGACAGTATATTCGAATGCACCCTCGACATGATCAACAAAGACTTCCACGAATACCCCGAATTCCGAGTCGAATTCTTCAAACTCCTGCAAGCTATCAATCTCTTCTGCTTCGGCGCTCTTCTGCGACTCGATAGTCGCCAATTCAAGCTCATCATCGACTCATGTATGTGGGCATCGAAACACGACAACCGCGAAGTTGAGAACACCGGCCTAGCAATGTGCTTAGAACTTATCAACAACATGGCTGAGGTCAATCAAGAAACAGCAGGCATGTTCTTCCAGCAGTTTTACATCCCTATACTGCAAGACGTCTTCTATGTCGTGACTGATTCCGACCACAAATCTGGCTTTAAGCCACAATGCATGCTATTGGCACGTATGTTCCAACTGGTCGAACAGAACAGAATAGTTGCACCGTTGTACAAACCAGATCAAGCTGCACAAGGCACTCCGAACAAGCAATTCGTTTCTGAGTACACCGCAAATCTCCTCCAATCTGCCTTCCAGAACTTGCAACCAGCTCAGATTCAGCACTTTGTCTCAGGACTATTCAGCCTTAATGAGGATCCGAACAAGTTCAAACAACACGTGCGTGACTTCTTGATCTCATTGAAAGAATTTGCGGGAGATAATGCAGACCTCTTTGCCGAAGACAAGGAGCAGGAGAAGAAAGAGCTTGCCGAGGCTGAGAGACAACGAAATATGAAAGTTGGCGGTCTGATCAAACCTGCCGATCTGGATCAGGATGATGATTTGTGACTGGACCAAGAGTTGTCCTATGATCATAATAAGCAAGAAGGTCCGTCAGTTGAGCATTATGCCACTGAAGACGAGCTAGACCGCGATATCGTGTCGGATGGCTGGTTGTTCTATAAAGTCTAGAACGCAGCGTTCGGTGCAAACGCCTGTTCGTTGATCGGAATGCATTTGGCTAGAAGGATCCTTAGAGCTGGTGAACTTTACACTACAACGCGTTGTATTTTCGAGATACCAAAGATACCAAAAAGCATGGATGAAAGACGACAGAATGCACTGTGTTGCAATTCTGGCGTGGTGGGGTGATTGGCGCATGTAGCGATATACAAGCAGGCAGGCATGATGATATATGCGACACTGCTTCAAAGCAAGCAATCGACAGTGTTAACCTTGATTCTCTCTTGGTCAGTCGCCATTGCACCTCCTCTGACCTAACTAAGCGACAGCGCGTACCTATTTTGTTCCTTCTACGTGGCTCTTTTTACTTGATCCCTTGGTTCGATATTTCCGCGTGAGACGTGCACATTACTGTGCTGTATGACTCCACGCTGACCACGATCGACCTGATATTGACCTGTGGCGGTTCTTGCTTGTCGTTCCAGGGCTGACGTCGATCTTCATTACAGAAATGACATGCTATGACGAAGGTTTGGAGTACGACAAATCTTATGGCTACGTTAATGCTCCAGATCAGCTCACGTTGCAAACATCTTGAGTCTCCAAAGCTCTGTTGCAATTCCGTATCGCCTCAGCCACAGTTCCAGGGAGCACAACCAAACTTGATACTCTCGTCTCATTGCTATCTAACTGAACCACCACACTAATTCCATCATCACCAAGCATTGAACCAGTCGACCGCGAAGCAGCAACACATCAACATGCCCAAAACAGCCTCTTTTGATGTCCTAGGAACATGCTTTCATTTCCAACCATTAATTAATCTCATCCAGAAGATCATTCACCGTTCACAACCAAACACCACAATTGACGCATGCACACTCTTTCACAGCTGGTTCTACGCCGCCCAACGCGACTTTACCTATCTCAGTATCGTCGGCTCATACACACCAATAGCACAGATTCTACAATCTACATTCAGGCGAGCATGCGCGATAGTTGATTTTCCAGACCCAAACACAAACATCACAGATGAGGATATCAACGACATGGTGACAGAACTCAAGCGCTTGCCGGCCAGAGACGGACTCAAGGAGATCTTTGATGGATTACGTGAAGCTGGGTGGGATGTGTATGCAGTGACCAACGGTGGAAAGACTGCAAGTTTGAAGTATTTTGAGCTTGCGGATGTGAAGCTTACTGATGCTCGTTTGTTGTCGTGTGATGATATCAAGGTCGCGAAACCGGATCCGAGGGTTTATGAGAATGCCAACAAGCATCTGCAGAGTATGGGTGTGGGCGATAAGGAGCATTGGTTTGTGGCGGCGCATAGTTGGGATTTGATTGCGGCGAGGAAAGCAGGCTTTAAGACTGCTTGGGTAGCGCACGAGGAACGTGATCCTGTTACTAATGTGTTTGGAGAGTTTGACGTTGTTGCCAAGGATCTGAAGGAGTGTCTGGAGAAGATGAAGAGAGCTTGAAGTAACTGAATTGCATCGCAAGAATATCCTATATTTCCCTGAATATTGGTGTCTCTGAACCAAGAAGGTCTACGATAAATCAGCTTGGAGTTATGTGCTGGTGATGGTCCTTGCATAAGCTAGACCCCTAAAATTCAATTGCTAGGGTTTGGTTACGGGTGCACCGATAGCGCCCGTAATACCGTCTAGATAACCTGCAGTCCCTTGAACCTCTCCGCTGTTGACAAGACCATTTAAAATCTTGTCAGGTATGGCAGCAACACCTTTAGAGTCATCAAGTAGGTCAGCTATGAGCCTGTACTATTAGTGTCGTGCTAGTTTCCGCACAATGTTACGGTCTAGTGTTAACTTACTGTCTCCTTTGAAGGCCTACATCACTGGAGATAATGCCGCTCACACCCTTGGTGGCCCTGGTGACTTGATTAGCAACAGTACCAACTGCTCCGTCGACTAGGTCACCAGCAGCACCAACAAACGAATTGATAGCTGCACTTCCAGTCCCGACGGTACCAATTACGTCGACGTCCCCCGTGTCGACATCCGGAGAGCATGTTGCGATCCCAGCTACAGTCGTGCATGTCTGGCTGTTCCCATTAGCCACTATGCGCAATTGTGGGAGGAAGTCAGGTTTACCCAGCGCCGATATTGAGTGGCAATGATGCGACCCGTTGAGCCGCGAGAGCGGCGAGGAAGAGTACGATGATGGCCATATTGTACTGATTTGGAATGAAGTACGATTCTGGTACTCTGATGTTCTTGGTGCAGTTGAAGTTGAGTATGCCTTGTGCCGACACAATTGTTCAGTCCTTCATATACTCCTGATTTAATTCTTGATAGAAGATTTGGAAAGGGTCAGCAAGCGATATTTTCGAGCTCAGCGAGCTCAAACGTCAGAAGGACAGCATGACAGGCAATATATTGTATGTCAAGATTTTCGACAACCTCGAACACCATGGTATCTTTTGCGAGCTCTCGAGCTTTCCTGACCTATATATTTCAGCTTCATTGGTGTCCTGGAGATAGGTCCCTCCTTCAACATCAGCTGCTTACAAGTCGGTAATACCTGTACTATGCTTGCAGCTCGATCTGACAGGTGATCTCTAGGGCTCAGCCATCACTGCTTGTTGACGTTGTCTATGTAAATCTGCAGCTCTTTCCATATATTTTCACCGAGTCGCTTGCCATCTTCGCTCGTCAAACTCGTCCACTCTGGCTCGATTTGATCGTTCACCCATAACTGTCCCATGCTTTCCTCCTTCTGCGACAGAGCTGTCAGATATGCATTGGCACCAGCGGCTGCGCTCTTAGCGAAAATAGCGAACATAATCGCTTGTATCAATTTCGGGATCCAGCCATCGTAGTTGCGTCCAAAATCTGACTTAGTCATGCCAGGTTCAACAGAGTTGAGTATGACCAATGGCTTGCCATCCTTTTCATAAAGCGATGACGACTTGACAAGTCGACGTAAAGCGTACTCGAGATAGAGCTTAGATCTGCCATACTGTACGAAGCCACCCATTATACCAGGTGGGAAGTTCGCTGCTTCAGACGACAGTTGGACTGGAGCAGCAGAAGCGATAATATGAACTGCTGGCATCGACATCGGTGTAATTGCAGCACGGGATGATACGACTGTCATATGAGTCTGGACGTGCTTTGATCTGGCGGTAGTTGTCAGAAGTGGTAATAAGAGGTCAGCCAGAAGTATGGTGTTGACTGTATTGACAGCTATTGTCTCTTCGAAGCCATCAGCTGTGGTCCGGTAGTCAGGTACACTAAGACCGGCGTTCAGGATCGCTGCATCTAGCTCGGTGGTTGTCTCTTTGAGCTGATTGACGAAGTCGCGTACACTTTCGGCAGTAGACATGTCAAGTATCAAAGGAACGAGTCGGGTATGAAATCGGCTGGTTGTGCTTCGGGATGCCTCGATGACTTTCTTGGTAGCATCAGCCTTAGAATGGCTTCGAGTCGTGAAGATGAGGGTCGTGGCATTCAGAGCTACAATTTTCTTTGCTGCTTCGAGACCAAGACCTGTATTTGTGCCAGTCACAAGAACAGTCTGACCAGTGAATGACTCAGTTCGTGCTTTCGGAGGTGACCATTTTTCTTTCAAGATTTGCAAAAGATCCATGTTGAGCGAGGGACGAAGTAGGGGTAAGTGAAAGAGAACTTGGAACAACTGGCTACAGTGTTAGCAGACGTGGACAGCTATATCTATATACGCTGTAAGGCAAATGGTTAAAGACTAGTCAGCCCTCCTGGTAAGACAGGGCAGGGAGATTGGAGAAGAACTTCTCGGACGAGTATTGAGCTCAAGCTGGTCCAACAAGGAGCACAGTTGCGTGCTTGGCACCAGACCGTGCTATATCTGCTGCTGCGGCTTCGATAGCGACATTGGAACTGGTAAAACAATCAATTCTCGACCGATAAATCCACGCTAGAGCACAAGCCATGATGCGTGAAGATTGTCTCGGTCGAGAACTTTGTCCGCTGCGGGTGGGCGAGTTTTGCAAACATATGTTTGTATTCGCGCATCAGAGAATGGATTGGAACTTGAAAGGCTGGGTTTGATGATATCTGAGAGGTGTTGTAATGGCAATATCAAGAGGCAGCGAGGTGAAGTGAATGTGAGAGAGGCAAGAGCTCAACCGAAGCAAGAACGACTAAAGAGTATGCCAGGCTGCTAGGCATCCAGATGTCGATGTTGCTCACATCGGTGATTATGATGAGCAAATTGGTTCCTTATTCCATGGAACCACACAGCTTGATACACGATGAGGCGTTGCAGCCATCTATCACATAGCAAAAGGTCATTGTGATAGCCGAGGATTGTCTAGCACAGTCCGAGCAATGAGCACCAACGAGCAGGTAATGCCGGCGCAGGATGGAAACGTCCTGGGCGCAGCAGCAGTTCCAACGGCTGGACCGCCTCAGCTGCCACCGCAGATGTTTACCACTGCTGCACAGTTGCTAGATCTCACAGACAGTAGGTACTGATCTCGAAATTTCATATCAGAAAGTACAAGTCATGCTAAACATCGTGTTTCGTGTCACAGAAAAGCTCATGCTCGTCCTTCGTGATGGTCGAAAATTGATTGGAGTTCTTCGGTCGTGGGACCAGTTCGCAAATCTAGTTCTGACAGATACAAAGGAAAGGTACTACGTGGAGACACCTGATTCCCCGTCCAGAAGATTGTACTGCGACATACCACGAGGGACGTATCTCGTTCGTGGAGAGAACGTGCTATTGCTAGGTGAAATCGATTTGGACAAGGACGATGAAATACCACCTGGCTTCGAAGAGGGACCAATAGAAGAGGTCTTTGAGATACAGAGAAGTCAAGAGGTTGAGCGCAAGAAAAATGATAAGGTCAAATCGAGGAAAGCCGGAGACTACTGGGGAGGCGAACTGGAAGGAAGTGGTGAGGTGCTCTTCTGAGCACAGCCTCGCTTCGGTTTCTAGGCTTGAGCGGAAGGAACCAGGGTATCATTGCTAAGGCAGTGTGCTCAACCAGCTCTACCTATGCAGAATATTGTGAAATGCATGAGGTAGACGAAGCACAACCCGTAGGCTACGACAGGGCTCTCAGTCGAATGAGCGGCTTAGCCCATCTGCGTATGCGCTCTTCATGGACGTGACCAAGACGCATCAAAGCATACACAATGCTTCCCAATCGAACTTCATTTACCGCTATCGTCTGACTTTTCTACTGACGTGCCTTGCAGCTCTTGATGCGTGTCAGCCGGACTTGGCATTTCGTGGACTAGGTTTCCTTGCGGCTCTATCATATCCGATACCCTGGGCGAAGGATTCGGACGACGAACTATTGGTAAGACGATTTGGTGGTTTCGCCAGGCGCGTGCGAGATTATGCCTGAACACCGCTATAAGTACAACTATACAGATCAGAAAAGTCAGAGTAGCTCCAAGCGCAGCAGCTATCACAGTCTGATTTGTGGTATCGCCTGATCCACCATCTGTACGAGCTGATATCTGTGTTGCCGTTGTATTGATCGAGGCAGTCAGAGCGGGACTTGATTCAGTTGTACTAGAGACAGATTGACTGTCAAAAGTCTCTGAGGCTTGACTGCTTGAAGTGCCTGCAGTGATGGTAGGGATTGTGCTTGCTGAAGCACTGTCCATGGACTCCGCTATGAGCTTCTGCTGTGAAGCGGACCACTGCGATGGCCAGAGATACGTTTTCACGGTATCAAATTACTCCGAGCCACAAGTTCGAAACATGATATCAGGCTCGGAGAAGCTGTAAGTATTGCAAAACGACTTGTTAATGTCCCAGGTACTGCTCACAGTCAGAAACTTCCAGCAAAGCCAATCCAGCTTACCATGCGACTCCATTGTATGGACCACCAAGTCCAGATTCCCGTGGCATACACGTTGTTAGAGCAACGTTTTGGCCTCCGCAACCAGACATGTCGGTACAGCACCCTACACCTGTCGTGTCCTTTTCAGACCAGTAATATGGTATACTATAACCATATTGGAATAGTGTCGTCATACATGTAATGAAGTCGGAAGAATCACCAGCGGATGCATACCCTATGATCGAGTCAGAGAAGAAGGAGGTAATGGTCGGCGCTGAGCTTGTAAACACTGGATCGCCAACGACCCCGGTCATTTGCACGGTCGCAGAGCTCGCGGATACTGGTGGACCAAGAACTGTTGACATTTTCCCCTGTCGTCAAAGGAATTTCGATATTGGCTGGAATTATCAGTGGGGTGGTCCTGGCATTGATATCTTTGGAGGTGTATATGACGATGAATCGTCAGTATCTGACCATTCTCTCGCCACGAGACAACTGGAAGCGAGCGTTACGACAGGCGAGATTCAATGACCAATCTTCCCGCCCCTGTGCGACAAGGGCAAACTCTCGATGCCATGTGCGCTATTTACCATCCGAAAACCTAGGCAGGCATCGTACTACCATCATACTGGAGTATGCCTAGCAGGTTCGCATTGGCAGACGCTTATGTCTATCAGCTTAGGCAATCACCCTCTTCAAGTTTTTCCAGCTTATACTTCAAATCACGTCCATAGAAATTTCCCGTCATCATCTGCTGCCGTTTATCATCTCTCAGCTTTCGCGCAGCACCAGGTCTCCTTCTGCCTCCGTAAAAGTTGCCATACCACAGTCTATACTCTGCCTGTTGTTGTTGCATTGCTCGAGCAAGAAGAGGTGGACCATCAGCTCCTGGTCCAATTCGTCTCCGATCTCTCAGGCCCTTGTTCAGTCCTTGCTTCCAGCACTTGAGTGTCAGCAAAACTAGTACCGCAATGAGCACAGCAGCTCCGATACAGATAACAAGAATCGCTACTCCAGGCACGGTTATTGTCTGATGAGTTTCAATTGCCCGAGAAGTGGGTGTGTCAGTAGTTGAACCGGTTCTCGAAGTCTTCGAGCTGTTCGATGTCTTTGATGCGGTAAAAACCGAAGAGGTACTATGACTGGACAGAGGAGCATCAAAGTGGAATCTTGATGTGGTAGATATGTTTGATCTTGGTGTACCAGCCATCGAGAATGTGCTGTGCGTTTTCTCGTGCGATTCCGAGGATTCAAACGTTATTGTTGCCGAGTGCGGTTGGCTCTGAGTGACATAACCCAGGCTGTTAGAGCAGTCCATCTCGCGAGAGCTGATATCTTGAACAATTTGCAAGGCAGTTCTACTATTTAATTCGAGTCATTGTGACTTATCAACCTAGGTAAAAGGTTAATGTTCTCTCAAGATATCAATATCAAGTCGTTCCATGAGTCAAGCAATGCCCAATCAGGAACACTGCAGATGTGAAATAAGCATGTCTCGTGCGATCCAAGATGTGGTTATATAGGCAGGGTCCAACTCGAGTTACTTTATCATGCATCGGCTCGTGGCATCACGTCCGAAACCGAATGCAGCGGCACTACGGGATTGTTCTCGAGATCAGGCAAAAGTTTGGAGTCTAAATTTCACCTACCAAAACCCAACATTTTCTTACCACTTCCAAATGCACTACCGACGGCACCTGTTGTCGCGCTTGCACCTTGAGATACGGCTTGCTGTCCTCTCGATGCAGCCTGCCCAGCTGTATCCGACGCTGTCTTTGCACCATCGGTTACCGCATCTTTGCCCATGGTAGCAGCCTGTCCAGCAGCTCCTGTGCCTTGGCTTACCGCTGATGAAGCCGTTCCTCCTCCAGGCACCTTTTCAGCTACACCACTTGCCGCACCTGTGACCGTATTGGTTCCAGTGTTTACCGCTTCTTGTCCCTTCGAAGCAACTTGACCAGCGGTGTCGACCCCTTTCGTCGTAGCAGCCTGGGGTGCCGCACCAGCTTCCTTTACACTGTCACTGCTGGGAAGCTTCTCACCTATGTTGGGTAGTTGAGATGTACCCGAACCTGATTGCATTCGTTGAAGCGGTGATTTTGCGCCTGGCTCACTAGCCTTGCGTGCACCTAGTTTCGGAGGAGGTGACTTCGCTCCGGCGACATTTGAGCTACCCTTTCGTTCGAGCTTAGGTGTTTTAGCGGCGGCGGACTCTTTGGCTTGAGAGCTGTCTTTTCTGTCTAGCTTCGGTGCAGCCTTCTTAGACCTGCCGAAGGAAGGCATAGATGGCAAGTAAGAAGCGGCATAGCTCGTATAGGTCTGTCCTTCCTTGGACTCTTCTTTCTGCTTCTCGGAATCGGCCGAACCAGCTACGGTTTTACCGGTAGCTGCAGCTTTCTTTGCTCCTGTATCCGCGGCATCAGTAGCTTGACTTCCTGCTTGTCCAGCGTGCTCGGTAATGCCACCAAGAGCGCCAGTCACTTGATCGGTAGCGTTAGAAACTGTTGTGCCAACAGCCTCTGTACCTTTCCCAACAGTCTGTGAGACTCCTGGGTCTTTGTCAAGCGCTTGCTTCACACCAGGAGCCTGCTTGACCTGCTTGGTAGCTGGATTGTCGTTGATATTAGCGACGTTCTTCACTGTCGTGCCAACTGTTTCCGTCGCAGCATTACTCGCATTCTTTGCCGTTTCGCCAGCATCCTTCGTAGCCTGAGCGGTCTTTGAGCTTGTATCCTTCTGCTTACCACTATATCCGGGTATATTTGGCATATTCGGCATGCTAGGCATTGACGGCATGTTCTTGGGTAAGTATGAGGCTGCGTATTCTGTATAAGATCGAGCTTGCTTCTGAGCATCTCCTGTTACCTTGTTTGGGTCTGCTTTGGGCACGCCTCCAGTGACACCACTACTGCCCATATAGGGTATATTTGGTAATGCTTGATATACTCTCTGCGCCATATTCGCTGTAGAATCTTGAACATCCTTAGCGGTATCACTCGCGACAGCACCAAGTTGAGAAGGATCTTGAATGCCTCTCTGTAGGTTACTCGCTACCTTCTGCGCGTCTTTCGTGTTTGGCGCGCGTGGCTAGATTCTGTCAGTCTCTATTCTTACGTGTCAAAATCGTTCAACTTACGGTATACCACCACTCGATGATTCGCGAGACCAACGAATTCTGTGTCCGTTCACGAACTTGCTTCTCAAGCTCACTGACTTCGTCTTTAGCTTGTGCATCTTCATCGATCTTTCCATCTCCAGACTTGTAGGACTCTTGTCTCAGAAGGCGTTTGCGTTGTGCTTGTAGAGAATTCTTCTTCTCTTCTTCGATCATCTTCTTGAGCGCCTCCTGCTCTTCTTCCACTGCTTCCATGTCAACGTCCTCAAAACCGATCTTCTTCAGGATACCACCAATCAGGAACCGATACCTCATGTGACTATCGACTTCTTCGCTGACGTTCACATTCTCTACTCCAGGAAGACCTTCAACTTGTTGCAGTCCAGCCACACCGTATTGTATGGCGGAAGTGCGATATACGAAGCCTAGTATGTAGTCGTTGGTTGAGTAGACATTGATAAGTCTCCCAGACACAGCACTTCTGAGAACACGCCAATCGCTCGCATCAGATGGCGTTGGAGCGCCAATCAACACCGCATTTTCGACAAGGTGGAAGGCCCGATGCTTTGCAAGTGTCTGCAAGCACACGTAGATTGCTCGGGCACCTAATGAATATCCAATCAATGTAACAGGTCGTTCACCTTGTGCTCGCTTCATCAAGACTTCTGCTAAGATCTCGCCAGCCTTCTCAGCTCGTGCTTTTGCATGCGTAAACGGGTTATCCACGACCTGCGCTACTTTGAGAATGCCCAAAGGCCACATTCCACCCATTAGCTCAGCAAACACAGTTCGTTCAATAAGCTCTTTCTGAGCATAGCCCCAAGCTGCACTCTGCACCATCCCATCCATAGCGTTACCAAGATTCAGCAGAGCTTCAAGCTCCCACTTCAGTGCAAAGACTTCAGCGCCTGACCCTAGTACTCGCCAAGGCTTGATCACTTCTTCTTTCTCCCTCAGCCATCCCGATATACAGATCGTGACACGAAGCTTGTGGTCGTGCTCGGACGCCTCCTGAACACCCTGATTTGGATCTTCGCTCGTCTTCAGGTTCGAATGTACTGGCAGGAATTCGAAGTCTTCGACCTCTTTAGCATACTCATCCATCATCTTCCCGGTCATGCGACCACCGTAAGCTCCAAAGAGACTGCCTACAAGCAGAGACGAAGATGCCACGGACCCCAAATATCCTGCCGCAGCTGTCGTGCCAAGACCTAGACCAGAAGCTACACTGCCAATTCCAGCTGCAATAAGGGGTGCTGCGAAGCTACCTGCAATTCCGACCACTGCAGCACCAGCAATTGCTGCATATCTGACCTTCTTCTGCCGTGACTCTTTGTTCTCTTCGGCCTTTTTCTTGGTCTCATCAGTTGCGGAAAGTTCTTTGGCGTTCTCGAGTAAACCTTTTGCTGTGACATACTCGTCCTGCTCGAATGTTCTCAACGGCAGTTTCAAGCTTGATGTCAAGTTGAGCAGTAGCACACGAGATGCAGCGTTGTAGTGCTCAAGTGATAGAAGTAGCAGTAAGATCGAATGTATGATTAATGTTCGTCGATCCATGGGTAACTTAGTCAACGGCGTTTTAGTGGGAGGAAAGAGATCCTTGAATTTGAGGTTGGCATTCTTCTTTGGAGCATCTGTGATTTTGCCAACAGTAGTCGGTGCCTTCGGCTTAGCACTGTCAGACTTCGACTTCTTGATTTGCTCTTTGGCCTGATCTTCGCTGTTGATAACTTTACCTACTCGCATAATGACCTGCTCGCGCCAGTCATCATAAGCTCGAAGCGCATTCTTCTTCAAGTTCTTCATGCGCGGAGAAGCAAGGTCTTTTTCGTACTGAGCCTTCAAATCTTGCTGTTTCTTATTCTGATCGACATCACTTTTGACATCGGCACTCATCATCTTCTCGTCTTCGTTCATCTTCTGTCGCTGGACATATTCCTGGTCGAGCCCAGATTCTGCATCGAAGTTTTGCAGTATTAGATTCCTCATCGACTCTGTGATGTCAGCTATCAGCAAAGTCAAGTCAGCTCGTTGCGACTTGTCTAAGATGGTGGTCAAATCTTCGCCATCCTTCTTCTCGTCTGGCTTGGCAGCCTTGTCTGACTGCTTGCTCGACATTGCTGATATGAGCTGCAATTGCACAGTGTAAGTCCGAGTGGAAGTCGGGCTGAAGACTCGCTTGACAACAAAACCACACCAGAACGTCAGCAAAGGGAAGAAGTGTGGCGGTGCAAGGTAGTTGTCAGACCTCAAGCTCTTGCACGAGACATGACGTATGACTTGGGCGGGACTGAGCCAGGTTTCAGGGGTATCCTGGTAGGTACGTTTTCCTGCTTTTCACGACTTGACGACCCATGTTAGCAATTTTGCTCGATCAGGACTCACGATTTGGCATTGCCCTGAAATCGACTAAAAAAGGTGGCTGGCTCATGAAATCATTTCTCATTGGCTTCGTCCGGGCATCTGCGCGTCTCTAGATTGTCGCGCAAAGCCTTACATAAGTGCTTTTGACGCGTTCCTCTTGCTAAATGATCTACAGGATGGTGCCAAAACTGGAAAGATCAGTGAGAGGACACGATACTGGTCGTAGGAAACTTACCCAAACGTCTGCTTTATGCTGCGGACATAATAGCCTTCCCAATTCCGCTGCACGACGTCTTCTTGACCGACAGGAACTCCTGTCCACGTCACACGCATGTTCGTGACTTGGTCAACGTCGTTCTGGTCAAAGTTAATGTCCTGTAAACTGTAATGTCCAGCAGGCCATTGAGCCAATCGCCATTTCTGAACAACCTGCTTTGGTTCTTCAAGCTTGACATATTCACCAAGAACGTTACCATCAAAGATCTCGAATTTCGCACCTTCCGAAGCACCTTCAAATTTCTTTGGAGCTGCTCGGGTGAACGCGGCTATTCTCTGAGGATCGGTGAACGTCTTGAACAGTTCTGCTGCAGTTGTCCGAAATTCATCAGTGGCTGTGACAGTTGTCGTGTTCACCAGTGCATTGCCTGCTGAACTGGTTTTGGACGTAGTAGAAGCGTTGACAGGAACTCGTTCCTTCGTAGGGTGCCATGTGGGTGTGGCAACCCCACTGGACGGATTCGAACTTGACTGGTGCTGGATGTCCTTTCCGTGCTCTGCGATCAAAGCTGGAGCTAATTTCTGAAAGACTTCTCGTAGCTGCGGTACAATCTTAGACTTGACCAGATTCTTGACAGGCTCTTTTTCTTTCGTCTCCGAGTAAATATCTATTTCAAACTGCAAACAATTAGACTATGTCTGCGTAGAAGGAAGGGGGTAGGAAACGTACAACGTACTCGTCAGGTTCTGTGTCGTATGCGCATTCTGGCACTTTGATGCTTCCTGCCACATCTACCCCTTCTTTGGTCTTGCCTGGTGAAGGTCAACACAGCGTCTTTCGATTCTGAGGACGATCCTACCTTCGTAATCTAGCCGAAGTGATACATCGAATATCGTGATCACCTTCCCCTTACGTTGACTCACGTCCACGTCGCCATCCATAGATGTGAGCTTTGTGACCTTGGCTGTGATCCCATCTTCCTCAGCCGATATCTCTTGCACCTGGCTATCTAGAAAGGACTTTGCCCACGGGCCGACATCCTTGTTCACCCAATGCCAGTTGTTCGGATTGTGAAGCACCATGTCGATAAAGTTCTATGAAAATGAAGGTGTAGAAATCTATATGGGGTTCGATCGTTAGCATATTGTCATCATTAAAGAACGCAGAGTAGGGGGGTAGTCAGTGTATATCTGATCTTTGGATCTTGCGATCGCAGAAGCTGATCATCAGGGACGTTTGAGTACAAATCAAGTCCATATGACTGGTGCCTAGCATAATATATCTTCATGTATACGGAAAGGGAACGTGGGAAAGACCTACCAGGTCGCAGACAACCACTCGCAGTCCTGTCATCCAATGTTGCATGACTGCGAGGGTGAATAGCCGAAGTAAAGAAGAACTTGCTGCAGGTGGAAGCCTCTCGACGCGCTCAGAAACAATGCCAAGACAACTTGTCGGCGATACAGCCGCTGGAACCAGCCCTATTGATGGAAAAGCAAGTTGCCGGTCACTATAGGCTGTGGGACAATAAAAATAGTCCTTGTTTGGCAAAAGAGACGAGAGAGATGGTTGATCTAGACGCCAAACAGAGAATGTCTACATCTGAACGTATAGGCGCCACTCAGGCATGTCGCAAAAGAGCGGCCAATTCACATATACTAGTAGTTATTGATGGTTTGCTAGTACAACCATGAGAAAACTACCACGAAGCTGTAAAGGTAGAAGTCCATCGAGCACCGTACTATTAATATTGTGTTAGAAGAAGTATACGCTAGGAATTGTGGTGACACCCACGATCAAGTGCGATTAGACCTCTACATGGTAGAACATATATATCGGAAAGATAGTGTATCTCTTGGCCGTGATGCTTTTATTCACAATATTCTGACCTGTCTTCAAATGAATTGGTAAAGAACGACAGGTGCTAGCACGGGGCAATTGTTTCTTTGTCAGCTTCAAAATGTGTAGATCGTGCTATAGATTATGCCTGCTCTCGAAATGTGGTACGGTTTGCCTCGCTTGCTCCTTGTATGGCTATTCGAGCCCATTTCAGAAAAAGCATACTTCAACCTCTGCCTCAATCCAACCATTCAGTTCCTCTTCCAGACACGTTGCTTGCAGGCTCTTCGTTCATCATGCTTTCCGCGTCACCAACTTGCTTTCGTGCAGAAACTTCGCGATCTTTCATCCTTGACCGCATATTTGCTATACTCGCTCTCGTCAATGATCCAAACGCCAATCCCTGGGACGATCCATTCGAGTCCCTCATGACTGCTGGTTGTCATTGTAATGGTTCTGAAGAACTCGATAACCTGTTTAGATGCAGATAAACATCTGTGCCGTATCTACAGGACATGTTAGCACGATGCTGTTAACGCGAGATCGGCCAAGTACTCACCCTTCCATGGATATCAATTTCAAGTCACCTCCAAAGTAGCGCGCATATAACCTCGAAATTGGCAACCCATAGCCAAAACCGGCCATGGGCGCTTTGAAATCGCTCGCATTGAATCCTGGATCAAGCTCGGGCGTTGCGTCCACGGTTGTATACATGTATGTCCAGACAAGAGGTATCGCGCTTCGAGCAATTCCACCACCCTCGTCACTGATTTTTATTGTTATGTCCTCCTTTCCTTCTGCAATAATAACCTTTGTCACCGGAAAGTCCTCTTTTTCGGCGCCATGACGTTCCACAACCGCTCGTAAGGAGTTCTTTAAGGTCTCGAACAACATATGCGACAGATGGCCTGGCACATACATGAAATTGAGGTCTGGAGGACAGAACAATTGAACTTTTGGCGCGTCAAATAAGCCGTAGTGATCTTCACACACGAACCGCGCATTTTCGATAGCTTCCTCGGCAAGCTCTCTCACATTCGTTCTCGTGCAGATAATACCCACGTAATTCGGATGCCGGTGATTTGATTGAGTGGTCAGAGCAATGTGTTGTCCGATAAGCATACGAATACCTATACGTGACATGTAGAACCTATCCAGAAAGCTTTGAATAGATGAGTCTATCTGCATGCGCTGTCGTTTTCGCTTGTACTCATTGATACCCATCGCTACCGTTGTCACAACAGGGTCGTGCCGTCTCTTGATGTTCTCGAGCACCCTCGAAAATTTCTTGTTGTGTTCTGCAAGCTCTGGTGGCCAGTCGTTGGTATCTTCTATAGCGGCGAAATAGCGCTTCGCATTCAAACCTCCGCTGTTCTCATTCTTCTTCGCTATACTTGGATTCCGAATGTTCGAGGACAGCTTGTTGATCGGGGACTTAGGAGGATTCAGCAACCTGTCACGCGTGCTTTTGTCCAAATCGGGCTTTTTCATTTCTGTCAACTCTTCAAAGGACTGAGCATACCAGTCACGCACTTTTCTGATCGAGGGCATATCGCCGAGGCCATCGGGAAGCTTGTCCAGTTCTTCTACACGGTGCGCCAATCGCACGGGAAGCTCTTCCGAAAGAAATTGTGAAGCACGAAACAATGTACCTGGGTCAGTCAGTATAGACCGAGATAACGCAGCTGATATCATCTCACCAACTGAAGGCTTTTCGCCAAATTGCACCATCTGCCTCAAGCTGACACCAGTCGGGGGAAACGAAGCATAATGACTGATCCTTCCCAACAACTGTTCACTTGGCTTCCATGCCATGGTCCACGACGGTCAGGCCTTTCGGCCTGGCAGATTGAGGGAGTGCAACTCGACGGAGGTTTGTGTAGCTGAAATTGAATGAGCGCACAGAAGGAGTTGTTAGCTATACAACTATCCACCTGCCCGAAGCTCGCCGACAGTAACGTAAGGATTCGGAAGTGGTCCAAGGGCCCTGTCTTTTCGTTGAAGCTATGTGACAGATATATAGATGACGGAAAGATATTATGTTCCTGAAATGAACCAGATATTGAGCTATTTGCTTGGTTATAGCTCGTAAGGTGAGCACGAGACGGTGACTCTTTGAACTTCATTCACGTCGGAAGTTAGTGTGGAGGAGCCCACCAAGCACTGCAGATGACGACGTGGAGAAACAGCACACAAAGCTGAAGGCTAGAACAACACCCACAGTGCTTAATCCGATGCCTAACTTCTTCCAATGTGTTCTGAAAGATGCAACAACCTATTCCTCTATATATACTTGCGATAAATGTTCTTGAATGGTAAGAAGTAATAGATGGTGGAGGGTTGTGTTATCAAGCATTGTTTTAAGCTGCTCTCAAATATAGCTAAGTTGGTAGTAGTTGTGAGGCTGCTGAATGCTTCAGTATACAAGGACAAAGCCGAGGCAGCATGCGGATCCATACAAACCTGGCTCAGAGTCAGAGCTTGATGTCAGGGTCTTCAGCATTCTTTCTTTGTGCTAGAGATCATGTTGAGAGATTATCACATCTGGAAGTTCCCGTACATGAACAGCTGATCCAGGCGATGGACCGTGGAGTAGCAGCAAAAGCTCTTGCAGCTCCATTGTCATTTCCCATGCCTCATTATGTGCGAGCTACAACAAGCAATTGAGAGGTGACTGAGGAGAACAATGTACGAAACGAAATTAAGTAAACAGAAGTACGCGAGAGCCACAACTTGTCATACTACGAATCAGGTGCATAGCAGTACCAAAAGGTAGGATGTTACTACTCCTCCGACGAGATCGCGTCGAGTTTTCGGGAGGCACGCGTGCAACTGCTGCACGTAGACCTTTCCAATCGTTCTTGCCGCAAATCACGTAGGCTATGTATCTTCAGCTTAACAATTTGCTCATTCTCGTTCTGCTGCCAACGAGGTGCAAACTTTCGACGAAGCACATGGAAGTGATGGAGCAAGGCGATAACCTTCACTCACGCACTGCATCCTCAGATACATGTGTCGAAGAATGCGAAAACTCTTCCAGTATTGCCGAGTTTGTAGGAGAATGCTTGATAATCATGACACGGGTCTCTAGCAGGATTCATATTGTCTTTTATATTTGCCTCGGACTACTACTCGGATGGCTACTGATACCACTCCCATATCAGTACGCAGAGCGAAGGGCCTCCTCGACCAGAAAAGCATCGGTCGGCTTACTGAACTACTTTGGTGGGTTTGATGGATATTCAGAATGTAATATTCGTGCTGCAGAGCTATATTCCATGCCACCAAAAGACAAATTAGGCTTCTACGATTACAACACATTCTGTCACGATCGAAAGCACCTGCTTCAGGCAATGTCAGACGGTGGAAGAGTCGGCTTTGATGCGCCATATCGATCACGAGGTAAGTACAAATGAGACGGCGGGAGATTAGACTAACAATTTACAGGTTGTAACTACAGGTGGTTCGATACCGAGGAAATGTGCTTCATTCTCGAACGCTTCGACGGCTTGATCTTTGCTGGTGACGATACACTCCAGACAATCTATGGCGGACTTAACATCCTTCTGCGGCAGGATCTCGCTCACGGCACACTCGATCTTGCTTCGATGGAGCAGAGTCTTCACGAGGACTGCAGATGTAACCATCAATTCGTCAAGACAGAATGCCGACAGCATTACTTGATTGATTCCAGCAAAGCAAGCAAGGACGATCACGCAGGCTCTACTTATTTCTGCAATCGAGTCAGACATGCTTTCATCAAAACCGAAGCTGCTGAGCTCGACTCGGACTCTATCGACAAATTTCGAGAACTTGCTCCTAAAGCCTCGAGGTCAAAATACAGGCCTATACCTATTGTTCATTCTTTAAGCCCAGCGGTCGTTTCTGCGGCAGACGCTGAGGCTTCTTTGCGTAAGTTTGTCGAGCTAGCGGATGACTCTACGCGCAACACACCTATGCTATGGATTGGTCCCACAGCTGCGGGACATATCGAGCTCAAGAATCGCAAGGGAAACCAAGAAATTTGGGACTTCGATCGAAAGATGGCTTCTGTAGCCCAACAATTGGATGTCGAGGTCCTAAGCATGTGGAACATGACTATTCAAGCCACAAGCTGGGACGGGATGAGGTTTGGCGAAAAGGTGGCAATTACGCAAGCTATGATGCTGATGAACTGGCTCAGTCGAGTAGAGTCTTCATGACAATGTGGCATCTTGTCGCGTTGAAGCAAGTCATAGCTACCGGACTCAGGCGTGATGCTTCGTTCCTCCCACGAGAAATTCATCTTTGTAACTCATGCCCTCACCGAGTCGTTCCCAATATTCAATCTGCACCTCCTTTTCCCATGTCGGCTTCGATTTCTGCCACAACGTATCGTAGTACGGCTTAGTCAATTGCTTGGTCTCGAACCATTGCCGACTTTCGTTCCACACTTCCACCAGACGAAATAGACCAGGTTTTGAAATGTCCTGAAATACATCGAAATAGATACACTCTGGTTCTGCAGCACATGCAGCCCAGACAGGCCGGTGAGCTGCCTTCCAATCTTCGACAAGATCTGGCTGAATATGGAAAGTCACAAATAGTGTTAACTGCTTTCGAGATCCCGACATTCTGGCTTGTTCACCTTAGACACTGCACAGTGGTAAAGTTGTTAGGCTTTGTTATCAAGGGCAGAGGGCAAATAAAGGCACAGGATGTAGCTAGTATGTAGTTACGGCCGTACAAATTACGGAGATTGTGTAACTTGCACCTCAAGATGAGGAAAAGGCCGACATTTGACCTGAGATCGTCTACTTCTGCTTCTGAACCAAAATCTGATTCACATGACCAGATACCTTGCATGACAGCCTGTAGTCGTTCTATATACCTATGTAAATGCTTTCGAACCATCCATTCATTGCCAAACCTGTACTTTTGCTGAGCAAGACCAAAACTGCTGCCAAAGACAAGATGCGCTTTACATGACCACTGCACAGCGCAAATCGTGGTGCAACGGACTCTTCTTCCAATGTCTTACATCTCGCATTCCTTTACATGCAAGCCCCACCATCAATACCAATGACCTTGCCGTTAATCCATTCACCGTCTTGTGATGCCAAGAAGCAAGTGACACGAGCGACATCCATTGGCATACCGACTCTGTTCATTGGCGACCAAGTAGCGGCATATTCGTCTACCTGGTCGTCTGACAAGTTTTTACCGTTTGGAATGTATTCTCGGCATACAGCATGATACATATCGGTCTTGATGCCACCTGGGGCAACTGCGTTCACTGTGATCTTCTTATCGCCAGCATCGATAGCCATGCATCGGACGAAAGTCTCGATAGCACCCTTTGAGCCAGAGTAGACTGTGTGCATGGGTACGCCCTTAGCTTGACCAGTAATCGAGCCCATAAGGATAATTCGGCCATATGGCTCGAGGTTCTTGTATGCTTCTCTTGCAACGAAAAATTGTCCTCTTGTGTTGATGCTGAAAACTCGGTCAAACTCCTCCTCTGTGACATCCTTGAGATGCCCAAAGGAAACGACACCGGAGTTCGAGACGACAATGTTTAACTTGCCAAAATGCTTCTTGGCTTGTGCGAACATCTCAATTGTTTCTTGGACATTGGCTACGTTCGCCTTGATGGCGATCGAGTCTCGGCCTAGTTTCTTGATCTCCTTGACAAGCTCATCGGCGGCTTTCGAGGAATTGGCGTAGTTTACAATGACGTCGGCACCTCGTCTGGCAAGTTCAAGAGCAGTCTCTCGTCCCATGCCACGCCCTGCAGGAGTCTGTCAGCCTAAATTGCAATTTTGCACAGATTTGCTCAAAGCCGTTCTTCCGACTTGCAGCGATGAGAATTTTCTACCTACCGGAGCCAGTAACGAGAGCAACCTTGCCCGTGAGCAAGTAGCTCTGGTGAGGAGCGAGAGCGCCTGGTGCACCGTTCATCTTTGCGGTTGGAAATGAAATAAGGGTTTAGCAAGAAACAGTGGTCAAGCACAGGAGCGTTCTAGCAGAATGAACAGGACCAAAATATTTACAACAACAATTTATTGAAAGATGATGTTCAGGAGGAAAAGCACAGCATGTGGGACAGCATAATATTATTCTATTTCGGTCGGCATCTCGCAATTCATCCAGTACGCTCACACCGCCGCCGAACGTACCAGTCTCACTTTTCGCGTGTTGACGGTGGGGGCTTCAACAATAGCAGGGCACTAGTGGGGAGGCTTTGCTCAAGGATATCTAGTATCCGAATCTGATTTGCGGGCTCCGGATCAGACAAGTTGTGATCGATATGATTGGAGCCAAGGTTGCTCGAATCCAAATATGGCGTCCATAGATCTCTCGGCATGCTGTAAAGAGTCCCTCTAGTCATGCAGGAGATTCTGTTCAAATAGTCCTTATCGATAGATGAAGACCCTTTTGCAATGGACGACCAGATCGGGACGTCTTCGTTGTGGCTTCACGAAGAGATAATAATGGACGTCTTCGCATTGAGCGAACACTCGCGCGGTTCATCTCGGAAATAACACTTTGTACGCGAGATGGTCATATGGTCATCATCATTCACATATCGTGCTGCAGTCCTGTCCGCTGACGGTCGATTTTCAGGTACAGGCATATTTTTGGAGATCTTGCATCCGAAGGCTTCTATTAGCGTCGGACCGCCAAAATCCAAGTCACGTGTTCAAAAGCCAGGCTTGGCGATAGTCTCGATGTTTGAGCATTACCTGGGCAGCTCTTGAACCACAAGGATAGAGTTATAAAAAACGCAGCCGGAATATCTACAAGCTCGATTCGATGCTGCTTAAACAAAAGACCGCTATGGTCGTCTCGACCCGTTAGCAACAGCAGCACTGACTTCCCAAGTCTGTTTCGGAGCATGAACATTTGACATTCAAGTGGTAACATATACCCACCAGCGATTCTTTGACTTGGCACAAACTTACTGTAGGGAGAATATCTCCATTTTTACGAGATAATCCGTGGCGCAACGTGGCTTTGTATGGCTAAAGTGCTTGTAGATGCAGCCACTTCCATATCCTTTTTAGTTGTTGTGTGTCGAGCAACGGAGTCCTTACCCTTATGGCATATATTCCACGCAGTGGCACAATACGAACGGCTTTGTTGCGTGCTGTTACCGGTGTACGGATCCCGTGTTGACGTAGTCCGAAGCAGTCTGAAGCATCTACAGCTCGCCACGCTCTGCTCTCAGTTTATCGTAGCGCAATACAGAACCAAGCAATGTCTGAGCACCTATTGCACAATCTTCGGGACTGCAGTACTCCTTTGGATTGTGGCTAACTCCATCTCTAGTTACTGTGAATATCATCGACGTCGGACATCGCCTGTTAGTATAGCACGCGTCATGGCCTGCAAGAAGGGTTAGGCAGACCGCAGGAAATGATGTGCAATTTCGAAGCTCACCTGCACCACTAATCATAGACTTGTGAAGCTCTCCTTCGCTGGCAGTGTTCTCGAGGTCTTCGCATACTTCCCTTGCGCTATCTCTAACTGCAGCGACACAATCTTCGTGAAAGATTACAGCCGGACTGTCCACTAATTCTTTCCACTTCAGGCTGCATCCTCTTTCACTGTCATTGGTAGCTATGTCCTCGAATCTAGACCGACACTGCTTTTCAATCTTTGCCAGCTGCTCGTCCGACTTGTGGCGAATATCAAGAGTGAAGGTCACAGTATGTGCCATGGTATTGATCGACCCAGGTTGAATATTCAGTATGCCCGTCGTGGCTAGACCATCATGCGCTTTGGCGATCTTATTCGCCTCCACGATAAGTTTAGCCGCGCAAAGCATCGAGTCCCTGCGTGCATCCATAGGTGTTGTGCCAGCATGAGTATCACGCCCACATACTGTAATCTCCAACCACTTGAAGGCTTGAACTCCTTCGACCACACCGATCTTGCGCTTTTCCATTTCAAGGATAGGCCCCTGCTCGATGTGTAATTCGAAGTATGCTGCAAAGGGGAATTCCTGGTACGATGCTTTCTGCTGACCTAGATAGCCGATCCTTTCAAGTTCCTGTTTCATGGTTCTTTTAGTTCCATCCACAGATGGATTTACCTCTGGTAGATTCCAAGCAGTTTGAAGCGGAACCGCATCAGCCCATACGCCACTGGACACTGCCATCATGGGAAATCGAGCACCTTCTTCGTTGGTCCAATTGACAACACCAATGTTGCCCTCGGTCTCAACATCATGCTCCTGTAGCACTTTCAAGGCCTCCAGACCAGCATTAACACCTAGTATACCGTCGTATCTCCCTCCAGTAGGTTGTGTATCGAGGTGACTACCCATCATCACAGGAGGTTGCGACTTGTTTCTTCCGCGTCGAACGGCGAATTGATTGCCCATCTGGTCTACCGAGTAAGCACAACCCAGGGACTCTACCGTCGATTTGAACCAATCTCTCACTTTCTTGTCTGTGTCGTCTAGGCTCAATCGTGCCATACCCGTCTCGGTAGGGTCATCACCATAACGATGAGCTGCCCCATAGTTGCAGCCGGAATGGATGGCTTCCACCAGTCTATCTTGTTTGACTTTGAGGGATGCATAGTCGTGTTTCATCCGAATGAAACTAGGAATCCTGTTTCCGTTCAGTCCCAATATCTTAGCTCGTCCTACGTTAGTGTCCATTAAAGCTGTCAGTGCGGTAGATCTCGAAATGGTAGCTGACACTCTATAAGAACTGTGTTGGAGACAACGAAGATACATAGCGAACAGCTCGTTTAGTCTTGGCACTGCTATCAGTTATGATGCTGCTGTCTATCGATGTGTTGACGGGCTATGCTCATCATCATAACAAGCAGCCGCCCTTGATGTAAACTACGGTCATTGAATCAGCTAATCTGTTTGTCGTGTAACCGTGGTCAAATTTGGAGACCTACAGAGCACGTCTTCTTGGGGAGCACTTTGACCAGCCTCAGGACAGTCTCTGATAAGTCATTAGCTCAGGCATCAAGAGGACAAATCCGTTACATTCTGTGCTGGTGATGATGTACCTAGGCATTAGCAGGGCTTTCTGAAAGGGGTATGGCCAGACACGTCTCTGGCGAATTTCTTCAGCTCTTTGATCATTCACGCTGCATTATGCACGCCACTTGATATATGCAAGTACCCATGCGAGTCGAAACCACTTCACTGACTAGGTCGTAGGCCGAGTCATAACCCTCGTCTCCCGAAATAGTGGAAAGCAGTCGCGTAGTATCGCCGTTGCTGCCATTCTGGACCCGCCCGACCTTTTTCTCGTTATATCCACAATACGTTGGACAAAATCCCACTAATAAAACGTCACTATCTTTCGTGTTCGTACAGGCATGTTTAGCCAGGTGATTTGTTGCAAATTTGACTTGGGGAACAAACTCGCAATTCACGAAATTTAAAACACTTGTTCAGGATGATGCCAAACCTTTGTTTGAGTCGTTCTGCTTCTGGAATGTGGCATCCAAAAGTGTTGCACTATTTTCCTGTGGGAACGGCACTTTCCCTACCAGATCACAAGCGGCTAGACCTTCACTTTGTTTCTCCCAAACAAATCTTGCTAATTGGCGTAAATGACATCGAATCGAAATTCAGAACAAGGTGAGACCTGACTTAAGCGGACCAAGATCTGGTGTCGTGATACGCCAGGTCACTTTGAGAATGCTCATGGGACAGTTCCTCGCCTTGTCCCTGTACTCAATATCGTTCCCCTTCTTGTTCCATTAGCTGCGCACAGTTTCTTGTCTTCAATCTTTACGACACTTTTCTCATCTGGAAGAGGATGGGCAGGTCCGCTGACTGCCCAAATCTTGCTTCATCTGATCTCCGCGAACAGCCAGTTACGCCGGAAGAGACGCAAGACGCCTTTGATAATCACAATCGGTTGGTGGCGTGGGTCGAACATCACGGCGGCTTCATTCATCCTAATCTACAGTTGCAGTACTCCCCTTTAAAGGGCTATCATGGCAAAGTCAAACAAGAGTCTGCTATCGCAGCACACACAAGAATTACATCATGCCCCGTTCCTGTTATGCTCTCGGTCTTGAACGTGTTGGACATACCACCTTTTGAGCAGCATGGAACGCGATTTCCGAGCGCTTTCTTGCAGAAGTACCAATTCGCTACTGACATTCTACAAGCATTCTTTTTGATGGAACAACATACCCTTGGGGCTCAATCTTTCTGGTATCCATACCTCGAGACTCTTCCGACTGTTAGTGACGTTGATGATCTTCAGTACGAGGAAGAGGACGATGTCATCTGGATACGTGGGACGAATCTCGAAGCAGCTACTGTCGCAAGAACGCGGAAGTGGTGCTCCCAATTCGAGGAAGCAAACACCTTGTTGAAAGAACTTGGCTGGCATAGTGCTAAAAGTGGCAAGTACACGTACAAGCTATTTCAGTGGGCATCAACAATCTTCGGTAGCCGCAGTTTCACCTCCACCGTATTGCACGATACACCACCTGCAGATAAGGCTCGACCTTCCTTTGGCCGTGGTGATCCCAATCAGCAGCAACTTACAAAACTCTTTTCAGAGCGTTTTGCCGTTCTACTTCCCTTGCTCGACATTCTCAATCATAAGCCTTTAGCTTGTGTGGAGTGGCAGGCAAGGGTCGACTTTGTAGGTCTGCAAGTCGAGGAGAATTATCTGTCTGGTGAGGAGGTCTTCAACAACTATGGGCCACGCGACAATGAGGGCCTTCTGCTCAGCTATGGGTTCGTGCTCGAAGACAATCCCTTCGAACATGTTCTGATCAGTATTAACGCCCACCCGGGAACACCTCTAGAGATTGTGCGGACGTGGCCACCTGATGAACGATCCAATGAGTTGTTCAATTGCTACATCTACGATCCGGAGCATCCGATAGTCAAAGAATGCAAACACGTGGAAAGGGCACTTTTCTCATTCGATCTGCTCGACAGCATTTCTGTGATGATTAGCAATGACCGGGAATTCCAGAACATGCATGATAAACGCCAAACACTAATGAGCAGTAGCTTACCAGGTGGCTTTCAGGACTTTAGAAATCTCCTCGCTACACTGGCACAAATTATGTACGACAGCGGTTCCAGAGCAACACGGATTCATTCCACAGATCCATCTCAAGCAGAAGAACCCCTCGAACCGAAATCGATCAAGCAGCGTAACGCTCAAATATATAGACAAAAGCAAGTCGATATTCTGCGAGCTGCAGAAGCGGCATGCGCGTTCTCCATCTTGAACGCTTGCACCGATCAAAAGAAATCTGATCTGCTGCTCAGTATGCGTATGAAGCTACCTCGCATGGTAACTCCCGTGCTGGAAAACCTGTGCAGCAAGCTCAGCTGTCTTACAAGGAAAAACGAACTCTTCACAGCGGATGCATTATTTGACCTATTTCCATCGCCACAAGCCAACGGTATTCGAGGGTGTGTCAAAGCGGTCGAAGACGCGATCCTGGAAGCTGTGCCTTCGCGCACGAGATCTCACGAGGACCGAATCAAGACATCTATGGCAGTTGCGCTTTCAGCTCTATGTCACACATATCGATCAAAGACACAGCTTTCATTCCGTTTACAGAGCTGGTATGAGGAATTATCTGGCTCCTACCCACCCGAAGATCCGAATTGGAACTATGTACCGTCTCCTGGACCATGGCCGCCTGGCGAAGAACCTCCGCCATCCCTAATGAACTTGCTAGAATCTTTATCAAAGGTTGCCGACGTGCTTGGACATGATAGCTCTTCTAGGGCCTGGTTAGAGCCAAAGCTGATATGCTGGGCCTGGAACGTGATGGAGGAAGAAGGTATCCGAGTTCCGGTAGAGATCGAAAGGTTCGTCAGCGATGACTCTGCTCAAATAGTTGGTATCACGGGCTTCATGATTTACTGTCGGCAGTACGACTGAAGAATGCGTTCACCATCAAGCCATGGTGGTACTACTTCGTCCGGCGCGTGCGAACGGAGACATATCGACTGCACCTTGAAAAGTATACGTTGCACCTTGCAATTTCCAAGAACAAACTTACACCGCTCACCAAGCTAGACCCATACGCGTCTCCAGGATGCACGCTCGTACAAGCATCAGCGGTGTAAGTTGCGTGTTCCTGGATTTTCAAGACCTCGGATGTGTATATCGAACACAGACGCAATTCGTCAACCTCGGTAGACATACAACGGAACACAACATTATCGTAATTGCTTTCCAAGGAGCGAAAAGGAATTGTTGCGATGTTTTGTGAGTGTCGCTAGAGAGTAACACCCACCAGATTGGCTCACCAAACGGACCCAAAGTTCGCTCTCGGCACACCCGTCCAGGTGGGCTTAAGTTTGATTGTCCTTCCCGAACACAGGACGCGCTCACAACAAAGGAATTCGAAACCTTATCCGTACTGATTGCACCTTCCTCTTTCATTCCTGCAGGCCGAGTTGGAACCCAATAGGTATACCTGAATTACGCCATCGCAGCAAATATGCAGAAAGGAGATCTTGGTGGCTTGCGTTGTCTGAATTGAGACGCTAACTTCTATATGATTCATGCACGGTTAGGCACAAACAGGCATCACAAGTGCACGCTAAGTAACACTAGCTTAAATGTCAAGTCCTGTGACCCCTGCTTCCACGTGTCCGCCGCAGGTCTTGGGTCGCATCGATGCATCACATAGCTGGAGCTCGGGAAATAGAGTGCATGATTTGTAACGACATCATCTGGACAAGTTGTAACCAACAGTGAGGCTGACACGCGAGCGTTGCGCGTCGGGCAAGCGAAGCACGAGTCATGTCGGCGTGTGGAACAACGCCCGCAGCTGTGCTCTGCAGTTTTTATCTGGACAATACTACTCCATACAGTCGATGGGTCCAATACGAGTAGCACCAATTCTCAATATGGGCTAATAAACTTTTCGACTTTGAGGGCTTTCACGATAGAAATTGAAGACCCCGAGTGTATCACAAAGCAACGTCTACGGATGCAAAGGCACAATGGTATCCTGTTCGTTATTGCTTGCCATAGACAGCAAGAACAGACAGGACCTAATTTTGACTTTAAACCAGGGAAGCTCCAAAACAGTACCGGGTCTAGCATTTGTAAGCGGAATTGAAAGTCCACGATGATGCATAACTAGAAGGGAACGATCCGTTAAGAAGCTGCTCTGATACTATCTCATTCGACGGATCGTGGGTGCCCATACCAAACAATGGTCTGGCACTCATAAATTCACACGAAATGCCTAGCTGACTTCAATCCACTAATTTTTTTTGAACATGATATCTAGAGTGAAAGGTGACCATGGTCCTCATCACCATCAAAGTCCCTTCGAAGTGAGCTGCACTAAAACATGGCCGAGGCTGCCTCAAGACCATATCACGTCCAAAGGCCCGCTTTCCACCGAACTCCATTTTGTTGTTGCTCATACATCTCAGCCTTGCTATCTATCCTGTCAAATAGCTATGTATCACCAGCTAATCACGCAACCAAGGTCTGCCTCTTCCACTTGCTGGTACTCCCTGTTCGTCGTAATATCGCTTCATCACGAGTTGCATGAGGTATTTGGCACTTTTGTGCTCTGTCTCTATTGTGAGTTCGTTGTCTCTGAAGTAGAATTGAGGAAGACCGCAACGAGTTGCTGTACTTCCAAGCATATACCACAGATTTGGCTTCTTGGGACAATTCTGACCGAAGTCCGATCGTATCACATCATACATTTTCTGCTCAAGCTTTTCACGGGTCAAGCTGATGTTGCCGTGCTTTAGGACGATCGTGTCCTTCAAGTTACTTTGTGGCTCTACTGGCGCTGCATTTGGTCCGTGTTCAGCTTCAGAAAGGTCGTCTGATAACTCTAAAGCTCGATTAACAGGGTCAGGAGTGGCTGCTGGAAGTGAGACTGCTGCTTTGTTGGCTGCCTTTGCTTTGCCCGCTTTCATAGGTCGAATCTGGTGAGCACCCACACCAACGACATCTGGAATGGGAGTCAGATCTTCAGCATTTGTTCCACCTTCGTTGAATCTATCCGATGGTAAGATGCTCTTGCCTCCATCTGCGCTGACACGAGGTCTAATACTCAGCTTGACAATTCCATTTTTGAGTGCTTGTGGCACACTATCCTCAATGCTGAGCATTGCTGTCGGACAAAAGAGTATAGCTTCGCCTGTAGCGAGATTGACTATCGTTTCAAAGAGCTCTTGACCTTCTTCTTCTGTCTGATTTTGGTGAGCACCTGCAAGGTGTTTTCGAAGTGTTGGTACCATTGAGGTGAATTGAAGCGATGGACGATCGAGACATTGCAGAGATCGAGCAAGTCGCCAGCAACGGTAGGTTCCTGGGTCGCAATAACGACCCGCGAGCTTAGATGACGCTGCTGTCTGATGACTCCAATCAGATCAGTCGTCAATTTCGTCGCTTCTGCCGTGGTAGTCAGAAACTTGTGTGTTTCATCGAGAGCAATGATACGAGGGCAATCTTGCCATCCACGAATGAAGAACTTCAAACAGATCGAGAAAAGAGCACAGGCGTCACTCTCATTGATGAATTGGTCACTCAGATCCACGATAGTTAAGGTGCCAGGCTTCGGGTCCCAGATTTGGTCGTACAATGCACTAGTTTGTGGCTTCTGATCATTCTTCAGAAGGACTGAGCGCAACAAATCGAGTCGCAAGTTCAAAGGAGCTATTGCACCGTCGGTCAAGGTCATTGTCGACAGTCGAACCAGAAATTCATCATAATTGAAACCAGCTGTATCCTGCTTCTCCATGGCCATCTCGCGTAATAGTCCACGAATGGCACTGATGTAAAGGGGTGCGCCAACGCCTGTCTCTGATACAGCCATGAGCGTCATGATCGTCTCAGCCGACAAGGACTCCTGCTTGAAGTACAGTGGTGCGACTGTAAGGTGTGAATCTGTTCGCTCGACGCCTGGCAGGTTTGCATATGATTTTCTCATTTTCTGTACGCTTGTTGGAGCTACCAATACTTGTACAGGAATCCCAGATGTGCAAAGATATGCAGCTTCGCAGATTTGACTTGTATTAAGAGCAGTGAATTTGTCGTAGTGGAAGATTATACCAGTAGATGGCACATTCGCGATACCGAAATCAAGTGTTGGCAACAAGCTATTTTCCAGAAGACAAGATAGAGTATGGCTTTTGCCGCTGCCCTGAGAACCACAGATGAAGGCTGACCAAGGTTCGCTGGTATTTGCGTATACCAGATCATCTGTGATCAAGTCATCATCTCCCCGGCTTGCATCTGAGTCGTGGGCGCCGAGAAGAGCAAATTGAGGGAATACAGGTCTGGGATCACCTAAGGATGTTGCGGTATGTTGATGAACTCTGGCAGTAAATAATGGGGCTGTCCTGAGCTGGTGAATGAGCTTAGCCTCAATTCTGTTCCTCTTTTGATCGCGCTCGTCTTTGGACAAATACCGAAGATGGTGCTTGTAATCAATCGGCTCATATGGATCTTGCGCAAGCACTGTTGGGGTCGTGGGCATGCTTGCATAATTTGATCTATTTTCATCAGAAACCTCATTGCTAGAGGTGCTGCTTGGACCGGCCTTTCCCTCAGAGCTGACGTCTGCAACCATGGGGAGATTTCCTATATCGCGTCAATAACAGTACTGGACGATCCATGGAAGGCATCAAGTTTACCTGTTAGACCTTTTGACATACTGCAAAAAGGTGACAACCACCGCTGTGCTGTTGGTCTTTCCATGTTTCTGGTGATTGAGACGAGAGTTCTGTTGAGTCAGTGTCATATAACTTTGCAGTATAACATGAAAACAAAGCACTCAGGCACGGAAATGTGCAGACAAAAATAGGACAGCAATACTGAAAATTCTCGTTATCACTATCTGTTACTGCTTGGTCGTGATCGAAACCGCAAGACTTCCAGATCGACAAAGTGCTGAAACAGAGCGAACAATGCCTGAACAAGCTTGAGCATGCAGATGCGTGGAGTTCTTAGTTGACTTAATGCAGACAATGTATAGCAGCGCAACAGTATATTGTTGCATCGGCCAGAAAGTGGTGCGATCTTGCTGTAGTCAGTGCCGCCATGGCTAGATTCTTCCCCTGCTGCGGCAGCTGTCGTCAAGGTGCGCCTTGTGGTCAGTTTCGCCTCGCGTGAGAAAAATCTGAAGTGTCTTTGATGCTAGAGTAATGTTACAGCTTGGTACTAGTAATCCTGAACAGAAGAGCGAACGATTACTTTACGAAGTAGTACATGAGCACAAAAAGGTGCTAAATGCGACCGTAGTATGGCAGAGCTGGAGATTCTGAAGTGCTTCGATTGGGTTTCACAGCGAACGATGGACTGGACGAGATCCATGACATCTTTTGTCCCTGAGTTGACCAATGAAATTGTGCTCCTCTTCGATTACTTTCGAGCTAAGTTCGATTCTCCATCTATCCTGACCATTGTCTCTCTTTGCCTGCGCACTGTTTGTGTTCAAAACATATCTACTGTACCCGGGCTGAGACTGCTAAATAGGAACGTCAGAATGCTCGCAAGACCGTCAGCAAAAGCAGCGGCAGGCGTTGCTGCATCAGCGACCAGAAGCTATGTCGCGCCCGTGTCCGCCACCAGCTGTTTAAGCTCACAGCAACCATCGAAGCGATCATATGCCACGGTACAGGACGCGGCACCGAAGAAGAGAACATATGGAGGTCTAAAGGATCAAGACAGAATATTTCAGAACTTATACGGTCACCATGGCACCGACTTGGCGAGCGCGAAGAAATATGGCGATTGGCATAAGACGAAAGAGATAATATTGAAGGGTCACGACTGGTTAATCAATGAGATCAAGGCCTCCGGTCTGCGAGGAAGGGGCGGCGCCGGCTTCCCATCCGGTCTCAAGTTTTCGTTCATGAACTTCAAGGGTTGGGAAAATGACAAGAAGCCACGATATCTAGTTATTAATGCCGATGAGGGTGAGCCAGGAACGTGCAAAGACCGAGAAATCATGCGGAAAGATCCTCACAAGCTGATTGAGGGTTGCTTGGTCGTGGGTCGAGCCATGAACGCCACCGCTGCCTATATCTACATTCGAGGTGAATTCTACCATGAGGCCACCGTCTTGCAAAGAGCTATTCAAGAAGCCTATAAGGACGGATTGATTGGTAAGAACGCTTGCGGCTCAGGTTATGATTTCGACGTATACCTTCACCGAGGTATGGGTGCCTACGTTTGTGGAGAAGAGACTTCCCTGATAGAGTCGCTCGAAGGAAAGGCAGGAAAGCCGCGCCTGAAGCCACCATTTCCAGCTGCTGTCGGTCTCTTCGGCTGCCCATCTACAGTGACAAATGTTGAGACTGTAGCTGTCTGCCCGACCATTATGAGACGAGGCGGCAAGTGGTTCGCCGGTTTTGGCCGAGAGCGAAACCAGGGCACCAAGCTTTTCTGCATTTCCGGAAATGTTAATAACCCATGCACAGTCGAAGAAGAAATGTCGATACCACTAAGAGAACTCATTGACAGACATTGCGGAGGTGTCAAAGGTGGATGGGACAATCTTCAGGCTATTATTCCTGGTGGTTCTTCTACACCTATATTACCCAAGAAGCTCTGTGAAGATCAGCTCATGGACTTTGATGCTCTCAAGGACAGCCAGTCTGGTCTTGGCACAGCCGCGGTCATCGTAATGGACAAATCTGCCGACGTCGTGAGAATGATCTCGAGATTATCAGCATTCTACAAGCACGAGTCATGCGGTCAATGCACGCCTTGCAGAGAAGGTAGTACGTGGATGATGAAGATGATGCAGCGTTTCGAAAAGGGACAAGCGCGAAAGAGAGAAATCGATATGATGCAGGAATTAACGAAGCAGGTTGAGGGTCATACCATTTGTGGTAAGTCCAACATTGTCGTATGTTTGATATTTGCTAATGAGTATACAGCCCTTGGTGAAGCTTTTGCTTGGCCTGTACAAGGCTTGATACGACATTTCAGACCGGAACTTGAGAAGAGAGTGGAAGGGTACAAGGCACAAGTGGGCTCCGAGGCTTTCGCTGGTGGTTGGGAGCCAAGCTCGCAGAAGGAGGGATTGCTCATCGCACCTGGCCAATAACCGTCAGAATACTTGTAGCAGCTGAGGCAGGAACGATGTGCCTGTAACAGCGTTTTGTGCATTTTCTTTCGAATCAGGTCCGTTTAGCGAATTCAACTAATTTACGAATCATTGTTCAATTTCTGTAGAAGCACGTCTGCATTTTCGACCAGCACAACCACTCTTTACGGTCAAGCTCCCCCGTTCCAGACATTGATTATGCTGAAATCATCACCAACTCGTCGTTTCGCCCACAGATTCAAGTCATTACCGGTCGTTGATACGCATGCCAAGGCGAGACCTGCTGACAGACCGTCCTCAGCAAGTATTTCAGCATCTTTCCAGCCTCGCGCCTCGCGCCAATTGGCCCATCGAATCCCTCCTCCGGCAGTGGTGTAGAAGACGTCTTTCGACCAATTGTTGCGGGCAAGACCCACCATATTACCAGCAGCAGCAAATCCACCAAACGACTCAAAGCTATTGTTCGGTCCGACTATGCTGGTCATCCAGCCAGCGATATTCTTGGAAGGACTTGGCTCGTTGTAGAAGACCTCAATCTCACCATGGACAAGTGCGGTAAGGCCACCGTTCGCAACTGACTGCGGACTTGGACTGCTCCAGATTATCCAGCCACCAGGATCGCTAAAAGAATACTGTTGAACACGTCCATTGCTCAAAATGCCGAAGACTTTCATCTCACTGGGCCTTGCAGATGCAGCTATGACAGGACTGTTTGGAGCTGGCGATGCACCCCACAGACCACCCCAAGCCCAGCTTTGACCTTCATACCACCAGGCATGCTGGAACGCAGTGTTGTGAGCCCAGAAGACCTCCATCGTGTCCGAGCGCCGACTTACCACCGACAAGCTTGCGGTTTCTGGTTGACATGCATTATCCGCGGCAGCCTGGGTTTGAATCCAGTCCTTGCCTTCCTCCCACGCCACTGTTTGCAGACTATGGTTCGTCCCAACCCAGAATACAGATAGCTTGTTCGATGCGCGAGATACTGCCGCAATTGCGCCAGTGAGTGCCGTGCCCGCAGGTCGCAATTCGTTATTGGTCCAGCCTTTCTCGGGTGACCACCATGCATGCTGAATTGCTCTGTAAATGTCTATCCAGAAGACTTCGATGTTCTCACTTCCGCGACTGACGACAGCGATCTGCGAGCTAGTTGAGATGCTTTTCTGACCCATGAATGCGTTTGTTGTCCACGTCGTAGCAGCCACAGGTAATTCGAGATCGAAATAGATTTTCGTGGTTTCAAGACTTATGTTTGACATTGTGAAAATTGCTTGACCTGCAAAACTGTCGCTGTTGGGTATCGAGCTGCTGCTAAGAGTATTATTGGCATGGAATGGATACGGGTCACCACCACTGCCAGGGGACGCCGCCGGATTCCATGCACCATTCGGAAGTTTCTGTGGTTTGGTCAAGCTGGCCAACCCATCTGCCTGCTTGAGGTCGACGCGACGATGCACAGCATCATTGTTGTACAGCACTGAGTCGTCGATATGCCAGACCAGGAGACCTACACCTGGTATCAGCGCGTCTTTCCCAATCTGCTGTCGGTTCTCAAGCAGATAGTATTCTCTGTTTAAAGCACTATTCCCGGGACTTACACGCTGGACGATTTTGGCTTCTTCCACAGAGTCAAGCTCTCTTGACCCAGACTGTTCAAGATTTGTCACTGTCACCCAGCCCTGATTGACCTTGCACCAGGCTGATGGATGACATGGGGAATTACCAGCGCCAAGCCAAGTGCCAGTGGACATAACACACCAATTTCCAACACCATAAGTCAGACTGCTTATATCATACAGATCTGGCCAGCCAAAGAGTAAATGACCTAGTTCGTGACAACAAACTCCAGTCTTGGCATCCGCTGGCACAGTGAGAAAGCCGAATATACGTGTGTTGTCCTTCGTCACAGCATTCGGTAAGATATACTTGACGGACCAGAGATCATGCTTGTCTGAAGTAACTTCTGCTCCTACACCAGCGTGGACGACTATAAAGGCATCAACGTACCCGTTCTTATCATTGTCATAGGCTGCAAAATTGAAAGCGTCTTTTGAGGCTGAAACAGCATCATTCGCCAGTGTGCCGACATTTGGTACAGCACCTTGCATGCCATAGTCGGCGTCTGCTCTTCCGAAGCCAGAATAGTATGTCTCATCGTGCGGCATGGTGTAAGGACCTATCACTTGACCAGAAATAGAGATCAATTGGTTACTGACCTCCTTGTAGTATTCATTGACACTGCCTGTTGGTATGACTCCGGTCGAAAAGAACAGATCTTCAAAGTGCTTGACATTTTGTGCTTGATCAAAGTGTTTATTTGGGAAGTCAACCAGCACTACGATCACTCTGCGCGGTTCAGCACTGATAGCAGCAAGTCGTGGATTACTCACTTGATTTCGCCACGTAGCGGTGGACGGTCTGATGCTGCTGAGAACATCTTTCGATGGATATTCGTCGTGCCTGAAGGGAAATGGGATTCTGGGAATATGACACCATCACCTCGACCCAGTGTCGGTTTCGTGACAGTCAGCTGGGTGTGTTGATCTTGCATCAGAGGTGACCACGGTGCGGGAGGTACAGCACAAGGCTTGTTGCCATTATGACAGCGCATCGTCACCATGGTTGGTTAGTGGTTGCACGACCTTGGTTTGGTCAATTCTCGGATTTCGCTGATAAAGAGGAAAGATGAATACAGCTGGAAAGCAAGAACATGACAGGGGAATATGTAGTGAGCGTCGGCTTCAGCCCTTTCGCTCAAAGTACATGGTATGGTAGTGTTAGAGGTCAGCACATCTCGTATTTCCAGCTTGCGAACACAGTCCACACATTTGGGGCAGGACGGCCTTCAGCCTGACACTTTCGTATCCGACAGTGAGATATGCAGTCCGTACACCGTTTTGACCACGATAGAGTCAAGGTTATAGCTTTTGCGGCAGATGTCTCTAGTATCTACATGACCACACACAATTATTTTCCTCGTCGACATCGAGTCATGGAGAGCGCTGATTGTTGCACATCGGATGTTATGTCTGGCTGCAAGCCACTCGCCTGATGTTGCAGGACTTGGCTCAGCTTTGATTCAGCTGGGCTTGCACAAACGTGTTCCAAAGTCATCCACTCTGAAGAGCCAATCAGCAATTCTCATTAACTCGACGCAGGTGTCGCAACTTCGAGAATCGGAGTGATCATGCTGGGTGTCTCTGCGATGTCAGATACCTCGGGTGTGTATAGAAGAGAAGAAAGTTGTTGCCATCGACTGATCGCTGCGCAAGTGCATATTTCCTGAGAAGCAGAATCAGAGTGGTAGATGCCGGCACACCTTGGGCAAGCCTCTTACGCGGCTGCTGGATATGGGCGCGTCCAACCAGTTTTTAGCTCTGTGAGTCCACTATTACCGCTCTTAAGATAGGCATTCTTCTCTACGTAGCAGATTAATGAGCCGGCCACTTGTATACTGCTAGGTACTTTTGCGAAACAAGTTGGCGGCGCTTTAGAAACCGCCAAATTAATGTGATCGGACGTGCGTGCCTGCGCAACAAGTGAGGAAGAGCCACGGTAGGTAAGAGTTTTCAAGTGAAGTCGAATTCGACTAGCTATCTGTGAGTCTTATAGATTTGCCTCGACCATAAGACTCTTTCTCCTGGTCAGAGCACTCGGACCACTTCTTCCGCCACCAATATCATTCCTGCTTCGAGCCTGTTCAAGCACGATCGTGGCACTAGCCGTCTTAGCATGCCGCGAAATATCCCCAGCTTCAAGAGGGGTAGGCAAATTCGCCCTTCGCGATCTCAATGCACCTGTGCTAGATGTCCGTTGATGTGTATCCTTACACGAAAGCTGTTGCGTAGAGTGTCGCCTCTGAATCAAACCGCCTTTTGGTACCTCGACCTGGGTTTCAGCAGACTCGGTAGTGACTGGACTGGACGCCGTCGGATTGTATAAGGAGAGTCGGGAAACGAATTTGCTCAGATCTTCACCACCTGAGCTGCTTCGATGTCTTGCAACTGTTGACTTATCGATAAGTGGACTTCCTGGTTCGCTCTTTTCGTCCTGAGCGTCTGCTCGTTCCTGCTTCTTATTCTTCTGTGTCGTGCCTTCCTCAAGTTGTGTAATCTCAGGATCTCTAATCTGTTCCGACTTTTGATCTGTAATTTTGGCCAATCCTTCTACAGCACCAACCATTTCTTTTCCGGGTCTTCTCAATTTTGTGTTTAACTTTGGCGGAGCATAGCTGACGGCTGCTCGAGCTCTTCTTGAACCACGACCGATACTGCCATTGAGCACATCTTCAACAGAATGCATCGCTGCAAGCTCGTTGGGTGCTCGTCCTGCGGACGGCTCTGTTGGTACTGGAGACAAGATCTCACCTAGATTTATTGCCGGGGATTTCGGTGGCAACTCAGCCTGTTTTTCTGATTGTCTGACCTCGATGATATCTGCGGCATCTTCCATTTGTTCATTTGCTGGTGGTGATATTTCTGCTATGGCTGGTCTTGATCGTACTCTGGAAACGACTCGTCGTTCTGTTCGTTTTTCTGGCAAGCTGTCTCCGTCTTCGATAGCCTTACTAACCACATCCACTTTCCTTTTTGCAGGAGAGTTTGTGCTCTTAGGTGCCAGAACTCTCCTCGCATGCTCCACGTTTCTCTCCGGCGACCTTGCCTCTATACTCGTTGCCTGCTCTAGCTCTGGTCGACGTCCAGGTCTGGAGAATCTTGAAGGACGGCTGACTGTGGCTGTAGGAGCAGTGCGACGCTGGAAGATAAACTCATCCAGCTCTTTTGAGGCCCTACTTGTGTCTTCCAGCTCAGACATCTCCAGTTTCCGTTTGGCTCCGGTCTTCAGATTGAACGTGGCAGGCTTCTTCCCGTTTGTGGCTACTGGCGCGTGCTTGTTTTCTGTTCGCAAAATTGCTGACTCTTCGCTAAGCAGGACTTCAGGCTCTTCTTCTCTCGGGCCTTCCAAAGCAGGAGTTGGTAGCAGAGTACTAATCCTCCTCTTCCTCCTGTTCTCGGCTTTATGGATTTGTTCTGACTCTTCTATCAATTCAGTCGAGGTCCTTCTAGGAGATCTCGTTGCGTTGAAAGTCAGCGCCTCGTGCTCTTCGAAGTGTGCCACAGGTGGAGGTCCCAGATCCGGCGACTCAAGCGACTCTATTGCAGCTTCATCTGCCAGTCTCTGTACTTCAAGAGCGTCCAAAGTCTTCCTCGGATATTGCTTGTCTTCCAAGATAGCAGGCAGTCTTCCCTCCTGATCGAGATGAGCTGGTCGAGGTCTTGGCTCGCGCTCTTCGGGATCTCTCGTCAAGTCGGAAACAAAGCCATCTCTTCTTCGTCGTTGACTCGATCTTCGTGCAACCTTTTCTGGCAGTGCACCCAGCTCTGCTACCAATGCATTGACTTCGTTGAGCTTGTCTTCCAGCTGGTCTTTCATACGTACAATCTCTTTGTTTAGCCTGTGAGAAGCTCGCCACTTGTCTGCTTCGACTCGTGCATTTATAGCATCCTCCCTCAGCCTCACATTTTCCGCCACAATTCTCGCAAGTTCGTTTTCGAGGTTCTTAATTCGAAGCGATTTATCTGAGCATTGTTTGGCGATCTCTCTATTCTGTCGCATGAATCGACGTTTGACTAGATCACGTTAGCCAACAGCTCAACACAGGTTAATGGTACTTACCCGACTCCAACGTTTCGGCTGGCGGGACTACCTCGTTCAACTTCGCCATTAACGTGATGAAAATGCACAGGTTTTCGCATATCAATATTAGGCTGCAACAAACTTCGCGTCGACAGATCCTGCGATATTCGTTGGCGATAGCTTGTACCGTTGACTTCAATGTGCATGCGCCTCTCACAGTTCTCGTGTTGTCTAAACCCAGATAGGCATAAAAACAACAGACTCAGGGCCCGAAGATGTCCCGAACCACCAATCGGTCAACCTGAAATCACCGCAGTGCATGCCAATAAACCGTAGCACCAGTCCCGAACGTTTTGACATTTGATAAGGCTCGATAAACGTCAAATGGTTTCACCTCTACCGTCTGTCTTTCGTGAGTCTCTCGATGTGACGTTTTCGACATCTTCAGAATGTCTCATCGACCATCGTCCATTTACGGCACCTCATCTTCACACCATTCAGCACTTCAGAATCGCGTCAACCAAAAACGCCAGGAACTAGAGAACCTGAAACAGCTACGTGATCTATCTGGACAGCTAGCTACACAAATGACTGCGCTTGAAGAGAAACTTGCTACTCTAAGAGATGGCAGTGAAGGAGTTGCTGAGGTGCTGAAGAACTGGAGCCACGTGCTTGGTGTGCTGCAGATGGTAGGCGGGCAAATACCAAAGGTTGTGGGTGAGGGAGAATTGCCTGGAACTTTAGTGAGAATACCCGTGGGTGCAGGAAATGTGCCTGATGGAAATACTGGTGAAGGTGAGAAGGAAGATGGATAAGACACTTCTGATAAACACAGCAGAGTCAAGAATAGAACGTGGTCAGAATCAAGGCACTGGTCTGGCGTGTGGTCGATGTAAATGAGCGACTATAGTGCGAGGCAACGATTGCTTATGGCGTTGGATAATAGCCAAGATCGGCCTTGCAGATGCGGAAAGTGTGGTAATTGAACGATCAAGAGATCACAGCCCAGCACTGAATGGAACCTGATGTCTGCCTGTCGAAGGACAAAGCTTAAAAATTCTGTTCTCGGGCTCGTGAACGAGGACGTGATCTTGAGTTATACTGAGCTTCGAGAGCGAATTGGCAAACTGCATGCTGCTACACAAGTTGTGCAAAGTCGGGATGAATGAATAAAAGCTCTCGAGCCAGCCACTTGCCAATGTACAGTATCGAAGAGAGAGAGAGACCCATCTGCTATGTTCCTTCGGATGGTTTTCGAGTGGTTCTTGTTGAGGTGTGTACGACTTTCGAAGAATAGCAACAATCTTCGCAAATCAATCGCAGCCACAATTACGATCTGCGCAGAGCAAAGCAGAGCTCTAGGGAGATGAGACAGGGTTCCTGTTGTTCAGTCCAACTGTCGATACTAATAGTCAGAATACCGGTTCGCGACTGCACTTCAGGCCCACGTGGAATATCCTGAGTACATCCACTGACAAGCCACTTCTGCTCGATATACATCATAAAGATGTTCGTAAGACGAAGCACATGCCTCACGCCAGAATGCTGAAGGCCACGCGTCCCTCATGGCATATGTACATACCACTTTTGAGCTGCAAGACTTCTAACACCACCTCGCTCCAGAATATGCTTCCCCAGCAAATTGGTAAAGCTGTGCGGGGAGCTCCACCTACCCCGTCTCGAGAGAATCAAAAAGCCAATGATGCATCGACAGAAGTATACACCAGCTTCGAAACGCCTATGAGCCATGTCGGTGAGCGAACCGTACATCGGCGAGACGCCCGCTGCTGTGCGAACAAGCTTTACAAGCACTCGCTTTCATGGCACGGTCGTAATCCTAATCAAGCTTGTCTAGCTCAAGTCACGTCAACATCATCCTGCCAAAGTTGCTTCAGCTTCAACAGCACGGCTGAGCGAGAATTTGCATCATTAACATCAGATTCGACACGAGCTTTCATGACTGCGTCGTGCGTCTTCGGTGTATGATGGCTACGAAAGGCCTTTCAACGGTTTGAAAACCTTACCACTATTTGAGTTTCAAGTTGAGTTCAGATGATGCATAATGATTGAGGAGCCTCAATTCCACGTTTTCGAAAGTGCCCGGCTATCGGGTACGATAGTTCAGCTCCTCAGCTGGTCCCTTGATGCTCGGTGAAGACCATAAACTACAAGCGTCTTCGCCGTGTCGTCCACGTTCTTAAGTCCTTCGCGATTGTTGAGTGACTGTCGCCTTGGCTTGCCTGATTCCTGCTGCTGGCAGCCAGGATAGCTTACGTCTAGATTCTTCTTGCCCGTTCCATTCTTGATTAACCACATCGTTATGGTACAAACACGTCTGCGAGGTCGTGCCCTCGCTGCAGCTATTGGCTTCTGCTGTGGCTGCGGCTTTCTACTACTGGGTACAGAGCTTCTTACAAAGCCACTAAGCACAGTTCGCATACTGACTGATACCAGGCTACGACCAAGGCGTGATGGGCGGTGTAGTAGGCTACTCAGGGAATAAGTTCGCCCAAGTCTTTGGTAATCCCTCCCCAACCATCACTGGCGTTATGGTCTCCGTCTACGAAGTCGGCTGCATGTTCGGCGCCATTGGCATCCTCATCTTCGGTGAATACTTTGGTCGTCAACGCGCTCTTGTTACCGGCGGCTCAATCGTCGTCCTCGGCACAATCCTTCAGACAACATCCTATTCCCGTGTCCAATTCATCATCGCCCGTGTCATTACAGGTCTTGGAAACGGGATCAACACGAGTACTCTAGGTGTCTATCAGAGCGAAACATGCGATGCCGAGAGTCGTGGGAAGCTTGTCACTGCAGAAGGTATTCAGGCTCTTTGTGGTGTGATGATCGCGTACTGGTTGGATTTTGGCTTATCTTTCACTCATTCGTCTGCGCAGTGGCGATTCCCGGTCGCGTTCCAAATAGTTTTCGCATTGGGTATGGTCATTACTGCCTGCTTTTTGCCAGAGACTCCACGATGGCTTACGAGCAAGCAACGACATGATGAGGCGAGAGAGGTCATTGCTGCATTGGCAGATAAGCCCACGGACGATCCACAGGTCACGGAATTGCATGATTCGATTCAGATGACTGTCGAGTATGAGGCTGCTCTTGAGAGCGAATCGACTTGGAGTGAGTTCTTTGGTGGTGGCGAAACGCAGAATGCCCGACGAATGTGCTTGTGCTTCGGTATTCAATTTATGGAAGAGATGGGAGGTATCAATATGAGTATGTCTTTTTGTTCTCTCTTTTCACACTCGTGCTGACAAACTCTAGTCACATACTACATGGGCATCATATTCCAATCTGTAGGTCTCTCTCACGGCTTATCCCAGATCATCTCTGGAGTCAACGCGACTGTCTTCTTTCTCTCTGCGATCATCCCCATTTGGCTAGTCGATCGCGTTGGTAGAAAGCCACTACTAATTTACGGCTCGATTGGCATGACCATCTCGATGAGCATACTAGTCGGCACGTTGAGTCCAACGAATCCAAATACGGCATGTGGTGTTATCAGTATTATCTCGATCTTCTTTTTCGAGATTTTCTATTCTACGGGTGGTTGGATGGCTACGCCTTTCCTCTATCCAGCTGAGATCTCAGTCCTTCGACTCAGAAGTAAAGGTGCCGCCGTATCGATTACGTCAAAGTGGGCATTCAATTTTTTGGTGGTCATGAAAGTTTGTCCTATCAGTAGTTTACTATTGCTAACGTCTCGCAGGATTACACCTGTAGCGATTGCTAACATCAAATGGAGGACATACATTCTGTGGGCCGTGCTGAACTTCGTGTTCATCTTCATCGTGTATATCTTTTATCCTGAAACGAAAGGCTTGACACTGGAAGAGACAGATCAAATTTTTGTAGGAGGTGATAATATTACACGTGGTGCAATCGGCTTCGGCGCTAAGAAACTTGACAACTATACTGCCGATGTAGTTGGGAAGCAGGCCGGAGCTGAGGAGATTGAGAAAGTCTGAGTGTCATGAAATTCAATGCTTGGCCCTTTTTGGAGAGCATGCTATGTGGAATCGTGAAACAGTCAGTTTGCAATAGCTAAAGATTACTTGTTAACAATAATCCAACACCGAACTCCATGATTTGTCCCATAGCCGTTTCTGCATTAAGTCGTTAAGCAACACTTCTGCCTGGCCTGATTGACGCCTGTCTGCCTCTCAAACACAAAGATAATGTTGAGGGTTTCTGTTGCTCCTGCAGTGTTTGCAGTGGCACTTCTTCGAATTCGCCAGGCATAGCTGTATCGCATACCCATCCAGCAATCCTAGTCCACCATTCGTCTTGTAAAGTACTTTCACTATGACGTTTACTACCTCGTGCGCCCTAGCACGGTATAGCAGACTGCTCTGCTTTCATCTCGCCTGTTTTCCTCTTAAGCATTCGCTCTGCCCACTCTTTACTTGCTTGTCGTCCGCGCTCAGCAGCCTGGGCTCTAGCCTTACTGATCGTTAAAGTGTTGCCCAAAACAGGACGAGCAGACTTCTTCCTGGCTGCTTCCTCTTCTGCCTTCAGCTGGTTGACACGCACTCTCTCTTCACGTGCTTCTCGTTCAGCTTTGAGTTTTGCTGCTTTCTGTTCGGCCAGCACACTTGCAGGTATGCTGCCACTAGCCACACGTGCCTCTCTCTGTGCTCGAAGTTTCTCTGCCACGGCGTCACCTGGCAGAACGACCCTTGCGAACTCTGCTTCCTTCTGCTGATTGAGGCGAACACGTTCCTCTCGTGCCTCACGCTCTGCTTTGAGCTTTGCTGCCTTTTGCTCGGCGAGCGATATTTTCGGCTCCTTCATCTTCTCCTCTCTTGCAGTACGTTCAGCTCTCAACTTTTCGGCTACAGCATCACCTGGTAACACGAAACTTGCAGCTTCAGCCTCTTTCTGCTGATTGATTCGGACTCGCTCTTCTCGTGCTTCACGCTCAGCCTTGAGCTTGGCAGCCTTTTGCTCGGCAATTGAGAGCTTTGGTTGACGCATCTGTTCCTCGCGTGCCTCCTTTTGCACTTTGAGCTTCTCAGCTATGATTTCACCCGGAAGCTTGAATGTTGAGCTTGTGGGAGGCTTGCTTGACTTTGCTGGGATGAAGCCTGGCTTGGCTGTCGAGAGCACGCCACCACTAGTGATTCTTCTCTTGTGCATGTTAGGCCGTGGCTTTGCAGGGGAGTTTGAGAAAGATAAGCTCGTGCCATGAGCCTTCTGAAAGGTAGCTGCCATCGTCGGCTTCTTAGGCAGGACTTCTGACTTTGTATTTGTGGTATTTGCTAGAGGTTTCTTGGGACTCGACTTTCGTTGCTGGGACAGACCGGATGATGCCAATCCTGCGTCTGACTTATTCAAAGGAGCCGCTATAGCGACTGATCTTCGTACGCTCTTTGGAGCCTTTCTGCTCGATGGTGGTGGCTGTTTCGGAGTCGTGCTTGTAGTCGAGCTTATCCTTCTTGCAGATGCTGTAGCCTTACTGGGGCTGTTCCGCTTCACCACAGGCGTGATTCGTACTCTGATTGGCGAGGATGGCTTTGTAATTGGCGTCGTCGCATTTAGTGGTGTTTCTCTGAATACAGGCGTCTGTGGTTTCAGTGGTGTCCTTGCTTTAGAAAGAGGTGTCCTGGCTGCTCGTGGCGGGGCATTTTCTTTGTTCTTCTCTTGATCTCTTAGTACAGCCTGGAGTTTGGCATTCGACATAGGTGATCGAGCTGCAGAGCTGTTCGGTGTTGCAGCACGTTGAGCATTGAGTCGACGGATCTCCATCTTAACCGGCGAGTCTGGTGAATCCATGTTAGCTGCAGGCAAAGTTGGTAAGCCTGCAGTCAGGCTTTCAATTGTGTCCTCGAGCGAATCCATAGCTTCAAAGGATTGTTCAAAGCTGGTTGACGATGTTCGTCTAAGAGTTTGAAGTGGCTGTAAAGTGCTATTGAGTGATTCTGATGTATGTGATTGAGCGAGCTCGATGCTTTTGGCTGGCGAGCGACTCCGAATAGAAGCGATGAAAGAGTCCTCCTCACTCGCGGTTGCCGTTTGCTCTTCTTGTGCTAAAACGTGAACGGCAGGATCGAACTTGGGTGTTTTCGGTGCTGAAAGATCGATCGTGCTTTCCCGTACTTCTTGGACAGGATCTTTGGCCGCTGGCTCTATGACATGAGGATCTTCTTCCACTATACGAGATTCGCTGTCTGCTTGTGACTCGTACAATCGGCTTTCAAGCTCTTCAACTGGGTTCTCAACCTCGGTCTCAAATTCGGGCTCAGTCTCTAATGCAAGCTCCTGCCGTCTATGCTGGTCGACTTCAACCTTCTCAACTTGTGCTTCAGGTTCAGCAGAAACTTGTGGCTCTACTATCGCAGGTTTATCTGTTCTCTGGCTCGATCGGCCCTTAGACTTTGCCCTCGCAGCTCGTCTGCTGGATTGTCGTAGCTCCTGCTTTTCGTCTACCTCGACCACTACTTCTCCTTCTCCTTTTGCAGCTGGTATCTCCACGTAGCTGTCAGCCTGTGGATAACTCTCGTCCGTGATATCTCTCAAAACTTGTCTTACTGCAACGTCTTCGCTTAATTCAGCTTGCTCGTTGATTTCCTGTTCATCGTCCTCGTGTATCTGAGCTCTTGATCGTGTCTTGCGCAACTTTCGTGGCTCCAGAGTCGATGTTTCAGTTGGCTCAAATAATGTCTCCTCCACAGCTTCTTGCGCGCGCAACGCCGCTCTGGTCATGCGCATATTGGCAATTTCGTTTCCTGTAGGCTTTGAAATGTGATGTAGATGTAAGGGGTAGCGTACGGCTATATCGTGAATCCTTGTTTCAGGTTTATTTGAACAAGCTGGGGTGCGCGTTTGGAGTAAACACTGAGCGCGACTCCCTAGCAACGGCCGCCACGATCACGTGAAAAGGATGCCCAAGGGGCGAGGGAGGCCCAGGTTCAGCCTTCTTGAGCCTGGGGCAAGATCTGATAACAGGTATACCTATGATTCGTGTTCAGGCGCCGGATGCGAACCCTGGAGCACTTAACTGTGCCTGAATGCCATGACTAAACGGGTCCAGAATACTTACCTAGGTAGGTACCTGGAACCCTCAGTTGTTTCTTCCATGCCAAAGCAGTTCAAATTGGCTTGTCCATTGTAGAAATCATCAAGACTGACAACATGACATGATATCAGATTTGTGCACTACACGTATGCTCGAGACGTTCATCTCTCGGAGCAGCATTGTTGATCGTTGGGAGCGTGATCAGCTGAGTACTTTCTATCGAGCATGGCACGACCAAGAGCAGATACAACCAATATCGCAAAAGAGCCGCACAGTTTATCTCTAAAAGGTGTGCATTGTCAATATTCAAGATGCTATCTCCATCGTGCTGATAGCTGTTCATAGTTCTGAGGTAAATCTACAAATCGAATCCAGTACATTGTTAACTTTTATGTGCCATGACCAATTCCTTACTTTTATGTTATACAGATTATCCCGCCCATCACTAGCCCAACAACACACAATTTCAAAAAATGACATTGCAAATATTCCGGCATCGTCAATCTTGGCACAGTCAAACTTGATAGACGACGACTTTATACTCTCACCAAGCCTGACACTGCCACCTGCTTTCGGTTCAGCTTATGTGGGGGAATCCTTTTCTTGTTCACTATGCGCCAACAACGAACAGCCAGATGATAGTGCCAAGACTATCAATGGTGTTCATATCACTGCAGAGATGCAAACCCCATCCCAGCAGTCTGTCTCGCTTTCGCTGTCTGAGACCGAACATAGTGGAACACTTGCGCCAGGAGCATCTCTGCCGCAGATCGTCCGCTATGATCTGAAGGAGGAAGGAGTCCATGTCCTTGCGGTAAACCTCACTTATACCGAAATCACGACCAACTCGCCGGCAGAACGAGTCCGCACCTTCCGCAAGTTGTATCAATTTCAAGCTCAGCCTTGTCTCAGTGTACGCACGAAAGCTACTGACCTGACTCCAAAGGAGGTGCCGGACAAATCGCTTGGTCCGTATGGTCGATCCTTTCTCACAAGATTCGTGCTGGAAGCGCAGCTGGAGAACGTTGCTGAAGGGAATATCGTGCTTGAGAAAGCTGAGTTGCTTGCTTATCCGCCTTTCAAAGCTAAGAGCATGAACTGGGATTCTGATCTTGGCAAGGCAGAGGACAACCCATTATTGATACCACGAGATGTGCTCCAGCTTGCGTTCGTCATCGAGCAGGACGCCGATGTGCCCGAAGGTGTCGACGAGCTGAAGGTCAATATGAAACGGGATGGACGCACCAATCTCGGTCAAATCGCACTGGAGTGGAGGAGCAGCATGGGTGAAAAAGGTCAATTGACAACTGGTAGTTTGTTCTCGAAAAAGAGGACGCAATAGAACGAATCATGGTGCATGCATGCTCAGACCATTCATACGATGTCGAAGACTCTTCTTTTCTGGTACTGGCAGTGGCGGTACTGGAGGTGCAGCCTGGAACAAGTCGTCTTCGAGCTTAGCTGGCGTCCGGTTGATGATCTCTCGATACTCGCGACCTCTAGCACCAGCACTCAAGTCCGCTTTCTCCGCTGTCTGTGGTGTTGATATGACTTTCCAAGTATGTGTTGATGTGTCGGACAAATACTCCGCAGGCACGCCGCCACTCTGTGACCGACCGGCGAAAGGGTTTCTACCAGACAACGAGACAACGATACTTGATCTAACGCCTTTTGTTCTCGCCTTCTTCGCAGCCATAACCGCATCGAATAGTGCTATCGAATCCGATTGAGTCAGGCCCTTTGACTCTCGTTCATGTATAAATTCGTCAAATGCTTGTGTTTCTTTCATCATAATCATGTAATCTGCATGATCAGGTGGTAGATTGCGTATCCACGCATCGACGTTGAACTTCTCCCTCAAACCCAGCTTCTTCTGCGTGGCGTCTGCAGGCACCATAAATCGACGATAGTTGTAGAAGAGGCTGGCAAAGAATCTTGCAAATGCTATTCGAACTTGGTCAGGCGAAAAAGCAGCTTGGCAAGGTACGCAGATCTGTGCCAGACATCTCACATGAGATTGCAATGGACAATCCGCACATTTGAAAAGTCCTTCATCTGCCTTCTCTGTGCAGACAGCGCAAACCAATCCCGCCAAATTTGATCGCCATTGCATACAATGTCCCTCCTGCCACGATTCTGTGATCGTATTGCGGACAGGTTGGTATGACATTCCTGGCATGACTGTCGAAGCCGCCAAGGTCGATTGTGCATAGGTAGATGGCGCATAAGTGGACGCATTCGCCAGTGTAGGTATTTCCGAAGTTCTCGATAAAGTACTGTTATGCTTGACGAACGGCAAGCTCGGTTTTCGCCGTACATTCGACAGTGACGGTGCGTCACTATTCCTGAAATTGATAGATCTCTTCTCCTTCAATGAAGCTTGCAGAGCGAAGCCAGAGTCATTTCGTGACTGTGGTGTGGTTGGCAGAGGTGGGAATGAGCTCGTTATTGGTGATATAGAATCTGAGCCTTCCGTCTGACTGGGTCTCCTGGCTGTGGAGCTTGTTCTTGGTCCTTCAATACCTCGACTACTAGCCGGCTTTGCCTGTGCGAAAGCATTCAGAAGTGGTTGCCAGCCGTTAAGATGTGCTCCAGCAGACGAACTAAATTGAGCAGAGCTTTGACTTGCAAGCTTACCCAGATCACTTGCCGGCGTTACCGCTGAGAATACTCCTCGATGCTCGGACACAAACCGACCATTGGGGTAAGCTTCGTAAGCGTAAGCTGGAGGGCCGGTAGAAACACCTCGAGCCTGTTGATGTGGCGCAGCACGGTACAATGTGTTCGTCAACTTGCGTTTTTGCTGCTTTGGAAGCGGCGGAGGAGCCGATGTAGCATAAAGCTCGTTCTTATCAAGGTCCACCATAACGAAGTCATCGTCCTGCGGCAGTATCAAGTTGTCGTTCTTCCTGACGACACCACAAATATATGGTATAGGAGCTTCAAGGACTTCCATTAACCTTGTTGGCAAGACCGGAATATGCACACCCGACCAGTCCAACGGCCATAGGAGAGCCAGGAGTGCATTACTAGCAAGCTTCAGTATCGAGGTGTAGCTCGAAACCAGAATTATCCTTGCCTCCGCTAGGAGGTATTCGAAGAGTATTATGACATTTGGGATTGTCAGGCATCTGAACAGAGGATATAGATCTGTGGTCCTGCTTCCTGGTATCTCGTTCCTGGCCTCTTTCTTTGCATACAGCCGCAACTCCCGGACAAAGACCTCGACCTGTATCCGTGAGGTCAGGGGTTGTAGAGCTTGTGTACAGATAATGTTCACGTATCGTTCTAGGGGTTGCCACATACCAACTCTAGGTGAGGTTGGTGGCACACCAAGCACAGCTCCATCTAGCATCGGTACTACTACTGCCTTGAGCCACTCTTTCCAGAAACAAACCATGCTTTGATCACGTCCGAGTATGCCGTAAGCTCGAGGTGCCCACAAACCGTTATCGCTATCTGTGAGACCTTCGATCCTGTTGGCAGCTCCATGTCGTAGCGGTCTTAGCATATCTGACATTAGCGAGATCTTTTCTTCCACGACACCAATCTCATTTTCCAGATCGTCTCGTTCGCCTGTTCCCGAAAGCATTTGCGGCAATTGTGCCAGTAACCTAGACAACTTCGCTCTTTCAGCTGCTAATCGCTCTCCGAGAGATGCAGCTAGTTCGCGCTCGGCTTCAGACATATGAGCTTTCCTCCAGTCTTCACAATGTCTCTCTAGGGCATCGGCTACTTTCTGCTCCAATGGTACCCAAACGACTATGCATACTGCCGGAATCTTTTTGTTATCTGCTTGCGTCAAATAGAATTCGTGCCATTTTGTGGCAGGTCTGTTATCCGACGAGATGATGTGTATGTCGTTAGGAAAGGCGAACATTGGTACATAGTCGGGGAACTGGTCGCGTCGCTTGAGCTCTTCGTGCATGGTGCGTCTCGGATAGCGATCCAACAAGACAGGCTCGTATGATCGCTTTAGCGGATGCTCGGTTGGTGATGGCTGGAGCGGTCTAGGCATAGGCATCACAGAGTTATAACTACTGACACGTCTAGCTGAACGTGTGGAAAGCCTGCGAGCAATCGAGTGCTGACGTTTGGTGCTGTTCATGTCCTTGAACGACATATGCCTCCGCACACTACCGAGCCCTCTGTTGAGGCCAGGTGCTGGCTCGAGATCTTCTGCAATGATCCTTTGCGTTCGTGGTCGTGGCTGTGGTATAGATCTACTGGGCTTCGGCTGGACAGCATCGCTTTTGAAGTTGAGATCAAGGTAAAATGCATCTCTATCTGTGGTGAACCTGGTCAGCACTTTGTCAAAGTCTGCGTCGCTCAGCAGGGCAGACCTCCTTCTACTGACGTTAGGATCTATTGGTTGGAGCAACCCTGGCGAGGGTGGCAACGAGGAAGGTTGACTGGACGAGACCACTCGCCGTATAGTGGCGTTGCTGCCATTGCTACGCACGCTGGAGAGATGAGTTAGTCTGTCAATAGATTGTATCGATGATCGAGCTTCAGATGATAACCTGGAAAGTTTCTGATACGAGCTCTGCCGAGAGTGTTTGGTAGAGACGCTTGGCGTGTTGACTATCGAGTCCGCTTCCTCTTCTGCTGCTGCATCTTCTGCTATAGTACCATCAAATGCTGTGCTCAACGGACTTTGAGGAAATGCAACTGATTCACGTTTCTCAGTGATTGCTGGATAAGCATCGAGGATGTCTTGAGTGTCGAGTCCTGCAATCCAGAAGTAGTCCGCCAGCGGTCTGTTCGAAAAGTCCTGTCCTTTTAGTGATGTGGCAGGCGCCATCAACTATCAGCACCTTCCGAGTCTGTTAGGAAGAGATCGTTGACGACGCTTGCATTATCTAGCAGATCTTTGAGGTAAGTTTGATGGTGGTGCCGGTTCGACGCTTCTCAAAGTTCTTGGAATCGGACACTTGAAGCAGGTTGTGGACCCTTTGTCACTGCTAGGCACGATGTTATGTGTTCGAACACATGGGCGTCAGCAGTCTCTTCTTGTCATCTGAGAAAGCAACGTGTCACACACTACACATTTGCAACGATGCAGAGGCGTCGTCGTGCTTGCTTGTCTCTAAAGAATAAACTCCCTGGGCACACCATTATTGCAAAAAGTCAAGCCAACGCGTGCATCCATGCACAATTCACAAGCCTAAAATGAAGCGCGTGGAACAAGTGGGCAATTGAGTTCTAAAGTTCGTTCTGCTAACTAAATCGGGGTACGATACGGAACCTTAAAGACGGCTCAAGGCAGGGCCAAATCGAGCCGGATTGGACAATCAAAAGAATGGTGGAAAGGGGGATGCTGTAAGTCGTAGCTGATGGTGTGCATGCTGCTAAGATTGAGTGCACTGCCTCTATCGCCAATCTCAACTGCGACATGAAAATCGCAACGGTTGTTCAACGGCGGTTAGAGATCGCATTTCATATGCAAGACATCACGAAGTTCTTGATTGTGCTTGGACATTGTCCGGGTTGACAGCTCGACACACAAACATGGATGGCTCGCCAGATTGTTCCAGACGTCAGATCACGACTCGCAGGGCTGCCACGCGCTGCAATGTATTGTCATTGTTCCGCAGAACACGGTAGGCTGCAGATGTAGACAGACGACAATGCAAGGTACAAGACACACTCGGCTCCACTCCTTCAATCGTGTTTCGGGCTACGGATAGAGATTCGCTGAAGCCGTGTTTCAGAGTCAGTACAGTGGCAGTGACTTCGCAGGTGCATGAAATGAGCACTAAAATTTACGTGGGTGCTCGAAGCATCTATTTTGTAGGATCTATTCTATTCTATTCAGGTCGGTCCGAAAATACAAGTTCGCAATGATCCTAGTGAAGTTAGCTAAGCCCAGAAAAGGGTAGATAGATTTACCTTTGGAAAAATAGTAGCAAATACCTCAATCTCTTCGCTTCTTGCGGTGGGATAGTGCTTCCAGTCCAGGAACATACTTGCCTTTCCTACCAGAGCCATCAAGTTCATTTGTGCATAAGTCTGACCGAGGCAGTAATGCGGACCAGTTCCAAAAACAAGCCAGTTCTTGACCTGCTCATCAGCATTACCAGAGATCCATCTTTCTGGGTCGTACGAGTCTGGATCTGGGTACGCTTCAGGGTCGTGTGTGGCAGGCCAGACAGAAGGGATGATCATTTGACCCTTCTTTGCAGTGAAGTTTGGTGTGACTGGATAGTCCTTCTTGACGAGGTAAGGCACCATGATGACGGGAGGTCGATATCGTAGTGTTTCCTTGACAACTGCTCGAGTCTGAACCATCGACTCTATCAGGTCTATCGAAAGCCGCACGTTTCGATCGCCGCCTCGGAGCTGGAGGTTCTCTTGTCGCACCTTATCGAGCCACTCAGGTCGATCTGCCATTAACTGGAAGAGCCAGGTTATCGCGCTGCTTGTGGCGTCTTGTGATGCGAAGAGAAAGGTGAAAATTGTCATCGAGATTTCCCAATCGCTAAAGTCTCGCAAAACCTGGGCTGGCTTCTCAGAGGAGTCCACGTTTTCACCTTTGGCAATTCTTTCTCTGTATCTTGCGGAGTCCTGCATCTGCTTGATCCAGGCATCCATGATGCAAGTCACGTCACCTCCAGCAGCCATGCGAACCTTAGCTTTCGCTGCGCATTTCGCGAATTCGTCCAAGACCATGTCTGCAGCCTTCTTGCCATACCACGATTTGGTGAAGGGCAAAATTATTGGGAAGTTGACCAACTCAAGGGCAGCAGTAATCAAGTAGTATTCGTGCGCAATCCTCTTGACCACTTTCTCCGGCATGTAGTGACCGACGAAAGTACGACAAGACACGGCTGTGATCAGCTCACGGAATATAGGCATGAAAGCTTTTGGCTTGCCCTGCATATCCTCCTGGCTCACTCGCACGAATTCCTTAAAATACTTGTCATAGACCTCTTCTTGACCAGGTAGGTAGATTTCGAGAGCCTGTCGAGTGAATAGCCCGTTCAAGCCCTTGCGATAATCAACATGGGCTTTGCCATCGAGGAACACCCAGTTGTTCGGTCGAAGCAGTTTGTATGCTGCATCAACCACGCATGGCTTGACATAGGCAGGGGAATTGAAGATCTTTCGGGCCATATCGCGAGTAGAACCGATCACGACGAATCTGGAGCAATCGTTAGTCTGATCGCCGCAGCGAGAAGGGAAGAGCTTACTTATGAAATACACCAACACAACTCAGCTCGCCACTGGCCCATTTAGCTCTATATTTTTCGAAATCTGGATACATGGACTCGAGGAAAGGTCCCATGAAAGGAATTTTCCATGCTGGTCCAACGATGCCATGTTTCTGGTATTTGTATGAGACTAGTACATATTAGCTATCTTTCTATGACAGTGTTCGGGTTGCCATACACTGGTCATAGGTAATGGCTAACAAAAGCAGGGTCAATGATACAGACCAGAAGTTGATCTGGTCTAATATCCTGTCGACGTATGGCAGTGGTTGTGTATAGGTATACGGCGCATTTGCTGCTGGCGACACAAAAGCAGTGTTATTGACGTCCATGATTCGCCCCTGCCAGCTCACCGGCGATTGCCAACGATTCGTGCCGATTGGCGTACGATATGCTGAATTCGCAAGACTCGACCTGTGATCGTCTCTTGGCGAGCCACAGTATATGCAAATGCTCTACACTGAGGGCATAAACGTTGCTAGAGGGTAGCTAGACATTAAGAAGGGTCGCACTTGCGATCGGGACTGCTGTAAAAGGCCGAAGCACCTTCGAATGCAATTAAAAAAAAGTTGTGATTAGATCTGCCAGTGATTGGTTCACGGAAGGCGGTAACGGCCGAGCCGACATTTTTGCATTTTTGAGAGAGGTGGGCTCACCGTCACTGATTAGATAAGACGATTCCAAAAGTCTTTGGAGGAGCAGAGACAAGCTACATACTAGGTATCGAGCGAAGTCGTGCCAGTTGTCATGATGACATCCCGTGCGCATAGGTGCGCTTTGGCAGAGTGGCCATTAGAACAATTTGAACTGCGATCGTGAAAGAGAAGAGTGGATTTCATCCACTGTAGCTGGGGAAAGTGGAAATGAATAAATTCGGACCAGTTCGTCCTCGGCTCTTGCGCTTGAACGCTTCATCAGATGCATAAAGTACTAGTAGAATGATACATGAGGGCCTCTCTCACATCAATCACTCCACGGATTCTGCTCGTCGCCATCGCTATATTTACCTGATGGTACACCACATTTGGGATCTTTGCTTGATCCTGCCTGTGCTTCGGCATCCGCTTCTTCGTCCTGTTCATCGTCTGCTACAGCATGCTCCAGTGGTGGAGGCTGCGACGGTATCTTGCTTGGATCGTAGCCTTCACGTATCGACTCTCCTGAAGAAGCCGAACCTATCGAGTACGTTCTTACGAAGTGCTTCTGTTCCTGATTGTTCCAAGCATCACCACCTTCTTTCCTTGCTCTCACCCTTTCCATCTGCTCGGCCTCTTCATCTTCGACCACTAGATCTACAAGCTGCGACTCATCGATCTTGCTGTTCTTCGTCGAAGATGGGCTAAGGTCACGTTTGAGCTTGCTGGCAATATCGTGCTCATCCTCATGATTCGAGCTCGATGAGGAACCACTAGCTTTTCCTTTGTGAATCTTTTTCTTAAGCTCACTTTGCCTTCTTATTTTGTGGTCCTTTGTAGGCTGGAACAGATGCCGATTCGCGGATGTTGTCAGCAGGTCTGGGTCTCGATTCATCCAATCTTCACGAGTTGCGAAATGTGCAGTAATGACAGGATAATTCCAGTCCCCGAATTCCAGAGCTCTTGCTTTATCGAACAACCGCTCGTCATCGGCGTCCAATGCGACCTCCCAGTCCGGTTCAGCGGCTCTATAATCATGTGCATGACCTCGGGCTTCTGGTGCTTCGCCTTCTGCAGCACCTTTGGACAGAAGCGGTGTTTTTGCGTTCGGCTCGCCTGGCTTTGGTAGCCAGTATTTGCCTTTACCGCCATGCTCGTACCTCATACCCTGCATCATGCGGGCAACGCGTGCATTGGATTCTTCGTGAGCTATAATCCGGTCACCAGAATCAAAGGTTCTGTAATCGTATTGTTTACCACGCAACGTTTCTTTCGTGTCCTCGATCAAGTCACGGATGCCAAAGGAGTCACGCAAAGCATACTTGACTGGCATTCGAGCGGCTGATATAGTGACATCTGCATAGTCGTGCCAAGAGAATGCATACCAGTGGGAAATGGCAAACAGCGGCATTTCAAAGCAGATGAGTGCATCTTGAATGGCAGCTGCTAGGTTGTCTGCGCTATAGCCAGGCACATCGCTTGGAATCGCTCCCAGAAATTGCAAGATCGAAAGAAAGAAGCCTTGCCAGTAAGAGGCAAAGATAATCAGCTTGATGCACAGGAATTTGGGCATCGGTCTGAAGGGAGCCAAATCATCGGCCATACACACCCAGAACATTGCTAGCGCGTACAAGCTGACGGTAATGCTGATGTTATAGATAAGTCCTGACCAGAAGTAGCCAGAGGTCACTCCAATGTAGCCTTCTTGATACGTGCCTGTCAATTTCATGACAATGGTAGAAATCGCTAGTATAGGTTTCAGATATGCATATTGCAGGATGCCTCTTTTGAGCGCCAGAAATGTATGTGGATCCGAGATGTCCATTTTCGAGAAGCAGTGGTTAAGAGGCCATGGGTGTGACTTTGGTGCTCTCCCATGCATCATAATGATCAGGGATCTTTCTCCTCCTAGGAAGTTGATCAGAAGTTGTAAAAAAGTGTAAATAGTGAATGCCTCATATATGTCGCGCAGAGGATCGAGGTAGAAAGCCGCAGTCTGTGACTCGACGGAAGCCCATGAGGCTGCTGAATATATCGGTACCATTAGCAGTATGCGCACCACATACCGCTGCAATAGTGGCTTGCGGTAGTTCTTCGTCTGCAGCCACATTGCAACGAAGGAGATGATTGAGGATACGAGAGCAGCGACACCAGCTAGAACAATCACGACTCTTTCGAGTCGTGCGCCAGAACCAGCCATGCTGTGCAGCACGTTCCACCGTCAGAGGGTATGGCGCGTTGAGACGAGAATGACACTATATACCACTATCGCATGGCTTGTTGTCTATTGGTATCACTTATTCTGTGGGATCTCGAGCTTAGAGGACGAACATGGTTTTCAGTAGAAACTGCTAGCAGCACGTCAATGGGGACGTCGTTTCTTGGTTCGCAAATTCTCTTCTCGCTGATGGACTCTTCTTCGAGTGTATTTCGCAGGCAGATGGATATTCATATGCTTGCAAGGCTCTAGATACTGCGGAGTGACGTCTGTTGCAGGTCACGCGGGCGCGAATCACCGCTAAAGCTGGCTTAGAACGCTTCCGGGTCACACGTCGAGGCAAGTGCGACTGTGCACTTCGAGCTGCAACTGCCTCATTCAACCCCTAAAGACGCGTTTGGTTATCATTATCTTTGCAGATGTGTATAGTTGGCCATCGTAGAGATGAGTGAGCTATCTCGAGGAGCTCATCTACGCGATGGCGGGTTTGAGCGGGTTGACGTCTGAGTCTCTAGGATCTTCCACGAAGTTCAACTGGACATGGTTCATTGAACTCATTACTGCTGGTATCTTGGTGCTATGGTTCTTGTTCTACCTCAACAGACTGTTTGCGACTGTCGTATCATATGGCCTCAGGACCTATTCATGGCACAAATTCAGAGTCTACATCGACATCCAGTCTCTGCAACTCAGCTTACTAGGTGGGCGTATTTTCTTCAAAGGTGTTCGTTATCACGGCGAAAATGAGACGGTATACATCCATAATGGTCATTTGACATGGCGATATTGGCTGCGTGTGACGAAGCAGGTTGCTATCAGTCGCAGGGACGATAGTGCCACGGAATGGGATGAGAAGACGAAACAACATGAAGATAGTTCAGAAACGAGCAGTGAGCCGCCTTCCAGACCTGACAACCGCAACCAGCCCGAGTCGCGACTTCACGTCTCATTGACAGGATTAGAATGGTTCATATACAATCGTACACCAGTCTACGATGCAATCGTCCAAGATGCTGGCATTCGAGCTAGTAGTGGTTCCTCTGTGCATGACAAATCGACGGGCGATGCTCTTGCACGAACCATCGGAGCTAAACTGAAAGACCAGGCCAAGATGCCACACGTGTTAGGCAGGAAGGATCGTACAGTCTCCATCGAGAAGCTTCAGGAAAAGGAGGACTATGATATACCTTCCACGAGATCGACTTCCCAGGAGGAGGAGGATCTTCAGTCTGTAGCAAGTCAAGCTGGTCAGCCAGAAACCGATGTCAGTACCTTCTACCATTTCATGCTACGTTTCTTTCCGATAGGGATCGAGTGCTCGAAGGGAGCAATTTCTTTGGGCAATGAGCACACGAAGGCTCTTATTGTCACCACTTTCGACAAGGCTGGTGGTCACATTGACGCTGGCTCATCTGGTCCGGCCGACATCTATCGACAAATTTTCGACTTCAATATCGAGCACCCGGTCGTACAAATGAAGCCCAATCCAGATTTCCATCTTCCTCAAATGGCAGCTGCGGAGCGCATAATTACTGGTCACGATGCTATACTGAAGCGCCGTCCATGGTGGAGACCGCATCTCAACCTAAGAGACAAACGCCGAAGGTGGTCTCGAAACATGCGCAATCTAGTCCCTTATTTTCGTCGTTCTGTGAGTAACTTGCACGATCTTCATGTTCCTAAGGAGGAAGACGAGCAAAAATATGCTGCATTCTCCGAAGCAAGGCCTGACAGCCACGACTGGCATGGTCTTGACCGGTACATGGACGAAGATGAGGGTGACGACCACCTTGCTTGGTTAGGTATTGACTACGCCAGGTTTGCAACTATTCTGGACTGCCCGCATGTACACTTCAATTTCTATTGGGACACTCCTGGTGAGGTACGGGATGAGCACGAATCCGCCACAGCTTCAGGATTAGCTGCCGATCTCAATGGCATCTCACCACCAGGATATGGCATGCATCTGGATGTGTATGGTGGCTTGGTGAACTATGGACCTTGGTCTGATCGACTGCGGGTGGAGCTGCAGAATGAATTTTTACCAACAGGCTACAGAAGGGCCAGTCCTAAAGAGGCACTTTCGCCAGGGGAAGCACGTCTCAGTACAGTGATGAACATCACGGTCATTATTAAGAAGCAGATCACCCTTCGCATACCGACCCGTGAAGGCTCTAAAGACTGGCGGTGGCGTGGTAGAGCCACAGCTGTTCGTGATGCTGCGGCTCTTCGTCGGCAGCAGGAACAAAGAAAGCATTTTCGATTTCGCAGGTCCAACAAGCATCGACTCGGTCCCGACGTTCGTCCGTTCGGCTGGATCGCCATAGCTGCTGGACATGATTCTAAGGTCAAATACGTTATGGACATGTTTGCGGGCGTTGATGGGTATCGAAATACTCTACAAGTCAATCTGCGCAACACCAAAGCTACTTCTAGTGTCAATCACGCAATGCTTTGGGATTGTGCTGAGCAGGATGTATCGGCTGATTTATCGAATCCGCTAGGCTGGAATGAATTGCACACTTGGCGTTTCGACATCATGAACAGAAACATGGATCTTTTCCTACTGCGGGATCATACCTTTTTGCTCTTAGATCTTATCTCGGACTTCACAGCTGGTCAAAAAACGGACTATATGACGTTCATGCCGTTCAAATATGCCATCGGGGTTAAGTTCCTTGATTTTAGGCTGCTTCTGAATGCAAATGACAACAACATCATTGATTCTCCTAATGATTGTGAGGAGAACGCCTTCCTCATACTGGCGTTTAGTCGCCTTGCTGGTCAGGTAGAGGTTCCCATGCAATACTTCCTACCCGCTCAAAGTAGTGTGAAGTTCAATGGCAATGGACAGGAAGCAAGTCTGATACTGAAGACGCCTTCGTGGCACACACTACACAATTTTGGGGACAATGAGAACATGGCTACACTCAAGACACTGCATCTTGACGGAGCTTACAACTATTACAGTGGAACGAGCGCGCAATTTACAGATTCTCTTTTCATGTCTATCTATGGCGGCAGTCCCAAATTTAACTTACAAGGGTATTTGATCAGATATTTTATGAATGTCAAGGACAACTATTTTGGTGACACAATTCATTTCAGTACACTTGAAGAGTATCAAGCAAGGTTGGATCGCCAAAGTCGTGGTGAAGAAGAAAAGCAGCCTCCGCCCAAGAAGGAGAATGATTTAGATGTCATCTTGAGCGTCAAAACCGATAAAGCCGCTGCAGTGATGCCGTCGAATTTGTATCGTGGCGACGATAATGTACGAATAGATGTTATGCTTATCGAGGCCGATATGCGCTTTACAAATTACTTCATGGACCTCCAGGTCAACAGCAGTCCGATAGAGGTCGGCCTCGAGAAGAATATCACTCGAGCAGGGAAAAGCAAGAAAGATGTCAGTGGCTGTCAACTTTTCATCGATGGAATGACTGTCTTTGGCCATAGATTATTCGGGGCACCACCGACTGAGCCGACGTATCTTTGCAACTGGGACTTTGACATTGGTGACATCAGTGGAGAATGTTCTACGGAGTTTGTACGCATTCTCATCACTGCGATCCTAGCCTTCGTATATACCATGGATGACGATGAAAATGCTCTTCCCAAAGGTGAGGTAGAAGTGATACCAGACATCACCTTTCTCCGAATGCGCGCTGCAGGCTTGCGAACGTGGATCGTTGCGGCTGACACGGCCTTCCTTCTTACTGTTGCGGCCACGACTGTTGAATTGAACGACTGGACCAATGACCACTTTTCCAAGTATGTCAAAGTTAGTGCTCCGATGATCTTGCTTGCTGCTGTGGACAGTGCAATAGCGTACAGGTACAGAGAATCACCTGAAAAGAAAGTCCCCACCTTTGCATGCGTCTCAAGCTCCGTTAGGCTTGCTGTGCTCGACCGAAAGTCCGACTTCTCCCAAAACAGAAGACTTCAGCAACAGCACGTTTGGTTTCACGATCTACGTACTCAGCGGGCACAATGGCTGCTGGATCGACAACGTCGTCTGTTAGAGGGCAACCGCAACACAGCCTGGGCTCGTCAGCCTCCAGCAATGCCCGTGCCACTGATGCCAATTCCAATAAATAGCGCTGTCAAACCCAACGAGGACGTTAGGCGAAAAAGCAGCACGTTCCTTACCTCGAGCCCGTTCGGTCTCCATGAACAGCAAAATATCGTGATCCACAAGCCATCCTCTCAGGATCATACCGATGATATACTAGGCACTTCGCGGAGAGTGTCAGCTATCTCGGCCCCGCATCTTACATCTTCACCATGGCTGAAGCCACGATTTCAATTGAGAAAAGTAGAGCCAGATCTAACGTACATGCCTGTGATCCATATGTCACGACACATCGAAGATCATCAACAGGACTTCGATGACGATGAATTCCCTATCACGAACGAGGAGTATAAGCATAACGGGATCTTCTGTGACCTTGTGGACGGCATAGGCGGCTTTGTCACGCCTGATGCTGTTCAGTCAATTGTGACCTTACTGAACGAAGTTTCACCTCAACGTCCAGAGTCAATACTGGATGACCTTCAAATACAAGTTGTCTCCAATATCAAAAAGCTGACTGGTGCGCACGTACCTCAGATCGATGATTTGTCTTTTAGACTGCCAACAGCACATTTACGGCTAATTAGCCCTCATACTGCTTCGGATATGGGCATAGGTTTTGATCAGTACGATATTACTTTGCAACACACTCGTGCCACTATTCGTCTTGCACCATCTACACACGTCAAAAGCTTGAAACCATTCATCATGTTGCATGCAAGTACACAGGAGATCGCGGTCGAGGTTGCAGAATGCAATCCTGAAGCTGAACAGTTCAAGTCTGGTGCTGAGATCCTGCTCTCCGACCTCGGGCTGTGGCTAAGTCTCAAGGAGGAAGTACGAGCTCGTACCCAAATCAGCAGTATAGACGTAACGACTGCTGGACAGAACCTCGATAGTCTTGCTGGGCTCATACAAAGGAGCGAGGCGATTGTCGAGCTTGCCCTAGCACAAATCAGGCGGGTCGACTTTGCCGACAGAATACAGCATATGGTCTACCATCTGACTTCTGCAAACGATTACCAGGATCCTGCGTTCGTAAGCAGAGCTGTCAATGTGCTCCGAACTGCAGAGGATCATATTAGGTTGCATGGGTCCTGGAAGATGATGACACGCCTACGCTACATACTGAATAATTATCAGTCGCAGCAAGCTGCAGCTCACCAATGTCAGGATAATTGTCTTGAAGAGGATGAGGTCCAAGCTAAGCAGCACATTCTTGCTGCTTTCGACAAGTGGAGAAGCTGGGAAAATGCTGGTGAAGCGGACGATGCTCTTCTTCAGGCTGTTTTTGGTCCTTCGAAGCAGTCCGTGGCCCAGCCCCAATCTGCCACGGACGTGGAAGCAGAAGTTTTACTGGGGCAGGCTGCTTTGACCCTAGATCCTGGACCACACCAGAGTCGAATGTATGTCCAGAGTCTTGACCTCAATTTCGCAGAAAAGACGTTACAAAGCTCCAGCACGGCTTGGTCCTTTGGCGGTCAACAGCGCACTGCTATGGTTGTGCAGGCTTATTGCGGTGCTTTGGGATGTGTCCTGGACTGGGAGCTTCTGAACCTTGCAGAAAGAGTAATTCATCTATCCAAGTCATTCGAATTTGGAGTGAGCGAGACCGATCAGTCAACGACGGCACCTCAGCGACTGGCGTTGCCTATGCTTACTGTAGTCATAGGTGCCGACGCAATATCTTTGGAGGCGAGGAGTCCTAACTTACAGCTAGTCACGGGCTTGGAGCGCTTACAGCTATCCGCTAACACAGATGCAGACGAGCAGAGAAGCAATATCTCGGTTGTGCTGAATGCCAACTCCGGTCGCCTCCGCCTACGCAACAAAAGAAGGAGCATCCTGGGCTGTAAAGTCAATGCGCCGACCATCTACGTCAACACACAGCTTGGTGAAAGCCCGGAAAATGGGAAGGTCATGCTTCATACAGCAGCAACTTGCGAAAGATTTCGTTTGCATCTCAAAGAGGATGTCGTTGGCATATTACACGTTGTACAAAGCGTCATGGACACAGAAATGGTTGACGTCCATCATCTTGTCCAAGCCGTCGATACGAGAACGAAGTCTGTCAAGAATGACGACGTACGGTCTGAGGTCACGAGAAAGCAGATTGAGCCACATGTTGCGCTTTTCCTAGAGGATTATGTTATGCAATTTGACCTGATGGCTTATCTGCGTTATAAAATTGCGGGCAAGGTAGCCAGAACGTCTGTCATACCGATGGGCTCGAAACTCTTCACAATCCGTGTAGATGTGAAAGAGAACAACCACTTTTTTGAGAACCCTGGAAGCAGCGAAAAGATTTCGAAGTCCTATCTCACTATGCCTCCGTTAAGTGCTACGGTCTGTCTGGCGATGCTGCCAGATCGCGTTGGCATCGATGTTCGAGCAGCGGTCGAAGCCATGCACTTGGAGGCATCGGCTGTCAGAGCTTGTTTCGACGCAGCGTACAGGCCACAGACGATCGACTACGTCAAGCAGATTCAGGTGTTGGTGGCTCGAATACGAAGCAGACTTGCTGAAGACGGTCTTGCACAAGACGACTTATCAATGATGGGTCATCACACAAAACCGGTGGCCCTTCCCATCCAGTATCATGGCTACCTCGTTTTTGAAGGCATCCGCATTCGGTGTAGAGCGCCTGCAATGCGGAAAGATCAGGACTATCTGGTAGACCTGAATATAGCTTTGGACACACTTTCCCTCAGAGCAGGAAATCTCAAGCACAGCACCAAAGTGATTCATCAAAAACCACATTTCGAGGTCAACCTGCATAGCATTTCCATCGGCATTGATCGGGTCACACAGTGGAATGAGACTTTTGGACGACTGCGTACAGGCTTACACCTTGCTGCTATGACCGAAGTTGCTGATGATGGAAACGAGGTGCAAAATTTCCGACTTACAACCTCGGGCATCAACGTAGACCTCTATGCTGAAACGGCAGTGCTGGCTGTCGATCTCATGACTTTTCTCCAGGAACGGATCAAGACTTTAGCAGCGGCTGAAGATGCCAAGAAGCTGAAGCCACTACGTCGGTTTACCATGGCCGCGACGGAAACAAGGCCACTCATCCCGTCGAAAGACGTTGAGGATGACCAGGCAGACGACGAAGCCACAGCTTTGTTGCAGTCGACTTTTGCGGTAGAGCTCAAAATGATCTGCATACGCTGGCTCGTGAATGGCTCTGGCAAAGATTCTTCTGGCCGCGCCATGGAAGACATGGCTTTGACAGTAACGAAAATCGACTTGCAAACCAAACGGGAAGCTTCAGCTAGGCTGTCAATCAAGAATCTTCAACTCCAGTTGGTTCCTCGAGGACGCGACCCCTTCGACCGCGCACCGAATTCTGCATTGTTACCTGAAATGGTGTTCAATGCGGCTTACGCGAGAGCAAAATCGACCCGAAAATTTGCTTTCAAAGCAGCCGGCAAAGTTCTCGATGTTAGACTAGCATCGAACTTCATTCTGCCTGCAGCTGATGTTCAACGCTCTCTAGCGTTAGCGAGTTCTGAGCTCCGGACTCTCAAAGCGTCCGTTGTCACAGAAGAGGTCGGTGCGCCACAAGCACAACTTCCAAAATTACTAGGGAATAAACGTTTGGCACACCTCCTTGTATTCGTGGAGTTTGCAGGAGCAGAGGTCACTGTATCACCAGCCAGAGAAGTTGAGCAGGAAGAAACCTCAGCTTTCGGTTTTCTGAAGGGACCCAAGCGTTCTCGAGCAGGACGTTACGGCCAAGCAGTCCAGAGCTCGAGTGGTGAAGATGCAACACTGAAGGCACCTGGAATAGCAATCCAAGTCGAATATTCTGACCACGGCATCGAGGATCCAACCCTCAGCACAGAGATTCGTGTCGCAGCATCATCCAATACCCTGACACCGTCTGTTGTGCCTCTGATTCTAGAAATATCGTCGAGTGTTAGCAGCGCCATAGAGCTGGATAGCGGCAGTCCTACCCAAGACAACAAATCCGCAGACAACAGTCAGAAGCCAACGAATACACGAGCCATGCAGCAAGCTGACCCAACTGCTGTCCTCGGTAGAGTCAAGCTTAACGCAGGCCTTCTAGTGCAGAAGCAGGAGTTCAGCCTGACGTGTCAGCCGATTGCACGTGTATCTGCTACAGCCCGCTTCGAAGAGATATTTGTAATTATCAATACCGTGCAAGCCAAAGACCAGGAGCGCTTTTTCTCCGTGATGACAGCATTCAATAATCTGGAAGCTTCTGTGCAACATGTCTACTCACGAGAATCAACGGCAAATTTCGCTGTAGACTCTATCACAGTATCGCTTATGAATAGCAAGCACTTCAGTGATAAGAGTGGCATATCTGCCATCTTGAACGTCAGCCCCATGAAAGCATATCTGAATGCAAAACAAATGCAGGACTTCCTGCTTTTCAGGGAGATTTGGTACCCTGCAGAGCTTCGTACCGAAAAACCTGTCTCCAAGCCAGCTGACAGTAAGGATCAGTTTCAAGGTCCTATCATGCAAAGGTTTCAAGAGGTGACTTCCACCGCAGTGCTGCCGTGGCAAGCTATAGTATCGATTCAAGAGCTCATATTCCAGGTAGACTTTGGACAGAGTATTGGCAAATCAGACTTCGCGATTCAGAAGCTTTGGGCGTCATCAAAGAAGAATTCAGATTCGGAGCAGAACCTCTGCATTGGCTTTGAAAAGATTGGTATCGAAAGCCAGGGCCGTATGAGCGGCTTTGTGGCGTTACAAGGCTTCAAAGTGCGAACTGCCATTCGGTGGCCTATGGTCGACGACAAAGTACAGGCTCCGCTCGTGCAAGGATCTATTGGCTTTGAGCATCTGCGAGTAAAGGCAGTGTTTGATTATCAACCATTTGCTGTGGCTGATGTTTCGTTCTTCGAGTTCCTCATATACAACGTAAGACAGGGTCGAGCCAACGATCGTCTTGTGGGTATTCTTGACGGTGGCAAAATTCAAGCATTCTGTACAACTGCAACTGCAGCGCAAGGACTGTCAATCGCACAGGCGTTCGAGCGACTAATACAGGAGAAGAAGGAGGCTTTCGAGAGCTCCATCCACGAACTCGACAAATATCTGAGGCGCAAATCGGCGTTTCCTACAGCAAATGCCTCGAACGCGGCTTCGATTGGCCGTCTAACCAGAAGGTCAACCAAAGAGGAGAAAACGAGCCATGCCCCAAACCTTCATGTCGATATGGTTATCACGCTGCGTGCAATCGACGCTGGCGTATTTATGTCTTCGTTCTTCGATGATACTGTGCTGAAAGCTGATGCCGCTGATGTGCAAGCAAGATTTGCAGTTGGCGAGACGGACAACAAAACACACAGCGGACTCGGCATGAGTCTAGGTCAGGTTCGGCTTGCCTTGTCATCGGTCAGCAGACCAAATGCAAAAGCACTAGGCGAAGTTTCAGTTGTCGACGTCATCGAACGTGCTACAGCAGCGAGAGGAGGAATCATCCTTAAAGTACCACGCCTTGTTGCTTCGATGGAGACCTGGCAGGAAGGTCTCGCTAATGTCATTGAGTACGTCTTCTCAAGCACGTTCCAGGGCAAAGTCGACATCGGATTCAATTTTGCACGCATCAACACTATTCGCCGCATGTGGGAAAGTCACTCGCGAGCACTTGCTCAAAAGACGTCCAAACCTATGCCACAATCTGCTATTAAGATCACAGCTGAACCAAAGACTGAAGCTGAGGGTCAAGAGAAGATTACTGCTGTTGTTCACATGCCGCAGTCGAAGTACGAGTACATACCACTCGAGCCACCGATCATCGACACACCACAATTGAGAGACCTTGGCGAAGCGACACCTAGTCTGGAATGGATTGGTCTACATAGGGAGCGTCTGCCACATGTGACACATTCAATAATTATCGTGAGTCTGTTGGAAGTGGCAAAGGAAATCGAGGATTCTTACACCAGGATTTTGGGATCGAGCTAGCAAAATATTGGATTGGGTGGCTGAAATGTGTGTTTTGAGCATGGTGTCTAGGCGTTAATAGACTTCCTAGATGTGTTTTGTAGATCTATGATAGCTCAGACACACTAAGGTCTTTCTGACTTTGTCAATGAGTCGACTGTGCTCTGACAAAAGGAACAGGTATCAAGTTGAATTAGCTAAGCCCCCGTCTGTCACTGCGCCGTTCTACTCATTCCCACTGCTGACGCTTGTGTGTAGATGGTGGAGCGATAGCCCATACGTTAATGTCTGACTTCTCATCTCGATAGTGAGTCAGTGTCGCCTGCTTCGAGTCACTGAATGCGTCAACTGGAAGTCCAGCCTGCGGAGATAATGAGAGTAAGAGTGTAGTCCGAGCAATCAACCAATCATATCTAAGATGGTCTTGGCAGTCAGGCACGCTAAGATATTTGCCCCGCACCGCACCTGCCAGTGCACCAGTGCTTGATAATTCTTTTCACGGTCGCAGTTTTTGTCGTTCCTGGTCTCCTTCACCGTTGACGTTTTCCTATCGTCTGCGACGATCAAAAGCAGACCTTCCTTCCCAGTTCAAGACTTTGCCTCGACTGCATACCTACCCCAGTTTTTCTGAGGGACTTCTCAATCTCCAGCTCGAGGGAGCGTCCTAGTATTTTATAACTAAATCAACCACTAATACTCGCCCATCATGGTGAACTTCACGGTCGATGAGATCCATGCTCTCATGCAGAAGCCTGGTAAGTGAAGAAGAGATGATTAATAGAATTTTGCTGACATGCGACAGCCAACATCCGTAACATGGTATGCATAAAGCCCCACCTCAGGGCCCAAATGAATTGGAATACTAATTCGCACGTTAGAGTGTTATTGCCCATGTCGATCACGGAAAGTCTACTCTCACCGACTCTCTCGTTCAGCGAGCTGGTATCATCTCATCCGCAAAGGCTGGTGAGCAGTAAGTGGCAAAACAATGGATGAAGGGAAGGGATGAAGGACTGACACCTTCAATAGGCGATTCACCGACACCCGTCAGGATGAGCAGGATCGAGGTATCACCATCAAGTCGACCGCCATCTCGCTGTATGCCCACTTGCCGGACGAGGAAGACCTCAAGGATATCCCACAGAAAGTCGTTGGTAACGAGTTCTTGATCAACTTGATTGACTCGCCAGGACACGTCGATTTCTCATCTGAAGTCACTGCCGCTCTTCGAACCACTGACGGTGCTCTTGTTGTCGTTGATACCATCGAAGGTGTGTGTGTCCAGACCGAGACTGTGCTGCGACAAGCTCTTGGTGAGCGAGTCAAGCCAGTCGTGATTATCAACAAGGTCGATCGAGCTCTGCTCGAGTTGCAAGTTGAGAAGGAGGATCTGTACCAGTCTTTCTCGAGAACCATCGAGTCCGTCAACGTCATCATCGCCACTTACTTCGACAAAGCCCTCGGTGATGTCCAGGTCTACCCATACAACGGTACAGTTGCCTTCGGTTCTGGTCTGCACGGATGGGCTTTCACCATTCGACAGTTCGCAGTCAAGTATGCCAAGAAATTCGGTGTCGACAAAGCGAAGATGATGGACCGTCTCTGGGGTGACAACTTCTTCAATGCAAAGACCAAGAAATGGACCAAGTCCGCTGATGGCGGTGAGCGAGCTTTCAACCAGTTCATCTTGGATCCTATCTTCAGAATTTTCGATGCCTTCACTAAGGGCAAGAACGAGGAGCTGCTCACTATCTGCAGCAAGATTGACGTCAAGCTTACCACGGAAGAGAAGGAAGCCACTGGCAAGGGCCTGCTCAAGGCTATTATGCGAAAGTTCTTGCCGGCTGCTGACGCTTTGATGGAGATGATGGTCATCCACTTGCCATCTCCTGTCACTGCTCAGAAGTACCGAATGGAGACCCTTTATGAGGGGCCTCCTGATGACGAGGCTGCTGTTGGTATCCGAGACTGCAACCCTAACGGTACTCTCATGCTGTACGTCTCTAAGATGGTGCCCACTTCCGATAAGGGTCGATTCTATGCCTTCGGTCGTGTCTTCTCAGGTACTGTTCGATCTGGTCTTAAGGTCAGGATCCAGGGTCCAAACTACACTCCAGGCAAGAAGGAAGACTTGTTTATCAAGGCTATTCAGAGAACTGTTCTCATGATGGGTCGATTCATCGAGCCAATCGATGATGTGCCAGCTGGTAACATTGTCGGTCTGGTTGGTGTTGACCAGTTCTTGCTCAAGTCTGGTACCTTGACCACATCTGAGACTGCACACAACTTGAAGGTCATGAAGTTCTCCGTCTCACCTGTCGTGCAGCGATCAGTCGAGGTTAAGAACGCTGCTGATCTACCAAAGCTTGTCGAAGGTCTCAAGCGTCTGTCCAAGTCTGACCCATGTGTCTTGACCTACATCAACGAATCTGGCGAGCACGTCGTCGCTGGTGCCGGTGAATTGCATCTGGAAATCTGCTTGAAGGATCTCGAGGAAGATCACGCCGGTATTCCTCTCAAGATCTCCGACCCAGTCGTGCAGTACCGAGAAACTGTCTCCGACAAGTCGAGCATGACTGCCCTTTCCAAATCTCCCAACAAGCACAATCGTCTTTATGTTGTTGCTGAGCCACTTGGCGAGGAAGTGTCCAAGGACATTGAAGGTGGCAAGATCAACCCACGAGACGACTTCAAGGCACGAGCACGTGTCCTTGCTGACGACCACGGTTGGGATGTTACTGATGCCCGAAAGATCTGGGCTTTTGGACCAGACACGACTGGTGCCAACTTGCTTGTGGATCAGACCAAGGCCGTCCAATACTTGAACGAAATCAAGGATTCTTTCGTCTCTGGTTTCCAGTGGGCTACTCGAGAAGGTCCAATCGCCGAAGAGCCAATGCGATCTGTACGATTCAACGTCATGGATGTCACTCTCCACGCCGATGCCATCCACAGAGGTGGTGGTCAAATCATTCCAACAGCCAGACGTGTGCTCTATGCTTCGACACTCCTCGCTCAACCAGGTCTCCTCGAGCCAGTCTTCTTGGTCGAAATTCAAGTTCCAGAACAGGCCATGGGTGGTATCTATAGTGTGCTTACCAAGAAGCGAGGTCACGTGTTCTCCGAGGAGCAGCGTGTCGGTACACCACTGTTCACCGTCAAGGCCTACCTTCCAGTCGCCGAGTCCTTCGGTTTCAATGCTGACCTTCGAGCTGCCACTGGTGGTCAGGCTTTCCCACAGTCGGTCTTCGACCACTGGCAAGTCCTGCCAGGTGGCTCGCCACTAGACAAGACCACGATGTGCGGTCAAATTGTTGAGACGATGCGAAAGAGAAAGGGTCTGAAGCCAGAAGTTCCAGGCTACGAGAACTACTACGACAAGTTGTAAACTGGCTATATTGTTCTGTGTTCTATTTGACCTGTTTGCTGCGCTACGAGCTTGCAGGCATTCCACGATCTGTCATGTTGTGAAATATGTCAGGATGATGAATGTGCGTTGGTTACCAAATGCATCGGAGAACATGGTTTAGATAGCAGAAGAGAAGACAAAAGTTTATGGGTAGATGATAGACTCTGACAATGAGAAATGAGAATGATATCTTTGTTGATATTAAATTTCATTTGCTTGATTACAGAACTGTTCGTGTTTGAGGCCTGCAACTCTTTCCTGAGTGCTCGAGGGTATCGCCAGTTGTGGCCCTAAAAGTAATCTTTCCGGCATGTGATAAGCTGCAGGTTACTGTAAGTATATGCTAGATTCCAATATTTGGCCGATTTAAGAAACGACACTTCACAACAAGCACTAAGAGTACCCTATCGTCAAGCACGATTCGGACTGCTGACACATTTCTCAAGGATGCGTCTTAGGTGATGGATCAGCTGGGCGCCCTTATGATCGAGCCAGAGACACCACCTGCAGGAAACAAAGCATACGCTCGTTCGTACCGGTTATTGTTTGTGCTCGGCTAGAGATAAAAGTTTCGCGACACGTTTGGGAGATGCTTGAAAAATGCGTCCTCCTTTCAACTCGCACTCTGTGAAGTCATTCACCTCGCACAGTCCGACACCATCATGTTGCTCTTGCGACGACATGCAAGATCACTTGACACGCGTACGATGATCCGATGATCCCATAATCGTGCTGTCTCGAGAGAAACCTGTGCATCGCTGTTACTGATCGTGATATTATAGGCAAGAGTCGTATATCTTAATAAGCATATTACACCTTCAACGTCTGTCGATGCGATTGGCATAACATGTCTGAACGCTGCTGTGGAGAGCGGTACGCAGGTACGCTTTTTCCCCCAGCCATGTTACAGATCGACAATTCTGCTGTGCATTTGCGACATTTCTGATCGATACGTTATCATTAGTCGAAGAGGTTGACTTGCATGAGGAAAACGAGGAAAATCCGAGGGACAGCAAGAGGTTGACATAACGCGCTACATATCTGAGCTCAGAGTGAGCAACGACCGACTTCACTCCACTAATGTGATCTGGCATTATTCAGCTTACGATTCCCCTGAATTCTGCGAGTGAGGTGCAATCGAGTGTTTCACTGGAACGAGCTGTTGTTGCTATGTTTCTTCGAAAGCCTTGCTTCTTCATCGTCCTGGACAGCCACCCTGCCTCATTTCGTCATGACATGCTACCACTATATGATCATGAGGCTCAAGCCGTTTGTCATCTGTGAACGGTTTGACATTGTCTGCTAGGTAAGAAGGCTCACTAGGTCGGCGTTTGCAAGTAAGTATGATACACGGGTGTATATGATGTGCCTCGACAACTCTACTGGCTGTCGAACATCTTTTCACACATCTTGTACTTCTCGAGGTTCATGAGATACTAAGTCTACAGGATGATTATCCGACGCATTGTCCTAACACTGCTCGCGATCTTTTACTCTGTAATAAGTGCAGTCATTGCTGATGAACACGTCTACACTTTCTGGCCCAAAGAACCAGATAACAGCCATGTCCTCGACCCTGCACCTTGTGGTGAACCTAAGACGAACGAGGAATTCCACCACTTCCTGCAGGCAAATGGCAGGGACTACTCATACTCCGGAACTGACCATATAGGTTCACAAGGCTCGACTTGGTTTTGGACAGCTACTATGGATACAAAGAAGTTCACCGAGAAGTTCGAAACACTTGAGATGGTGAGTTATCGGACAGACTATTTCAAGCCTGAATACTGATGCTCTGTTATCAGCTTGCTGCAGCCGTTGACCGAGGCAAACCCCCAACAGCTGCGGGCACAGTAAGATCGCCGGCTCTCTCTACTCATTATGGTGACAGCAGCACACTGCCGGTGCAGAGAAGACGAAAACTACGGAAACGAAGCACGCCGTCTGTCCAACAAGCCCCACAGCGAGTTCTCAAGTTTCTCTCCATGCCACCCGAAGACCACTACGACCTTGACGACCCTGACATCAACTACTTTTACTACAGCCAAGCTGGGAAGGGTGTTCGAGTCTATGTAGTTGACAGTGGAGCCAATGCCAATAATCCAGAAGTGAGTGTTCCCCTTGTCACGGCATGTGTCGCTGATGATACTTTAGATTTGGGGTGATCGCCAGCCGAGCTGGATATTTGCTCAACCATACGGCAGCCAGCAGCCAGGAGATACCGCTCTGGACAAAGAGAACAAGTACGGACATGGCACTTGTACTGCAGACGTGGCTATCGGTATAACCGATGGCGTCGCCAAATTGGCCGATGTGACGGTCGTGCAGGTCGATGACACTAGCAGCTTCTTCGTTTCGTATTTGCAAGTCGAAAAATACCTTGACGCCCTTTCACAAGTATTTGATGACATTGTTCGACGCAACATTGATCGTCAAGCAGTGGTGTTAATGCCCTGGGGCTGGGACAGCGCAGAAGTGGAAACACAGGATGGAAAGTTTGCGTCTGAAACGCACTACACAGTGGTCCAGAGCGCGATGTTCAAGATCTGTGCGGCAATTGCAGGAAAAGGAGTAGCTCTCGTTGCTTCTCACGAAAACCGTGACAAATGCGTAGGTCCTCCGTGTATCTTTGCTAATCCGAGCTTTCCTGAGTACATTCCCGACATGATCTCTGTCGATGCTGGTGTCATCAGTGACGGATCATACGGTTCAGGCGACCCGGATGCTCTAGACGATTGGACGACGATATACGGTCCAGGCTACGACGGCACTGGCGGGGGTGTGCGAGGGTTCGTATGTGCTCATCCTACACTAGGTCCTGGCATGCTCAATGGCATTCCATTCGAGGGCACTTCGGCAGGTAAGCAAAATGGCTCAATTCCGACATAATCAAGCTAATATCAAATAGCTGCATCATTCATTGCGGGTATGATTGCTATCTGGAAGAGTGTGTACGTCGATAGAAGCAACGCAGAGATCATACAGCTCATGAAGGACCTCTCATATCGTCGTGCCGATGATGGGCCGAGGATGCCCTGGCTAGGCTGCCATCCAGATAGTTGTCCTGACCCATAGACCAGCGATGATGAGTGTAGTCGTGGCGGTAGCTGCAAAGTTGGATCGAGTGGGATCCAAAGGAGCTGCTTGTGACTAGGACAGAATGTGTCGATGATGCAAACTCCCTCCTGCCTCTTCCATGAGCCGACGAGCTTCAAAGATAGTCGTACTCAAAGGTATATAACCTGGAATGCAGATCTAGCACGACCGGCACGAAACAATAACGAACAGAAGAATAGTCCTCGGTATATCCCTTAGATACCTTGCACATTCGCTTCTACGCCGATCAGCTCGATCCAATGTCTATGGTGCGTACGCATCGTGCTACCTCTCGTGTGACTAAGGAGAAGCTATTAATCTTATGCCGCTCGAGACTTATTGGACATCCTCGACCTGGCTTCGTCTAGCCGACTTGAGAAGTGCGATGACTTCGTCGTTCTGGCGATCCAGCCCACGAGATGAAATGGTCAGTCCCACCTGACCCTGAAAACAACAGAACCCAACGGTTCTTGTGGGCATATCCCGATCGCACAAGTTCTGTTGACTGAAACGAAAACTGCAACAATCCGTCCAATAGCTAGCGAACATACTCAATCAAGCGAATCTTCGTTGGTTCTATTCTGCCTACATAAACCTCTGAAATGGCGGTGGCTAGATTTTTCTGCACCACAAATCATCAACATGGCACATCGTGGATCATTCTGGATGCCATATGGCACATTTGGCAGCATGGCACCGTCAGTCAGACAAGGACAAGGACCAGCGGCAGGTCAACCAGACGCTCAAGATCACGACCGCGCGAAACTAATCGCAGAAACTGATATGGCCGTAGCCCACAATCGAGCGATGGACCAGTATTGGCAGAGTCAGCGATGTTACGCTGGACCCCTACCGTTACCGCCGCCGCCACCACCTCTTCCACCACAGCAGCGACCTCAGCATCAGAGTCATCACCAGGCAGATCCAGGTTTAGGTCAGCCATTAGCAGATCAAGCCTACTGTGGCGAGCCATGGCCTCCAATGCCACACCTGCAGCCTTTGTCATACGGAGGATTCTTGTATTCACCGCCTCCACCGCCTCCACCACCACCACCACCATCGCCACCACCGCCACGGCACCAGCAGCAGCAGCAGCCGCCGCCTCAACGAACGATGCCAGGAGCTTGGCCGGGACATCCTTCTTATGGTGGTCGAATACAAGAACTTCCTTTTCTAGAGCCTAAGTGGAGTCAAGACCCAGAAGGAAAAAAATACAACCCAGCGGTACTGCCTGGACGAAATCCTGGGGAATACATGGTGTGGAATCTGAAGGACGGTCGGTTCGACTATGTCAAGCGAGACGAATGAAATTAGAAGTCATAGAAGCTGAGACATCAAGTTGAATAATATTTCGTATTATGTGTTTCGTGCATGATCTGCTTCAGCAAGATCTGTCTAACATCCCCACATGCCGCAGCAATTATCGCCATAATCCTCTGTATGTTTGTCAGCTTGAGTGCAGCACAGACATCCGTGATACTTACGCGCAACAATCTTCAATTTCGTCCCATCAACAGCTTCAACCATTCCCTTGGCATCTTGACATTTTCCTGGTCGACCAATATCATTCACAGTTGGTGGTCTGTGCACATCTGGGTTATCTGTATCACTACAACATGTATCCTTCAAAGCATCCACAGCTGCTGCGATGTTGTCGAGCGGCACTGTAAGTATCTTGAAGAACCACCAGTTCTGTACACAGACTTGGTAGCCACCTGAGCCCTCCCAGGCAACTTTAGACGAGTAACCTGGTTTGAGCTTGATGCCCTCTGATGGTAATGGTGGATCGAATGAATTGTCCGTCAGTGCTGTTGATAGTGCGGTCATTGCGTCGATATTGAGTGTCTGGTTGCCTGCTATCATAGCCGGGAATTTAAGGCACTTTACATCAAAATCTGTCTGGTTCGAGTTTTGTGCTAGGACTGTAAGTGGTGACAGACATAGTGTTGTTGCGATTAGTGCCAGAAGGCTTATTGGTAGATGCATCGTGCTAGTTGTCTTCTGTGACTAATGGTGCAGTCGGTATGCGTTCTCACAATTCAAAAGTGGTGAGAGTAGAAGAACGGAATCTGGTTGTGGTGACAAAGGTATGTGCAACCTGGAATGTGTTTCGGCTCTATGGTCACTTTTTTTCTGGATATTGAGGAGCTAGCATAACCAGAGGTGTCAGAGATTACAGCTGCTGATGACGGTAATCCTTAAAGGACTTATGCCAGATCATATGTTTCTTGTAAGTAAGCACAGCCTGCTGATGCAGGCCCGAAACTGTAGCCACGCGATTTGTTGCAAGGGCTCTTGTAAGGCAAGCCTATCAAGGCGTAGGACTGACTCCATACTTGTTCCTGGGCTGAGCAAGCTAGCACAAATAAGGGACAAGCTTAAGTCAAGGACCAATCATAAATGATCGGCGTGCTCAATCCATCGATCCTGTAATTAGCAACATCCGAAGGTCGAGTATTTGGTCCATACTCCGTAGGACATTGTTCGTTCTCGTTCGTGAGAAATACAGTAAATATTTCATTGTGCCTCGGGATGTTTTCTTCGAATCAGGTGACATCGACTTGTTAGGCGTCGTCGTGAAATAGTGATGTACTCGGGCTGGACGACCACAAACATGATGCACCACAGCGAGGACGAGTAAAGATTATAGTCCTTCAATGTCGTGAGTGTAAAATGTGTGCTTCAACCACTCGACATTTCAGAGCTCTCTCCGCTGGTATCAGCTGTTGTCTTGCCTTGCTTTTTCCTCCACAACCAAACACCTTTATCAACCTCAACCCGCGTAACACCATCTCGGACAAGATAAAACGTCACACCCAGCTCTCTTTCGGTATCGCGATTTCGAGACTCGTCGTCGAAAAAGAGCATGTCTTCATAGGCAATACCGTCTTTCGAGATCTCCTCTCTGTTCTTGGCCAGACTCTTAGTTGAGGCCTGTATCTGCCTAAAATGACGTGTCTTCGCACCAGGATAGATCTCACGGAAAGTGAAGAAACTAATCGCCTTTTGTGGCTTCTCTTCTTCATTCAAATACTGTTCAGGTACAGGCACATCAATGGCTCGGAGAGATTGAGTCGCAAGCTCAGGAGTATGTGTCCGACTCGCCAGCCCGAGCAAGATGTTTCGTCGCTTAGCTTCAAAGAGTATCGATGGGACTTCTGGGTAGAAGGTATAATTTTCACCGTGCCTATCTATCATCCCTGTATTATCCTTGTTCACTTTTAGAGGAGGCGTAGGATGCGTATCTATCCAGAACGGCCACAGTGTGTAATCCAGGTCAAAGACCATCAGCTTCGGCAGCGGCAATCCATCGTCGAATGTCTCGGGCACTGATTTTGGTGGCGCACCTTTAGTACCAGTCAAAGACGATGCGTCCGTGCCCATACTATTTAGTGTAGCAGTCTGGAAGCTGCGTCGTGGCATGTCTATGTATTTCAGTAAGAAAGCAGCACAAAGGAAGCTCAGCAGGACAGTGGATGGGCGGTAGCAACGTGGTAAGTGCGTGTTGGCTTTGGCGTAAGGTTTTCTTTGCACGAATATAGCAGGTACGCCTTGAGAAGTCCTATAAAGATAAGAAGGGGTACGAGAGAGCGAAGAGCGCGAAGTAGTGCTTCTATTAAACAACGTCACAGGCTTCATCTATTGTCTATGAATAGTTCTCGTTGGGAACTCATTGCGCGATGGTCGCAGCTGAAAACACCAATATCGTCATATTCGCTGCTCAGGCAGAAACCTTCTGCCTGAGACTGTCATTAAACCAGATGCCTATATATGTACTCGTTAGGCACTGGCCGGCGATATGCACTCCCCAAGAAAACTCGACTACTAGTCTGTTAAAGGGGGTTCATACCCGGAGCTTATTCTCATCAGCTCCCAGAAGCGCTCAGTTGGGCATTTTGAAAGACGACCCAGTCACTCTTCATTGATGCACAATTTCTGGCAAGCGGCCACGACAGGTAAGCCTTCTCATTAAACCTGATCAATAGTCGTGTTTCATACACTACCTTTTCGAGACAGAAAGATCAATACGAGGAGAACTTGCTATGGTAATGTCTATGAGCTTCGTGTCCGAACCAACAGCTGTCAATTGAACTTCCTTTCTCTGATCAATAATGCTACGATCAAGGAGAGACTCGATAGTGCTAGGCACAAAACTGGAATATGATTAGCAAGTGCTTGATTTGAGGGACAAGAGGACGACTCACAGAAAATATCGTGAAAGCTCGTGATGAAAGCTCTAGCAACGATTTCGTATATGTCCGGGAACAAATGTTTGATAGCGTTCAAGTCAGAAAGAACGGCATGATAGATCTAGAATATCAATGTCAGCTGATTGTATCACGAAACGGATTTCGTCCGAGACTGACCTTTGATCCATCTGGTATATCGCTCAGACCATCAGCCAACTTCCGCTGCAAGACAAGTCGGAAAAGAGTATTTGTCCCAGCGAGGCCGATCACGCCTCCAATACTGCCCATTGTGTACAGTCCACTCCCAGCGATAGCAGTCTTATCTTCTTCAACAGCGCCAGTGACGCCAACAAAAGCAGCTGAGTGTGCTATCCCGGTACCCAGACCTGCTACGGAAATCAGACAAGCATGAATGGAATTGATATGTCGACCCCAGAAACAGATCATCAGCGTGAAGCAGAGGGCGGAACTAATACATGCCAGCACAGTAGGTAGCTTATATATCCCGGCTCGCTTGATATAAATTCCAGTCAAGATCCCACCAAGCGTGTTGCCGATTATGGCAGGGATTAAATATACTCCTGCTGTTCCAGTCGATGCACGCTCGGTGATCTGGACATACATCGGAACCAAGAACATAAGTGATGTCTGTGTCGCGTTGACGATTGCAAGGATGAGGTAATAGGTGATCACCGATGATATGCCGAGTAAAGAAAGAGGAAATATCGGCTCTTTTGCGAGCTTGTTCTCGACGGTGAAGAAAGCCAGAGCAACGATCCCTGTCGCCACAGCCAAGCATATCAAGTACTTCCTCTCCACTTTGCCATCCGCTGCAAGCTCAAAGAGAAGGAGCAGAGACAAGATAGTAAGACTCAAAGAGAGTGCCCCAGCAAAGTCGATCCTGCGGAATTTGGATGAGAGCTTGGCCGCTGGCTCTTGCGGTGTCAGGGCTGGACGCTTACTTTCCTTAAGCTTCCACCAGACCAGCAGTATCGAAATGAAGACAAACGGACATTGTCCAAGTATTGTCCATCTCCAGCCGATTTTCTGAGCCAGGTAACCGCCAATGGCACCTCCACAGCTGCGTCCGACAGTCTGGACGACGTTCACGTAGCTTCGATAAGCAGCAACAGACCGCAATGGAACGATATCTGCAAGCAAAATAGATACCATGCATACCATGCCTGCTCCGCCGGTGCCTTGTATTGCTCGACCGATGATGACCATATTCATTGTCTGTCCTAGTCCACATACTATCGTACCGCAGAAGAACAGGATGTATGCACATTGCAGAAGTGCCTTGCGTCCAAAAATATCGCTCAATTTACCGTACAGAGGCTGTGTAATGCACATAGCCAAGATGTAGCTTGTCAGCAGCCAGCTGCCATTTTCCAGCCTGTCGAATTCTGAAGATATTTCTGCGTAAGTGGCTAGCATCAAAGACGTGTCTGCTTGTGACACGAAGACACCAATTAGTAGAAGAGACAAGATGCCCAGGACTGCTTTTGGAGCCGTCTCTGGTGGTGGCGTCTCAGTCGTGCCATCTTCGATTTCCTCCACTGCTGGTTTGCTTGATTTACCATCAGCTGCATTGTTCAACAAGGGGCTATTTTCATCGATCGGTGTCGCCATTATACCTATGGTCGACTCCTTCGAAGGTGATCTCGGGACCGTAGCGAGGTCTGAGAGTATGCTTGGGCAAACCACTTTGGTCTTTGTGGTTGTCCTCGACCTTATGCTTTGTTGTGATATAACCTTCTATAAGACTGATGAGATGTTGAGCTCTTCAAATTCACAAGAGCCGTGTCAAGATAGGGAAATCCATCAATTCAAGGCCGTTTTTGTTCTCCATCGACACTATGGCTCCACATGTCTCAAGGAATGGATTTCGAAAACTTCTGACCAACTCGTTCGGAGATGCAAACTATCCTCAGAACCGTACTTCAGCATAGACTGTCATGGCCAGTCACGATCTTGTGCTCTTCGCATACATTTCCTGTAAGTTGTATCCGCAGTGCTTCTATCTGGGGTGCTGGAGTAAAAGCTAGCTTGCGGAGTACCGCTGTATGGTCATCTAGCGTCGTCTTGGCAGAACCAGAAACCTCGTATCCTGAGCTCAGCAAGGACACCTCCAGCGGTTCGTCGTAACCACTCTCCTTCTTCCATAGGTAGTGCAGTTGTTTTAACTTTTATCGTCTGCAAGCCAGCCCATGTGGTAATGCCTCTTTAGGGTAGTAGTATCTGAACCGACCAGCCGCGACATGGGCCAGACTCAAGAGACTCATCCCCATGTCAACGTGGTGATGAACAGAGTTTGTGGGTCTAGAAACTCGACATACTTGTAAGGCTGGAGTTCAGGACTATAACCTCATGTTTCCTATCGACGAGTTCTGAATACCTGGATAATCACTGATGTCTCTTAATCTGCAACCCTTGCCTTAACACAGGCAATTTCGGACTCAAGAAGGTTTGTAACATGACTTCGGGCCACATCAAGATGTTAGGTGAGGAAGAAGCGCGACAGCACGGACACCTAGAGATGAAGGAGGGTGCTGTATCCAATTCCGAGGATGTCGACACAGAGCTCCAGCTTGCAGATACAGCAGTACAATCTTCTGGTATGCCTCCAGGTTATTTCCGCAGTTCACTGTTTCTGGGAACGTATTTTGTGAGTCCATTATCTTCTTGCTGTCTAATACTAACGTGTGGATCAGGCTGTTGCATTCGGTCTCATGGCTGGCGTTGGAAGCTACAGCTTCGTTGCACCACTCTTGAACCTCATCAACGAAGAGATCGGCCCTGATGCAAATATCGTCTGGGTCGGATACGTATACACCCTGTGTCTCGCCTGCACACTGACCCTGGTCGGCCGGATCTCTGATATCTTCGGTCGTCGATACTTCTTTATTGGTGGCAATTTTCTTGCTCTCATTGGTGCCATCATCTGTGCACGAGCAGGTAGTGTGCCCATGCTCATTGGTGGCATGGTCCTTGTGTCCGTAGCGACCGCTACTCAGCTGGCTTTTCAGTTCGTTATCGGTGAACTTGTACCTATCGGCAAAAGATTCTTGGTCATGAGCACACTTTTTCCATGGACATTACCATTGGGTGGCTTCGGAGCTATTATTGCGACGGAGTTTGCTGCCCATACCGAACAGACATGGCGCTGGTGCTTCTATCTCCTGGCTATGCTCGATGCTGTTGCCTTGCTATTGTACGTCTTTTTTTACTTTCCGCCAAGCTTCAAGACCATTGAGAAAGGACGAAGCAGACTGCAAGTCCTCCGGGAATTCGACATCGTCGGACTGGTCCTTTTCACTGGTGGTTTCTTCGTCTTTCTAATGGGTATCACCTGGGGCGGCAAAGTATACGCTTGGAAGTCAGCAGAAGTGATTTCCACACTCGTGGTCGGCGCAGTTGTTGTGATTCTGTTCGTGGTCTGGGGTAAGTCAAACAGTGACCGCGTGGAGGTGCATCTGCTAATCGTCATACAGAACTAAAAGCCAATCTCAAAGCACCATACATGCCGCTGAGGCTATTTCGAAACCTGCGATGGGTTGCTATGGTTACTGCACTTGCAAGTGAGTCAATCTTGTTCTTCGCTGGTCTAATGGAATCGAATTCTGACGTATTGAATTCCAGTTGGTGCCAATCAATTCTATGCACTTGCAATCGTCTGGCCGCGATGCGTTGCCACGCTTTGGGGCGTGACTGGCACGTCATATGGCTTGATGTCATGCATACCAGGAGCTGGCTTGATCATAGGACAGATTATCGGTGCTTTCTGCGCCCAATATACCAGTCCAAAAGCTATCTTGCTCGTTGGAACGATTGGTGGCTCAGCACTTCTTGCTGCTGCTGCTTGCGCCAATGAACATAACATGGGAACAGTTCTGGGTGTGCTCATTCCAGGGTTTCTCCTTATAGGAGCGCAAGAAGCAGTATGCGGCACGTTCAGCACTATAGCTCTGTGGGATCAGAGAGACATTGGTAGTGCCGGAGGTCTCGCAGGAACGATCAGATCTGGCGCCTCTGCACTCGGCAGCGCGATATACGGCTCTGTCTGGACCAACGTCTTGGCTGATCAGGTATCACATCGTGTGCCTCTTGCAGCAACAGCGGCAGGACTGCCTGCTTCCTCTGTACCAGCTCTGCTGAAACTTTTGGCCGGGACCGGTAAGGCTACAGCAGTAAAAGGCCTCGATGCAAGCATTTTGCATGCAGCCCAGGAAGCCAACAAGAAAGCAGCCTCGATCGCAGTTAGGGACGTCATGCTGACTACGTTGGCATTTGGTGCAATCTCAATCATTTGTGCTTTCTTCACCCCGAAGATCGACAAGTCAAAGGCTCATATTGTGGCAAAGACACTGCAGCGTCATCAAAACCAAGAAACAGAAGATATCGATCTGCCCGAGAAAGAGATGCGAGGTTGAAGTCATTAGCACGAAGCTATGCAATTACCAGAAAGGCTTTGGAATCTTCGATAGGTTACGGCGCAAAAGCTGAGCGGTTGCTGTTTGCGTTTCATAGAATCTGTCGTCAACCAGTATGAACAGTTTCAACTTGAGTGTATTCTTCGCCTCCTCTCTGTATGAGTCTGAACATCTCGCATAAAAGGAAATACCTCGATCACCGTGCTGTCGACTGACCAGTTCCCTAAATCATGTACATGGTGTAGGAATAATGGACTCAAGGCTATACGGTTGTCTGGTGCTATGATCAGTGCCTTAGAGGGGGTCTCGGGCCAGTTCAGCGATAAACCTGCGTTGCAAAGCTTACGCAATAATTCGAAATCAGACCAGTCCATCTCGTTGATGATATTGTCCCTGGCAAGTGGCCAGAAAACGAGGTCAACCCAAGGCGGATGAGGTGTACTGCGCTGTGTCTCTGTTGGTCGCAGAAATGCGGGCAGTGCTTCGTAGTGAAGACATGATGGCAGCGAAAGCCACCGAAGATAGACGCTCATGAGATAGTGCCATCCTAGCTTTTCTGGAAAAGCAAGACCGGTCGACAACGCAGCGTGCTTCCCAACAGCTGACGAGACGGGATTTAGATCGTCTTCATTGGAAGGGTTTAGCAGACTTTGTACACTTGGGAAAGCCGACGAGGAAAACTCTGTATCTACCTGTTGGCTACCTGGAAGCCGCGACCTCATCTTTTCGTGCATAATTACCTCATCCAAGCGACAAGTAGGATCCACATGGTTTGGCAGTATTCGCCATATGCCTGACGAAGTTTGGTCCGAATCGCTGCTGCCGCTTGCACCTCCTACTAGATTCCTGACTTCGATTATCGGATCGAAATTTCCGCTCAGCTCCGACCAGGCATCATGACTGAAATAGGCGTTAAAGATGTCTATATCGGGCATTGGCGGAGCCTCACTATCGTTCAAATGAGAGAAGTGTATAGCAGGTAAATTGAGGCCAGATTGAGGTGAATATATTTGTGGTTGATGTATATTCGATGTCACACTGAGTCCAGCTGGGTCGAAGGCAGTTGTGCCTCCAAGCGATCTTGGTGTCCCGGCCAGAGGGGTGGAAGTCTTTGCACCAAGACTGCCTGTGCCCCTGTTCCAGCCTGCGATCGATCCAAGATCCTCAACATAATCGGAGTTGCTCTGGTCTACACCTGCGACGAAGACATCTTGCGAGGAATGCGACACCCATGCTTGCGGTCGCTGCTTGATTTTTCCCAACTCCTCCCGCAGGTGTCCCACTTCCGCCTCCAGCTCTTTGATACGTTTCTGAGCGTGCGCTCTGCTCATGATCAGTCAAGTCCGGTGGCGGAGGTGCAACAATACCTGCAGTCTCGCTGGTTGCGGCGGTTGAGAGCGCGTCTCCTTTCCTGCTTCTGGGCTAGGACGAGTTCAGATTTGCCTTGTGTCATACCGGTTTTCCATTCGAGCAACTGGCTTGTTCTTGCCAATTCCCCATGTTGAGCGTAGCCGTCTCGAACAATTGCTCCACGAGCTCCTCTCTCGGACAGGTCTCTTCTCACATCTGTGGTGTTCCAATGCGAAAGGTATTCGGACAGTCGGAGAACGATAGCCTGTGAATCTTGTGTCTGATCACGAGATAGAGCGTTGTCGACTTACCCCGGCTCATCGGCCACGTTCAACGTGACCTCTGGAATCTGGGGTTTAGCTCCACCTAAGTGCGCTCCAGGCTTCAGAACTGGCTGAGTCTGCTGCATTTAGGCGCAAGGCATAGGGGCTTGTTCGCCTTCAGCTTCTTCCTTGTTCGAAAATTAGCGGCCATGACGATAGCGACCAACCAGTCCGAATCGGCTCAAAAGCAGGGTCTCGCTGCGATGAATCAACCACGCTAGATGACCATGCATCTCCTCCATTCTGCACTCGTTATGATGCACGAGTTTAGCAACCTCGTCCTGCTCCTCGATATTGTGGCCAGTCGAATGCTTTTGGATGCGCTGCTCGCACAGACAATTCCCGTCTACTGGTACTCAGAGCTCCATCTCCAGCAGCATATCACACAATTACGAACCTTGAGAGTATGGTACACATCTCCTCCACTTCTAGCCGGTATATGGCCACAGAGCCTTGCCTAGTGTGCAACAGGTGGGAAGGGTAGGGATGTGTCCCAGCTCATGGTCTGAATATAAGCCACTTCTAAGTCTCTCATAGAGTCTTTTTCGCTCGTACTGTCTAGTTCAGCAACTTTGTTCTGTTGTAATATGGTCAGACTTGCTTTAGCTACAACATGGCTATCGCTCGCTGGAGCAGCATTAGCTTCGTCTACGAAACCAAACATTCTCTTCATCCTGACCGATGATCAGGATTGGCACATGAACTCGCTTGAACATATGCCTCTCCTACAGAAATACATGATCCACGAAGGCACTTCGTATCATAATCACTTTTGCACAATAGCATTGTGCTGCCCTTCACGTGTAAACTTGTGGACCGGACGTGCTGCGCACAACACAAATGTCACGGATGTGTGGGCACCATACGGTAAACGGATTCGACATCTGCTGTTAGATTACTAATCTTGAACAGGAGGATATCCAAAGGTTGTCCGGGAAGGCATCAACGACAATTACCTCTTCACCTGGATGCAACAGCTCGGCTACAATACCTACTATACTGGCAAGCTTTGGAATCACCACAGTATTGACAATTACAATGAACCATATGCCGGTGGTTTTAATAGCTCCGACATCATTCTCGACCCAACTACGTATGAGTACTACAATGCCTCTATGACACGAAACGGTGGTAAGCCTATCAGCTATGCTGGCCAATACTCACCAGATGTCACATCACAAAAGGCGCAGGAGTTTCTAGACGACGCTCTAACGCACGATCAGCCCTTCTTCTTGACTGTCGCTCCCGTAGCACCACATGGCAATATTAGGCTTGAGCCTTTCGAAAGCGACATGCCACGCTATGCTCCACGTCATGCACATCTCTTCAAGGACTACCAGATTCCAAGGACCGAGAATTTCAATCCAGAAGTAGTAAGTGATTATCTTCCTTTAATGTCCAGAAATAGATTGACAGGACATAGCAAGGGGGCATCGAATGGATTGCAAAGTTGCCACTTTTGAACGATACAATAATCGCGTATAACGATGAGTACCAACGCGCACGACTTCGAGCATTGCAATCAGTGGACGAGATGGTGGAAGCACTGGTACGCCAATTGGAAGCTAAAGGTGTACTGGATAATACATACATCTTCTACACCACTGACAACGGCTACCACATCAGCCAACATCGTATGCATCCCGGTAAAGAATGCAGTTTCGACACCGATATCCACGTACCAATGATCGTTAGAGGTCCAGGTATCCAAGCAGGTAGAGCTCTACAGGTGGTCACATCCCATACTGATCTGAGTCCCACCATTGTGAAGCTAGCTGGAGGATCTCGCTCCGACTTTGATGGCCTGCCAATACCGTTGTTCGACAAGGATCAAACCAAGCCAAGAGCGGAACACGTCAACGTTGAATTCTGGGGTGTTGGCATCCCGGAGGGTAAATTCGGCTACAACGGTAGCGTTGGTGATTACTCCAACACGAACGTCTATCCAAACAACACCTACAAAACTTTACGATTGGTCAGTGAAGACCACAGTCTTTCGTACACGGTATGGTGCTCGAATGCAAGAGAATTGTACAATGTGAAAGCAGATCCTGGTCAGATGCACAATATACTCGTTGACTCACAGCGAGCACAGGAGCTGAGCATTGCAGGCCGTGGTTTGGATGACATCGTCTCACGACTGGATGCTCTTCTCATGGTGCTCAAGTCGTGCAAAGGCGAAGACTGTATCGATCCCTGGAATGTGCTGCATCCGCAAGGAGATGTGAAGAGTCTGCATGCGGCACTGCACAAGGACTTTGATAAGTTCTATGACAACCAGCCGAAAATTGCTTTCACTGACTGTCAATTTGGCTATATCAGGGAGGTTGAGGGCCCTCAGTATGTCAATAAGTATGGTCATACAATCGACGAGCTACACATGAATGACCAGACAGTCATCATGTCCGAAGGCCAACAAAAGTCGTTCCGGTACAAGGGTCATTGGAGCATATGGGTCTAATGAAGAGACAGCTTGTCACGAAGATATAGCTTTGTACATAAATGCAAGGTCTACATTTTCAGCATTCCTGATCCTGTACCCTAATTCCTTCCCAACTATGACTATCAACACTCGTCTGCGTTATCTCCCGACAACTCCGTGGCAAAATTTCACGACTGCTAACGATAATACCATCCAGCCCAAAAGTTTGGTGCAAAGTACATGACGCCATTAGCTCCTGGGAAATAATGCGGACAATGCTGATTAGTGCACGGAGGGATGTAGGTTCTTGGTGGAATAGCGATAGGTTGACTTGGTGGTGGGACACCCTGCTGTCCGTACGCGCCCTGTGGGACTTGTTGTTGAGGGTTTTGAGGCTGTTGCTGCTGGTTGTTCATTCTCCTAATTAATCACTTGTGAATGTAATGCTCATTGTGGAGTAGATGAATGGAGCATTCATGATATATTAGTATGCCGGTGATGGTTTATGCCGCGATTGACGCGAATAACGTCCTAACGGATAAGCAGACGACGTTGTTGGATGATGGAAGGCAAAAACGGAATGTTTGTCGAACGTGGGTTTGGGCAAGTGAGGCATGAAGAGGCGATACAGACAAGAAGCAAAGGCTGATCGTGATAGCATACTTCGAGTTCTTGAACTGAACGACTTGATCCTTTCACGAATTCATTGTAAAGAATCTGGACCTAGAAGTGAATTGCCCTGAGGTCGTGACGAGACTCGATCTAAAAGCGTGCGAAGAAGCATGTGGCTCCGGCAGTTTGTATCATAGTCGAACCTCACAATTCTAGTCCAGTTTCATCAGAGTCAAGACCGCTTTGCCGTCAGGTATGCGACCTGAAACAAATTGCCTGGTCCATATCTCGATAGACCTTCATCTCGACTGAAGAGCACGTCCTGCTGACTCCAGGAATGCTTGTAAGCTATTGTGTTTGTCCGTTCCAGATCATAGGAGCATTTTCGTCCTTGCCGTTTCGTTTGTACAGCCAAGAAAAGATTCTTTCCTTGACAACGGCGTCAGGGTATACGTCCTTGATGTACGCCGCTAAGCCAGCGACGTAAGCTGCAGCAGGAGATGCTCCCTTCACATCCTTCTGGTCGGTACTGCCACTGCCAGCTGCGCAGCTAATGCCCTCAACACCAGGATCTTCGTCTGCACCAGGTGCGTAGAACTCGACCCAGGGATCGCGATTCTCTTCTGGCTCAAAGAACGAGCCGTCATTGACTTTACCTGCCCCCACCACAATGACCTGTTCCAGATACTGATGATATTCTGGGTTGCCAAATGCACATGGGAGTTCTTCCTCAGCGCAGCGAAAATGGTTAGACGTAGCGATGACAATTGTTGTTCCTAGTTCGATAAGCTTTTGTAGCATGAGATAATACGCGTCGCTGAAGGTCTCCCAGTCGACCACATCAGTCTCTTCTTCTTCGATGCCCCATGACATGAGTACTACCGCCTGCTTGCCAATGTCTCGCACAAAGATATCGTCTAGTGTTTGGCTCAGGGCATCGCTTGCTGACTCGTACCATAAGCTTGAGATGAAATCGTTTGCGAAAACATTCATTTGTACCGCTGTAACTTCAGCATTCTTAGCCACCTTTCCCGCGTGTCAGTATGCATCACGCACGAAATTGAGATATGACCTCTACTTACACCGTTTATTTTGCCAATAGCAAGGTCAGCCATACATGAGCCATGACCATCGCTGACATCCTTCTGCTCCGTGCTGCCAAAGGGTTGGGCATGAATCCATTCTACGCGACGCCCATCCCAAGCTGTAGTAGCATCGAGGTTCAGGCCACTGTCGATCACGTAGACGCGTGAGGATCGACCAGCTGACTCCTCGTAGTTGTAGGTAACATCCGCATTATTCAATTCATTTCCGCCCGAATTCGGCATTGAGATGAACTTCAAACCCCTCGGAGCATCTGCCTGCTTTTCGACTGTGGTCGCTCTCTTTTCACCACGATAAGCAGAGGATTGACTAGGATCGAGTTTGGGCTGTTCACGCAAGTCGTTGACGTATTTGACCTAGGCCTGAATTAGTGCGAAGTGTCAATATCTTGTACACAGATGCGCAAACCAGTTCAAAGTGCTCATATTTGTCACTGATCAGATCGTCCTCAATGCTGACCATGAACCACCACGTATAACCATCTTTACCCATGTTTCGAGTGACAGAAGAGGTAACCATGGATCCATCTTGCTTAAGCATGGTTTCAAGCTCTGCATTTGATTTCGGAGCTCCATCGGGACCATCAACGACGATGAGGCTATTGTCCGGATATCGTGTCCAGACGGCATACCAGTGCGTGTCAGCATAGACTGCTAGAGCGAGAAACCAGGTAAACAAGAGCAGGAAGGTTGTGTTTTTGGATGACATCTCCGCAATGCTCAATGATCAGTGTTCGATTTGATTGTGAATTCGAAGTTGTGTATACCTCGAAGTGGCTATGATGTATATGTTGGACCAGTAGTCAATGGATCAGAAGTTCGTGCTGTCTGGACACTGTACACTTTCTTGCAGCAAACAGAGTGTAGGAGGTAATTTCTTTGAGTGAAGTTTGCTGCAGTGGTCTTGAGTGATTTGCTGTTGACTGCTGCCACGTGCACTGAACTTACAAGCACGACTTGGAATTCAATCGCTGTCCTTACAGCATATCGAAAAGGTCAATCTTCCTGTTGATGAAAATGTGAATCATAAGCCGCGGACCATCGACAATTGCAATGCATGTGCAACGACATAATAAGATCTTCCTCGATTGGCTGCTAATGCAGTCGCGAGAGTATGTCCACTCATCCAATGACAACATTTCTGCACATCGGCAAGTGCAAACATAGTGTAAAAAGCATCCGCCCCTTCTCCAAGACCCAACTTCATTTTACTACTGCAAATTCCAAAAAGGCAAATATGCGAGCTCCGTGTAGAGACTTTGAGCATGTTCATCTTTTTCCGACCTCGTCGTGGCAGAATTTCATAGGTTCATTCATATTGTTTGAACAATAGCCGGTACATCACTCAACCCAATTCAAGGGTTTAATGCAAAGCTCGACATTAGCACGGGTCTTTTACGCAATTTCTAGGCGGCGATCGTCTTTCCTGGGAACATTGTGTCCAAGTCCCTTGCACCGACGCAACCACTTATCAAAGATACCTCACAAACAATCGTGTATTGATTTCGCAGATCGCCAATTGGGGTTTCCGCATGATTTCTTTGGCAATGATCATGGCACAGTAAATGACACGGCTTCGGCCTTGTGATAGTCTTATTGTCTCGAGGATCGTGCTCGGTGAAGGAGTAGCTCAATGGAGGAGGCTGCACAAATTCAGGCAGCAAGATCATTTAGGCCTCGCTTCACTTTCTCTATGGCCAAACCCCCCAAGACCGATAATTGAATAGGTACGAGAGAGCTAGAATTCCAGGCGGCACAACCGGCTCTCTGACTCGGTATGTGGGCAGCCTGGACCCATTCCTTCTTGATTGTTGGATGAAATGGCAACGTTGTGATGATGAATGGTGATTTTATCGGATTGACTTGGTTGTCTCATCCGTTCCCCATGCCCCTTAGCCAAGAGTCCGTGATCTCGATGTCGAAAGTCAGTATGTCGCTGTCTAGCAAAGGAACGAAATCAGCTTCTGCGAACTGATCACTGTTAACGAGCCAGCCTCTCAACCACGACACGAGCATTGTCCTTGTCGTTTGCTGTAGTATACCAAAGATCTTCAACGCATCCACAACAGCTTTACTGATCTTCACGGCTTTAAGCAATACCTTCGACCTGTCAAAATACGTTTGTACCTCTTGACGTACAAAAGAGTTGATCAGCAACAGCCCACCGTGCGTAAGACATGGTGTTCGTGTGACTGGATCTATGGCTGTACTCTGCTCACAAACAAATTTGAGACGCTTCAAGAACATAGCTTTGACAAGGTAATCGTCCTCGAATTCGTACAAGATAAGTGCGGTCTGCATCAGACAGGCCATGTGTCGAGCTTGCGAGGTGAAGTCGCCTTGAGCGTCCAATGTCGCGTTGAGAAGTGGTGCAAGTACGTCGCACGTAAAGGCATCTTGCTGTGCTTTGACATAATATCGCAGGTGCTCGTCTTGGTTCGAGGGTACAAGCATCCCATTGCTATCGATCACTTGCCGGCTGAGTGCGTCCCACGGTCTTCGATTTCGTATCCTTCTCTTCGCTTCGAGCTCATGGTGGGCACTATCGTAGAGGAATTTCAGGATGCCAAGAAAATGTGCTTTGATCCTTTCCATGTCTGCTTGGGTCTTGATCGGACACCTGCCAAACGCATATACTGTCGCGACATGCTCTGGATGTACAGTGCCGAGAGGGCGATCAAGGAAAGCCTCAAACCCACCAGTGTCATTGATCAGCTTGTCCATCGCTGCTAGATGCACACTCGTCGCATTCGTATCGACGATTGCCGCGAACTGGATGCCACTGATCCCCTCGTCTCGATCGACTGAGCGCGCTGCTAGAGCTGCAGTCAAGTCACGGTATGCCTTAGCTTTTCGTTCGGCGATTCTAGTCTCCTCGGGTACTCCGGTGATCATGCCGTAGAACTGCTCGGCCAGGATTAGTAACCATTGAAAGCATAACGACTTCTTCTGCACGTATATCGAGACCCAATCGCGATCCGGGCAGAACAACGAGTTACGATGTGTCCCAAAACCAATATGGCCCATCTGATCGAAGTAGAAGTGCACAAGCCATTGTTCTCGTGCATCTGCGTCGACTGGTAATCGAAAGAATGGATCTAAAGCTTTCTCGAAATAGCTGTTTATAGCCACCGAGTTAGGAGATATCGACGTCAAATCAGTGCCGGGCGTAGAATGCCTTCTCGAGCCCGGTGAAATAGTTGAGAAGACGTCGCGATCAGAGCTGCTGTCCGAGGCTGCGTCAGACTCGTGTCTATCATAGCTGGGCCGTTTGGCGTCAGCGATATACGAAACTCTGTTGATTGGCTGTATCCGGTGTAAGATTTTGGGAGCTGCACGACCTAGGTCACTCGACGGCACATTATGCGGTAGAGGGTTGTTGAATCGCAACTCAACTTGAGCTGGTACAAAATCTGGTAGTGGCACATTGTTCTCAAGTTTAGCCCCAGTTTTGGTGCTTGCTGATGCCGTCGACTTAGTGGGCAAAGCATCGCTCGGCAGTGGCTGGTCGGCAGACTTCGCATCTTCCTTGGCTTGAGCTTTTTGGCGATTCTTCTTTTCGCGCCGACGTTCGTGTGCGCGATAGGCGACTTGTGTATTTATCGCTGAAAGATTTTTCTTTCTGGCATCAGTATCACCTTTAGCTGTCCCAAAGACAAAGACGATTGGCTTGTTAGAGCCACTGCCTGCCATAACTGGTGAGCGCCCAGTGACGCAATAAACGACGCGCCTGCTGCAGCATAGGACGTAGCGTCACTGTATATTGTAATTTGTCTGCAGTTGGTGGTTTACTGGTGCTGATGTCGCTACCAAACATGTACAATTACATGCTGTTAAATAGTCCAAAAGATCTGGCAGAGATGAGCTCGTAGGGTACTACTCCCTCGTGTAGGTGAGTAAGAAATGATCTACATCCAGGATGCAGGTCGTAACGGGATCACCGTCCCTCGAGACCCTCTACTCCCCAGAAACTTTGAAGCAAACAAGGAAAGGGAGGCTTGCAGCACCGGTGGATGGCTGCTGATCCGTGTCAAAATCAGTGGGTAGCCCACCTATTGCAAGCCTGCCTCTGATTTAGGTCTCGGAATAAAATTTGTGCCGAACTGGGGTTTTAGCACGAGCGTGTCGAGAACTATTGGTAACGGAAGACGCCAATAAATTGACCATTGACTCGCTTGAATCCTGGTCGCTTAGACAAAGCTCTGATCCATGATCATGAGATAATAGTATGGTAAGGAAACTAAAGCCACGTAGGGAGACATATTTAATGTCTTGTCATGTTGTACAGTATTTGAAGCAAGCGTTTCACCTGTTGTCGATGGACGCGCTGGGTGGTCGATGCTAGGTTGACTTACATCTCGTGAGACGATGACAAACTAGACAGACCGACATGCTTGCAATGTGTGCCATGATCGCCTAGAATCAGTGGCTGTTCTCTCCCGCTGCAATGTCGTTTGGGGTATGACATGCCCATGCTACCTGCCGATGCGCTATCATGCATTGTGAATAGTGTACAGGATGCTCTAAATCAGTGAGAACTAAACTCTATCCGTGCTTGGTCAGCCAAGCTATCCTCTGGATCTCCGTTTGTGCTTCGGCATGGGTATCTCAACGACATCATCGTGGTCTTCGTCAGCTTGTCCGTCAAATTCGGACACAATATCATCGTCGTCAGTCCTGCGGTCCAGGCCGATTTGACGCCGTTCTTCCCTAGTCAATGTTTCTTCGTCGCTACTGTTTGCTTCATCGCCGGGAGCTACCATTTCTCCCATCTCTTCATCGTCGTCATCCCCGATATCTAGAGGTTTCCGCTCCAAGCTTGTTCTGGCTTCGACGGCCGTGGTTTCTGCTTCGTCGCTGGAATTGGAGTCGCTAGATGACTCGTCTCCAAGCGAGCCATGCATGTGAGATTTGTTATCGCTGCTGAACAGGCTATTGATACCCCGTGATGTAGTATACGAATTAGAATTACTGCCAGATTGAGATGATGCACCAGGACGTCTCCCAAAAGCTGTTATGTCTTGCTCCTCCTCGTCCAGAGAAAACGGGTCGTCATTTCCATTGTCGTCGTCGTCGCCCAAAGCGGCAAATGGATCATCTTCCATGCCGAACTCGGTTGCAGCAGCCTCTTGCGGTTCCTGCTCCTGTCGTGCCTTGTGCATTGCAAGTCGGTCAGCGAGACGTCTTCTAGCACGAGAAGGCTCGATATTTAGCGGTGCTGGTGGTGGCGGTATCAGTGGCATAGGCTGGTCTGATTCTGTTGGTGCGCCAGTATCAGCTGCAGATAGCTGCAGAGCTGTCCTGACTTGAGCTTCATCCTCGTCGTCCATCTCATCATCATCGTCATCGGACGAGCTGCCAAAGCCACTAAGTAAGGAGCCACTTGTTGCATTATAGCTGGAGGAAGTCGCACTGCCATTGTTAGACAGATCGACGCTGTCCAAGCCATGTTGGCCACCAGTAAGTCCGGCTTGAGCTAGAGCATTCGAGCCAGTAAAGCCACTGCTGGCATTCACAGCATTGAGCACGGCTTGTCTGGGGCCGAGCCCATTTTCAGGTCTGAAGCCACCCAGAATAGCGTTGTCTCGGTCTCTAGTCTCTGCGAGGGTTTTACTAACGTACTGCTCCCAGACTCGACCATATATATAACTCTGCACCGGCTCCGAAAGTGTTTCTTTGGATTGGCGTTCGCCAAATTTGACCACCTCTTCTGCCACAAGTGTCAGATGCCCCATGTATCCGAGACGCATGTTCTTCTTCTGCTCGGCCTCTTCACTGCGTCGTTGACCTTCAATAATCTGTTCTGTTACCTTGCCGGTCTCAAAAAGATCGAAGGCCAAGAACTTGTTGTAGCCTCTGTCCATAGGGCCATTAAACACTTGTTGCACTACATCATAGACGACGTTATGGAGAAAATTATTCCATGGAAAACGGAAGAAGAAGCTAAGTATGGTTGGGACGACGCTATGCTCAACAAACTGCATCTTGAGGTAGTCACCAACCACTGGCTCCTGCGAATGTTGCTTGTCTGAGCTCTTCACGACCGGAGATTGCTGGAAGGAGGCTTCGGACTCGAGTACATCTGTCATAGACACGTCTCCGGTTTGACGTGGACTGTTCGGTGGTTCTGGGCTAGCTGGTGTGGGTGTCTTCTCCGGGTCTGTACGTCTTGCAAAGAGAGGTGCTGGCTTGTCCTCTGGATGAGGTAACGCATCGCCCTGCTTCGTATCTGAAGTTATAGACACTCCAGGCTGAACGGACGGGACTTGAGCATCCTCCAGACTGAGCCGTCTCACTCCTTCGTCGATACTTTGCGCAGGTATTTGTGCTTGTAGAGTAGGTTTAGTAGGTGTTAGCGGCTCGTCTACAAAGTCATCCAAGCTTGAATCCTCGGAGGTCTTCTTTTCGTTCTCTGTTACCGAAACCTTCTCGAAGCCGTCGTCTTCAGCAGCGGTTTCGGTAGAAGGTGCGAAAGACGACTCGAGCCTGGATGAGGCAAGAGACACATCGATTGTCGATTCATCTGCTGGTTTATTCGCGGCTGATCGTCCATCAAGGCGCATGCGCTCTCGTTCTTCATCACGAGTCCTTATGAAGTCCTCACAGCCAATTTCGTTGAGAAGCCCCATGTTGCTGCAGTGAAGCAATTCAGCCATAAGCTCACATGTCTTGAACCTGTCGAAACCAAGAGGTTCTATATCTTGACCCCAGGCTGATTTCAAGACGCCGCGATCTACTGACTTTGTTTTCTGGCCTTCGGTCACCGTATGACGGGTGCTCAGAATCAAATTCATGAAATCTGGCACATGAGTTGCAAATTGTCGCAGTAACGTGCCCAGAAAGATCGGGTCGTGAGTGTTCGGAGGCGCGTCCGTATTAAGGCCGCTCTCCGGGTCGTAATCTGAATTGTTCTTTCTAATCACCTCTATGATAATGCCAACACCGACAGTCAGCGGGTTGCCCCCACGTAGCATATGTTTGATTAGTGTTTGGATGCAGTTTTCCGAAACGAGTTGCCTGGTGAGACTATTCGGGCCGATACAAGACTGTTCGTTCTGGGCAGCGTTTGCAGATATTGTGATGATTGCCTTCAGAAAGTCCCCAGCTGATGTCTGTGTCGAAGGGTTGCATTTGGACGAAAGATTTGCTAGTAAAGAAGGAATCAAGTCCTGATCGTGTAGCCACTCCACAATACCTGTCCCGCCTTCAGCTTTCTCGAGAGAGATAATCTTCAGCAGTAAATCCATGATCATGGGACAATCCACATGCTGCAACACAAGAGAAATGATACCTGGAAGGGCTTTGAAGAAATTGAGCATCTCTTCTGTTTTCTTTTCAAGCAGTGCTTCATTGACCTTTGTGAAATAGCCAGCCTGTACTGCATCGAGGGGAGTTGATTGTTGCAAAAACTGCCAAAATTCGTGCAAGTATTCGGTATTGGACATCAGTGCTTCCGTAATCGACCACGTTTCGCAGGACAAGATTTCGCACGCGACAAAGGCATATTTCAACCTTTTCTTTTCAGCCTTTTCCTCATCCTCGGAGAGCTTGGGCTCATCATCTGGTATCTCATCATCCTCTTCGCGATCGGAGACTTCACGACCTGGTGCTACCACATATTTCAGGAGCGCATGCAGTCTTTCATCGTCACGTAAGAATTCGATCAATTTTGTGTGGTGAGATTTCAGCTCCTGCACGAGATCTTGCTCTTCCAACAGATCTTCGAGGGTCGTACCTTGCTTGTCAAGTAAGGTGTCTATCGTGGATACATTCGAGTATCCGCCAAATCGCCAGAACATAATGGGCGTTCACGATCAGGTTGGTAACTTGACCTTGATATAGATACAGCAGAAGTGGTCGCAAGCTCGGTGCTGCGGCACATTCGATCCTTTAGGAGTGTTTCCGACGACAGTTGCGATAGCTGACTTTCCGAAAGAGCGTAATATCACGGAACAAAACGATCGTGGGGTTGCTGTGAATAGGCCGGCTGGCGGTGCAAACACTGTCAGTGCCTCGGGATCATGCAATGGAAGATCAGTGTGAAGCCATAGGTCGAAGGGGCAAGGAAGAAGTCCAGTAAGACGTGCCTGGATTGATCAGCAATGAGATCTGGGTGTGACTTTTCCTGCTGCATGCTCTCGCGTGCAACAGTGACATGGGTCATCAGCGTCCACGAGATTGCTTCCCGAACTGCACAACGACGCGGCTGTTCTAAGCCGTTTGAAGGCTGAAGACAAAGCTTATAGGTCGGTTTAGCAGCGTGCTAGGCTTGTTTGGAGGCTTCTGCCCCAGTCAAGAACCGCTAAAGTACGGGTGACGCAACCCCTAGAACGTCCCGAGGTCGTCATCGCTCAAAGTTGCTACGTGAAATACCATCAGGCTTCAGCAATACCTTTGAACAGAGTTCTGACAATCAGGTCGTTGGTGCTGTTGAGCAATTCACTGCGATTATCGATTGAGTCCTCTCGACTGCTCCAACCACCGCGTGCGTATTGTAACAACTATCACGCCTACCTACGTATCCAACCTTAGGATGAACCGACTTTTCGGAGCAAAAGGCAATGCGCCTAAGCCAACATTAGGTTCAGCAATACAGAGTGTAAGCAGACGGTTCACTGACTGTAACATGCACAGCTGATGCAAGGATCCACTAGGTTGAAACCAGAATAGACTCAATTGATGTGAAGCTGGCTAAGCTCAATGCCGAGCTCACAACGTATCAGCAGAAGATGGCTAAAATGCGTGATGGCCCGGGCAAGAACGCGATCAAGCAGAGAGCATTGAAAGTGCTGCAACAGAGAAAGATGTACGAGGGCCAGAAAGACCATCTGATGCAGCAATCGTGGAATATGGAGCAAGCCGGCATGATGCAGGACAATCTCAAAAACGTGATGACCACCGTGGATGCTATGAAGACCACGAACAAGGAGCTCAAGAAGCAGTACGGCAAAATTGATATCGACAAGATCGAACAGATACAGGACGAAATGGCGGATCTCATGGAGGTCGGCAATGAGATCAGCGAGAGCATGGGTCGAGCCTACGATATTCCAGACGATGTTGATGAAGCCGAGCTTGATGCAGAACTTGAAGCATTGGGAGAGGAAATGACTTTTGAACAGCAAGCTGAATCATCTGGTGGAATACCTTCATTCATGCAAGATGAAGTGCCGCCTACATTTATTGATGAGCCTCCAGAGGCGAAGAAAGTTGCTGAGCCAGCTGGAGGTGCACCATAACATTCTATCAAGTGGTCTTTCTCAGACTTTGAGACCAAGCTTTGACGCTCTTCGGCGCTTCGTGCGCTTCCTTGAAGAGTTGTCGCTCCGTCTCGTCCAGGCCCCGCAGAAAGTCTGCACCATCCGTCAGGGCGCTTTGCACATTATGGCCGTGATCAGCTATTCGTGCTGCACGACTTCGAAATGTCTGCAGTGACGTTAGCACAAAACAAGCCAGCAGAATCCATCAAGGAACGACCTACGTCGGTCAACGTGTTGATAACATCTTCGTCCTCGAACAATTCGAGCACACGAGCGCCTAAGGCATAAAAATGAGACGCTTGTGCTCGGAGATCAACAGACTTGGGATCAGCTTTCAAAGCATTCATCACGCGCTGCTGCAGTGCTGGAGGGAAGTCGATGGCCACAAGAGTCTGCGAGCCTGTGCTGCGTCGTGTTAGTAACCATTTCAGGGAACGAAAAGAGCACTCACTTGCTCGGTACGGCAAGCATGAAACCAAGCCAAAACGGCAAGTCCAGCTTCGTCCCAGCCTTGATCTACTGGATGTTAGTATCACGCGACCAATGACGCGCCCAACAAGCACTTACAGTGCCACCAGGATTACCATCCAGAAATCCAAGTCCTGGTACATCCAGCTCAAAAGTGCATGGCACTTTTTGAGCATCCGTCAAGATCGAATCGACATCGTAGTATGACATATCGACCATTCATTTGCCATTTGCGCTTATTGGGTTGGTTTGGCAACTACAACACGATGGCTCTTGCTGTTTTGCAGTTGTGGTGTAGATTGTCGAAGTGAGGCACGACTGCGTTGGTCCTTAGCGCGAACACTAGAAACGCGTTACTGATCTGCGGGCACGTGTCCGCGGCTTGGCGCTTCTGAGACTGACCTGGAAATGAATCAATCTACCAGAAATTGACGGACAATTCAACAACGTAAGAAAGTGCTCTATGAAGTTAAGAAAATGATCCTCAACTTTGCTCATGGAACCTAAGAGGCGGATAGCATGCTAATTAACTAAGATGACCTCAACGCCAGATCAAAATTCTTCGGCGCCTGCAAAGTCGACCCCCGGGGCAGCACCACCTGTCAATATATCCTCTCAGGCATATCTGGATCCAGCATGCTACGTCAAAGGCCAGCACTTGCTCACCATCGAACAAGGAAGTGTGATTCATCCTCGCTGTCGTCTATACACTGATCGTGGCAAGGTCAATGTTGGGCCTCATTGTCTTTTACTGGAGCGATGCATAATCGGCTTCGATAAAGAGTTCAACATGCCAACAAATACCGATACAAGCCCAACAGAAGCAGCAGACATTACGATAGGCTCAGAAACATATCTACACAGCGCAGTTAAATTGCAGCCACCATGCTTAATTGGAGAATGCTCAATTCTTGAAGCAGGAGTACAAATCCTTCCAGGCTGTAACATCGGCAACCACAGCAAAATCTGTGCTGGCATTACGTTACCCGCTGGCACGACAGTTCCAGATTGGATGGTTGTATACGGTCTCGATGGCGCTTTACGAAGGCATCGCCAAGAAACAATCGCAGAAGAAGTGCGTCTCGAAGGTCTCTCAAAAGAACGACAAACCGTAGAAGCACTTCTTAAACTCAACGCGACCAAGAATCTCAGCAGTGCAGGAGGCGGAAGTCATCGCAAGCGTGAGAGTGTTGTCAGGACCGAGAGTGGCAAAGCCTAGTTAGGACGAGCTTTTGCCAAGCATTCAACTTGTCTTGCATTTACAATCTCAAGCTAGAAATCATCCTCTAGATGTGGTCAGATCCTACCAGACCAGTGGTTCTATCTCAGACCACAAGACATTCCGTTTTAGATGAACATGTGATCCCACTTTTGACTCTGTGTCTCACAGTCATCAAGATGCGGTTCAGCTTACCTTCACATGTCCACACAAAATGGTTTGATCTGGACCACTATCGCCAAAATTAGCTTAATTCATTAATGTGAGTATGGTCACTGGCCAACAAGCTAGACTCTCCTACACCACAGTGGCTGTAATACGAAAGCGGAAAAGTTTCTTGTGTTATTTTCAAGAGCTTGGCATAGCATGCCATCAAGAGGACGTACGAAGCTTATCAAGGTCGAACGTGCGTTCTTTGGCTATCCTAGCTGCGTCGATTCGGAATGGACACAGCAGACTCTGCACAGATGTACAGATAGCAGCGGAAACGTCTTCCTACTCGACGTATGCACCACATGTCAGAATGATGGGAATGGCAATAGTGAGTATTGTGCTTTGGACTACAAGCCACAGGATAGTGCGGCTCTTCCTCCAAAATTTCTCAGTCCAACACCCACTTCAACAGGACATGGGCTACAGGACTTTCGGTATTGCCACGACCTGAACTTCAAACTCATACTCGAGTTCTCATCAGTAACTTTGTCGAGTATACTCGTGGGGTTCTTCACTCAAGTAATGAAAGCAGGCGATGAGAATAGTCTTCCCATGCTTCACGAGTAGTTATGGTTTTGTTATTACTTACTGTATAATCTCGTCGTTGTTCACTTGCGTATGCCGCAGGTTTATGAACAAAGTAATATCTTCACCAAGGAGAGCAATGAGATTGTAACTACTACCTAGGTAGTCTTTGGTGCTATACGTCAATCCGAGTGTAGCGAGTGCGCTAACGAGCCCTATTCCTGCTTAAGGATATGCACACCTGCACTCCAACGACTCTCGTTACTTTAAGCACTCGCGCACTGTAAATCGGCGGTGTAACTCGCGTCCTTTACGCGTGATATGGCACCGTTGAATACAGTGGGGCCAAGTGCGTGTATAGTGTATCAAGACGTGTTGTCAACATTGGTCATCGCAAACCTCTATCTATACTGTTGCAATGCTATACAAATGCTCTTCAGTTATGCTCTTCTCGCCGAAGTACTGCCATTAGCCATTCTCCGCTTCTCCTCTATAGCTTTTATCTTATCCTGCATCTGTTTCTCAGCTGCAGCTCTCTTCTCTTCAGCCGCTTTCACCCTTTCGGCCTCAAGCTTTTCCGCGGCTTCTTTCCTTCTCCTGTCATCCCTTTCGACCTGCTCAGGTCTTCTGATGGCAATGTCCTTTGGCTTCAAGTCACTGAAAAGTGCTTTGAAGACATATTCAACTAACCAGCATCCCATATAGTCAACAATCATAAGGGTGGTCAAAGTGACTTTGAAGTTGTAAGTGAAAGGCACTAGTCGCAACTTATCGCTAAGCTCAGGAATGAACTCCGTTGACCCTGCAAAAGCGACGAAAGAGCATGCCAGGAGGCCCCAGTACATGCCCTTGTTCTCCTTTATGGATTCTCGGAAAGGTCGACCTTGATAATTGATCGCGAAGGTTGAGACTTGTTGGATGAGCTGCATTAGGTAGACCGCGGAGTTGAGCAGGGAAGGTTCGAACTCCCCTTCAAGGTCGACTTCATTCGAAGGTGGGACTATTGCATATACAGCTCGTGAGAGGTAGATCAAAGTACCGCAATGTACCGCAAATTGTCCCAAAACCGAGCCAAGAATGTACATGTTCAGGATATTCGGTTGCGGTCGTTCGCGAGATAGCGCTTCGACGGACTTGGCTCGCGATATTGACAGAAAGCAGACGGACATGAGCATACCTGAGATAGTGACTTGTCCATCACCGAATTTGATGCCTGCCAGATAGATGACCGAGAGTGAGTAGGCAGAGATCAAGCAATTCAGCGCCAATATCTTGTACATCTGTATTGTTGCGACTAGTGTACATCGACCTTGACGGATGATGTTTGGAACGGCAATGACGTTGGATAGCTTGCTGGTAAATGGGGCAGCGACAGAGGCATCACCAAGTTTGATTGTCGGAGGCTCAGCTTCATCAAGCTCGCTCTCCATCATAGCACTCGTGAGCTTGTCAGCCCAGCCAGCAGCCTTCTGCTGTGCTTCTTGAGCGCGCTTCTGTTGTGGAGTAAGCGATCCATTGGCTTGCTGAAGAGCTTGAGCGCCAGGAGATGTAACTGTTTCGATTGAACCATTTGGACCTTTTACAGCACCATTTTCGATTGCAAGACCTTTCTTCTCTGCGACAGCTCGCATAGCAGCTTCGTAATGCGGATTCTTGGGTCCTGGCGGGTAAAGGTGTGCAATGTTTTTTGGAACTGGTGGCTCAGGCTGATTGAACCTCTTCATCATAGCACATTGCTTCTCGTACACTCCTTTCATTTGGTTGTTCCGCCAATGCTCGCCAATCTTTGTGAGCACTTCTGGAGTACCATTGAGTAAAGCAATACCAATGTGAGCCTGCTTGAGAGCGCCAACATCATTCGTACCGTCACCACACATGAGAGTGGTATATCCTTGCTCCTTCAGACCGATCAAAATTTCTTCCTTTTGTTTTGGAGAAACTCGTGCATAAACCCAAGTATGTCTAAGCAGTTTCGGTAGAGCCTTTTGGCCCGAGAACTTGGACAGAGCATAGCCTGTAATGCATATATCGTAGTTATCAATGATTTTCTGATCGAGGTTTGCAGTGGGATCCACTGGAATAATCGTCTTCTCGTCGACGCTTCGCCATACCAGGTTCTTCCCAGAAGTGTCGTTTTCTGGAGCATCAAGAATGAGACAATCTCTGTCAACGATTTCGACTAGCTTGGCGACATGAACAGCTGTCAGCGGATTGTCGCCGGTGATCATCACGGTTCGATGACTGCTTTCGTTCAGCATTTGTATAGACTTGAGCGCATCTTCCTTGAGTGGAGTTTGTAGAACCAAGAAGCCTGCAAAATTCAAGTCGGCTTCGACTTCTTCTCTCTTCAGATCATTGATCCGCTTCTGACCAAGCTCATCCATTGCCAAGTATTTCCAGGCCAATGCTAAGACACGGAAGCCGTTACGGGTGAAGTGCTTGAAAGTCTCCTCGTATTTCGGTGGAACATTGGTAATCATACCACGAATCGTTTCCGGTGCACCTTTAACTCCCACAAAGGTAGCTCTCGCCTTCCGGCCATCACTGGGGTGCGTAAATGTGGTAACAGCAACCGAACTCTGTCGCTTCAGTGCAGAGGAGAATTGGAAGCGCCTTTTAATTTGTACAATATGTGTTGGCTGAGCATTTGCCCTCGGTCCTTTGGGAGGATTGCTTGTCAAAGTGTCATTTTTGCCGAGAGTCCAGCCAAGAGCATTCAATGTTGCCTTTTCCATAGGATCACCAACAATGTCACCCTCTTCAAGCTTGACAAGTGCATGAGCTGAAGCTAAGACGAGCATGGTATGTGCACTGACATCGGGTACCTTGGTGACTTCAATCTGAGCACCATCCGCTTCTGCTTTTGCATCTGCTTTACCTAACGAAAGACCAGCTACACCGTCAACAACCAAGTCCTCGCCTGTCAGGGTACCTGTCTTATCGAAGCAGGCAACATCGACGCGACCGGCGAAAGGAATTCTGAATGGTTCGGTGCAAAAGATTGCAAATTTGCCAAGTGCTGCAAGAGCAGTATTCACAGCTAAGGAAAGTTCCATCGGCAGTTCTGGCGGGACCACACTGGTCACGATCAGAATACAATCCAGCAAAAGTTTTGAGCGTTTCCTGTCGTTCTTGACACCCTCTTGCCAGACATACCACGATGCGGCAAGAGCGAAGACTAGAAGGAAAAGGATGAACCAGAGCGCCTCAGCATTGTTGGCAGATACGCGCTCAGTTGAGAAGATCATAGTTCGCACGAGACTTCCTTGACTTGTTTCGAATCCAGTCTTCAGGACAATAGCCATTGCACCCTTGTCAGGTGGTGATGGGACACCGTTGCGTAATTGCGGCGCAGAATCTGCTAAATCCTCAGAATTGTTCGGGTGCGTAATTTGAAGCACCTTTGTGCCTCCATACAAGAAAGCCATCTTGTCTACTCCCTCGGGATCAATTGTTGCATCTGCTGGACGAAGCTGGATCGACTCTTTCAGTAAAGGGGTACTTTCTCCTGACAACATGGCCTCGTTGACGATAGCCGTGCCTTCGATCAGAAGCATATCACATGCCACACCAGAATCTTCCTGGGTGCGATTGGCCGAAACTAAATCTCCGGGTAGAAGCTTGTCACTCTTGGTCTCTTCCCACTTTCCAGCTCGGTAGACCCAGATATCGTATGGCTTGATGCTCATGCCTCTAAACTCATTCAGAGTCCTTTGTCTTTGCCATACAACAGTGCTTTCGAATGCAACAAGCATGAACAAGGTGAAAAGTGAATAATACCAGTAGTCATCTAGTAGCCACAGACCGACACAAAAGAGCTGAAAGATGAAGAATGGCGCAACAGCATGCTCCTTGAACAGCTCCGAGAAAGTCGGCACTGGGATCTCAAAGGTATTGTCGCCATAGTGTTTGTGAATCTCATCGATCTTAGCTGGTGTTATTAAGCCTTTTGATTCTTGAAAGTGTCCAATGGAGGGTTTGTCCTCCTGATCCAAAATAAAAGTCAATGGTGCAAAGGAACCTCTAGCAGCGTTCCATACAAAACGTCTTTTTTGGAAGAGGAAAGAAGTCTTGGTCGTTGCACCCTCTCTCTCGCGTTCAATCTTACATATAGCAGGCGCGCCAGAATTTTCTGCTGGTATAATCTTGACATACTGTGCATTGTCGACGGAAGTGGCTTTAGTGTATGTGAAGGAAGTGGCTAAATCGACACTCCATTTGGTCGATAGCCATGCCAACGATTGCAACGAGCCTATCGCGGCGACCCAGACGAAAGTCCACTCCTGACCGTCGATATAGTCGTCATAGCGATCCTGATCGAAGTACAAAGCGAAGAAGATCGGCCATAGAATTGTGAATGGCCATACATAGAGGCGAAGGTATATTGGCAATCGATTATGCAGGCTCGATCGCTGGACCTGGTCGTTATCAACCAGACGAGTACTGTGGAAGTGTCAGATCATATTCAATAGTTGTTCACCGACCTTACCTTTGAGCTGCCATTACGCCGTATCTTGAGCGTCAGTAAAGAGCTCTGTGGCGCAAAATCTAGCTGGATAAACGTGGTGATCAATTTCAAAAGTCCACGTCGCAACTTCTTCGATGCTGCGTGGTTGCCGCTGCAGTCGGCCGATCATGTCCGCAGGTCAAACTTCTAGGCGCGACTAGTGCCTAAAAATGATGCCAATCACAAACAGATATGGTATTATGTAAGCAAGGGAGGCTCTATCGATATACGAAAGTCACTTCTCTGTGCTTTTGCAGATCACATTCGATAGTCGTTCCTGGCTTCAGGACGCCCGACAGATCCAAAATCAGTGTCAATACTCTAACAAACAAGCATTCGGTCATCGAAGATATCATTCCACCGTGCGAGACTGTGGTATATCAAGAGAGTGGTCGACACGTGATCTCTTCTTGACTCATCGATATCTTGATATTGCCGTGGTTGCTCTTGCTAATTGTGTCTTTTGTACTCCAATTGGACGGCAGAGACAATACAATATGGCTGAGACGAACGGAGAGCCAAGTCTGGTGGAAAAAGTCAAAGACACTATAGACGAAGCACTGCCAACTCGATCGAAGAAAGCAGATAAGAAGGCTGCCAAGGCGGCAGAAAAGGCAGCCAAGAAGGAGCAGTACGCCAAAGAAGGCAAAACATCAGGTTCGAAGCAGCCGACAACCTCGAAGCCAGCCAAAGATGACGCTGCGTCGATTAGAGACCCAGACGCCATGTTCAAAGAAGGATGGTTGGACGAGGTACGAAAAGAAAGACCTTCACCTGACGTATATACTCGATTCCCACCTGAGCCAAATGGATACCTTCATATTGGTCACAGCAAGGCTATTGCGATTAATTTCGGATTTGCTAGGTATCATGGTGGGAAATGCTATTTGAGGTTTGACGACACTAATCCCGAAGCTGAGGAGGAAAAGTTCTTTACTGCAATCGAAGATATTATCCGGTGGCTTGGCTTCAAGCCATACAAGATTACATATTCCAGTGACAATTTCAATAAGCTCTACGACCTGGCTGAGAAACTGATCCTCAAGGATGGTGCGTACATGTGTCATTGCACGGATGATCAGATCAAAGACCAGAGAGGCGGAGCCGACGACAAGAACAAACATGCTAGATATGGTTGTGGCCACAGAAACCGGCCGGTAGACGAGTCTCTCTCCGAGTTTCGAGCTATGCGGGATGGCAAGTACAAACCACGAGAAGCATTTCTTCGCATGAAGCAGGACGATTTCAAGACAGGCAATCCTCAGATGTGGGACTTAGTAGCATACCGGATAATCGAGCAGCCACATCATCGGACGGGTACGAAGTGGAGGATATATCCTACTTACGACTTCACACACTGTCTTTGCGACTCCTTCGAAGGTATCACCCATTCGTTGTGCACTGTCGAATTTGTAAATTCACGAGAGTCCTACGAATGGCTATGCGATACAGTGGAGGTGTACAAGCCAATGCAGCGAGAATACGGGCGGCTGAACCTGACAGGCACAATCATGTCGAAGCGAAAGATTGCTAGGCTAGTCAGAGAAGGCAAGGTCTTTGATTGGGACGATCCGCGGCTATATACCCTAGTCGCACTTCGAAGACGTGGCGTTCCGCCTCGTGCTATTCTATCATTCGTGAGCGAGCTCGGTGTCACAACATCTAAGTCAAACATTCAGACAGTACGATTCGAGAGCTCGATACGCAAATATCTCGAGATGACTGTACCTCGATTAATGGTGATTGTCGACCCAATCAAGGTAATCATCGACAATCTACCTGACGACTACGAAGAGGAAGTCGAGAATGCATTCGGTCCTAAGAACGTCGACATGGGCTCACACAAACTACCTTTCACAAGGACAGTCTACATCGAACGCGACGATTTTCGAGAAGAAGCAAGCGAGGACTTCTTCAGACTCGCTCCAGGAAAATCCGTCGGCCTGCTCAAAGTCACATACCCAATAACATGCACAAGCCTCAGGAAAGACGAGAGCACAGGTCTGGTGAACGAGATCCGTGCCACATACGACAAGCCGACAGATGGCGAAGCTTTCAAGAAGCCAAAAGCATATATCCATTGGGTTGCTGAGTCTGCTAAACACTCGTCACCGGTCAAGGTTGAAGCTCGAGTGTTCAACTCACTGTTCAACTCTGATAATCCCGAAAGCGTAGAGCCAGACTTCATGGCTGATATACGGAAGGATAGTCTGGTCATATACCCCAACGCCATTGTGGAAGTCGGGTTGAAAGAGATTGAGCGTAGAGCGCCTTGGCCTGAGGAAGCTGGAGAGGCGAGTGGCGAGATCAAGTGTGGTCCAGAGTCTGTAAGGTTTCAAGCAATGCGTGTTGGATACTTCTGCATGGATAAGGACTCAACATCAGAGAAGCCAGTACTCAACAGAATCGTCGGGCTGAAAGAGGATTCTGCGAAGAATGCTTGAGACCCGTTCAAGGCATGTAGTATCCCTGTTTGATGCACAAGATCACATCCCCATCAGTCAAGACTCACTAGGCATGTCGGTCATTAGGCAAGGTTTAGGCGACTTCTCCTCGTTTCAGTGCCTATTCATGCCCGGAAGTCCCGAGATACGAGGAGAGACGAAATTTGTGTTCACCCTGCTAGAGAAATGTCTAATCTGCTGCGGCCTGTTCCAAGCGTTTACGAATTCGTTAGAACCACTGTTTTGAGAACATCATGAACAGAGAATCGCTTGACAAGAAATAGCGTTTAGTGAGGGAATCAGTCCTCTGCGATTTAATACAGAGCAGCAGGCTATGAACCGAGATCGAGATTCTTTTAGTGCTTCACCTTCTCAACAACGATCTTCTGTCCAATGACATCTTCCAGTGTCTCATCGGAGAATTTCAAGTCCTCCTCCACAGGCACAGTGTCCTTAATCTTCAAAATCATCACTGGGCTGGCAATAACTAGACTAGCTGCCAGGAGCACCCAGCATGATATGAAAAGGTTCATGTAAGGCACTTCGATGCCATCCAACCGCCAGATAATAGCTGCACCTGCTGATTGAATGCCTTTGTAGAAGCCAGCGAAGTTTGCTAGTTTGCGGCTGTTGTTCGTGATTGCGCCCATGAACCTGGTCTATTATTAGTTGCGACCAACGTGGTTGAAGATGAAGTTGGACGAACCAGTACACGCACGTCTGCCAAGCAGCATCGTAGAAGCCGTAGAAGAAGTAGAGTAACACTGGGCCTGCATAGCCTTTGTCTGTCCAATCCAATCTATGGACGTTGCTATCTGGATTGTCGTCTGCGACATCGTCCCTAGTGTACTGGCGTTGGAAGACGTAACCTCCAGACCATACTCCGAAGGTAAGCAGAAGCATAACAATCCAGGCCACTTTTGCGCGAGTCGTTCTCCGGACGTTGGGAAAGTCTAGCGCGAATCCGAAGATTAGTGCTCCAAACATCTGAGCTATCCAGTATAGAGTGCTATCGAGTGCTCGTGTACGCGTGGAGAATCTCGCGAGATTGACCCCGTTGAACTGGTAAGTGTAGAACCAATTGGAGGCGAAAAACATTGGGAACAACAGAACTATATAGGGGTCGTTGCGTAGAGTCTCCCATAGTCCAACAATCTCAGTCTACCAGGTTGGATGTTTCATCAAAATGATCCTTGAGCCATCGCGACGAACGACGTGCTTAGCGTCGACCAAGGTCCATGCTAGACAGGCTCCCAGAAATGTGAGGACCAGGAGGCCGATATAAGTGCCGTCGCTGACTGTGCCATTGAAGTCACCATGATAGTTCAGACCGATTGCAATCTATGATGGTGTCAGTCCTTTCTATGTGAGAGTTTGGCTACGATGGTGGCTGCTTACGGCACTGCCAATTGCACCACCCAGGTTGAAGATGACCCAAAACCAGGAGATGAAGCGTCCTTTGAGTTTCTCTGTGGGATACGACATCATGATCGCTCCTTGAGCCGACCATAAGATACCTGCGCAGCAGCCCAGTAGCATACCTGAGAACACGACATAGCCCAGGTTTTGAGTGTGATTGTAGCATAGATATGCACTGATGTAAACGCAGTATCCGAGTCCACCAAAGGATAAAGCGAACCTGAGTCCAGCTGCATTCGTCACAGTGCCTGCGAAGAAGCCAACCACCGCGAATGTGGCATAGAGTGCTGAGTTTGAAGCCGAGCTTGCACCCGCATGTTTTTTATCGCCGAGTTGTCCTGTACCGCCCAAGCCATTTATTGCATTGAACATGCCTGATGCAGTGAGCTTTGCCAGTAGCGACATGAGAACCAAGCACATACCTGGACATAGAAAGCACACAAACGAAACCAGAATCAGTTGAGATTCTGGAGATGCGTACCAAGGTAAGGCGAATCGCCCAATCTTTGCTGACTTGTATTTCCAGCCTTTTGGTATATTGACTCTTTCCTCGAAGGGCGACGAGCCACCAACAATTTGTGCTTCCATAACACCAGGTGCCTTGTGCTGTTCCATGACGAGTTGTGCACAGAAAGTACTTCGATGGCTGTTTGACAAGAGTCTTGAGCAGAGTGTTCGAGGTTGTAAATATTTAACCATTTGGGATCCTCCAATCTTTATCTCTACCAGGGACTCGACCCCGACGATGGCAGAGCATCGTAGGATAAGCCACGCAATCCCAACCCAAATCAGGCTGAGCACAACATTGTGCTATGTTTTACGACAAGTGGGGACTGTGGCGTGCAGCGCAGACCTATGGAAGCTGCGGAGCATAGTTAGCTGCGTGATGGTGCTCTCTGTAGTGCAGGACGTCGATGCCGTGACTCAATGCTAGTCGTTAAATTATACTTGCCTTTGATAGTTCACGGGCGAAGTAATGTTCATCACGATTCAGGACGCCAATGATATGCAGACCTTGTCTCCATCTTCTCGCTGGTCACTTCTCCCTGTATGCTAGCCATATGCTTTCGAGCTTGAACCCTTCAAGATGATTCTAGCCATGGGTTGATCAAAAGTCTTCCAACATCGTTGCCTTTGACACAACGCTCGAATCTCTGGTTCTATACGGACTGGCCCCAAAGTGGAGCCATTGATTGTGCTGAGGTTGAGAGCTCATTGCTTTGATCTCTTCCTTGCATGCCCGGCGTGCAGATGACCCCTTGTCCGTGCCTCACGAACTTCCTGTATGCGTTGTTTGAAGACCTGGCCCGCTATACTTTGTGCTATACCTTGTGCTACACGACGATGCTAGATCGTTGTTTTGTGCGAACCTGATTGAGAACTCGAGCTGCTTTCGTCAATGCTTTTTGACAGTCGGTAGAGGTTTCCTAGTTGTAGTGAGAGCCAGATCCGGGAACAGACTCATCAGGCTGAGATTTGGTTCTAGACCACGCGTGATTCACTAGCTGCAAGACCTGCATTGATTTGAGCGCCTTCGCGCCATGCCAGCCGGGGTTGAAATTCAATCACCGGGCTAAAATAAGATCGCCGCAAAAAGACGAGGCTGACGCGACAAGATCAACGATTCGCTATCGCTCGACACGTCTGGAGCTGCAAATTGTTGCCACCAATTGTGGATGGGTTCAATGGAGAAGAGACAGCTTTGTGAGATCAGGCTGATGAGGCCTGACATGTGCGACCGCTCCCTCAGCTCGTGAACCAATCGGTGACACATTGTCGTTCCCAGACTGTGTGCAATGTAGGCCTGATTATCGCTTTGCTTTACAGAAGTTTGTGTGATCGTGCAAAGACGATGTATCAGCCGTACAAGCCATCCGCAACCGTGACACGTGCTTCTAGGACCGGAACAGATCATTCTGCCAATACGACCGCGGCGACAGGCAGTCCCGAGTACGACTGTCCAACACAGTCTGGACGCCACAACTTTAACGGTGAACGCAATGGATCTGGCTATGGACGTCATGCAGCAATATCGCAGGTCTCGACTCACGCGAACATCATGTCTACCGAGGACATTGTCCCTAATGGCAAGACCAGCTCTGACAATGAGTTGTTCGCCGACTTGGTCGAAGCTGCACTCGAGACCGGCTCGAAAGCGTTCGAAGCGCAGGAGTGGCACGAGGCTGAATTGGTCCTTCAAGAAAGTGTTGAGATGAGCCGTGAGCTCCCAGAAGAGCACAGATCGACCTTTGACCTTTTCGAGGTGCAAGGCAAGCTAGCAATTTGCGCCTATTATACGCAAGAAGTAATCAAAGCACAACAGCTTCTGCTGGATGTCACGCAGCACTCCTCACGAAACGAAAAGCAACAGCTTCAGTCAGCGTCTTGTTCACATCTCTTGTCTCAGTCGTATCTGAAGATGGGTCAGACGGAGCGCGCTCGACTCGAGTGCGAAAAAGCCTTGCAAGCTCGAAGAAGACTTTTAGGAAAGCAATGTGGAGTAACACTCGAGTCGATGGCGTTGATGGCTCATATAAGTGGCATGCTTGACAATCGGGCTCGAGCGAAGCTCTACCTTGCGATGATACCTGAAGCCAACAGGCACGCCGCCGTAAAAGCTGTGGAGACAACGTTACAAATGCCGATTACGTGTGACAATTCCATTGTGCCATTGACGCCTCCACTGTCCGAGAACTCCGACAATTTCTCATGGCGACAGCGTGACACGCTCAGTGACTTGCCACACGTTGAGTCGAATAGGAAATATCCACAAAAGGCTGTTATAGTTTCTAGTCCACGGTCGACGAGTTCGAGTATTGGACATCGGCAGAGCATAGTCAGCCAAGCAGAAAGTGTGGTCTCTAATGTAAGCAAGTCCAATGATATAGAAGTCTTCCCAGATCGCACACTGAGCCCTGGAGGCTTAATAGTAGCAGAGGCGCCACTCTTCAGCGAAAGCTTATCTCGGAAAGATATCTTAGGAAGAGTAGGGTGCCAGCCTCGAGATGATATAGAAGAAGCCGTGTGCCATGCGGATCAATTGACAGTCGAACGACTCCTCTCGAAGAAGAAAAGCTCATGGAAGAACAGATTTCGCAAACGTGGCCCAAGCGAGCGAGTGACAGCATTGCATTTCGCTGCATTATTTGGCGATGTTGATGTGGCACGCCGACTAGTGGAAGCTGAGTTTAATGTCAATGAGGTTCCCTATGGATATACAAGCCGTCTCAGCCCACTTCACTTCGCGATTGGCGCAAGGCAATCAGCTATGGTCGACTTTCTGCTTGTTAATGGAGCTAAACCAACTCAAAACGAAACGTGGTCCAGTCTTGCTGGTCAATTACTCAATCGTTCGTGGTTGATGAAAACCATGTGTGGTGCCGAGAAAGGAAACACTTTATCGCGTATGAAGACAATATTAACGTCCTTGCTCAAGCATGGATGGACAGTAAACGCCCCGATCGATACAACTGGCAGGACTGTCCTTCATCAAGCAGTAAGCTTCTGTACAGGTTCGTTCGAATGGGATGTCCAAGTCCGTTGTTTTATCACAGCATTTTTGTGTGAACGCGGTGCAGATGCTCTTCAAGCAAATGTGGATGGCCAGAGTGCGTACGACTTAGCAATAGCTTCAGGACACCAAGATCTATTGAAGATCATTCAGAGGCATCGTGATTATCCAGTAGACGTAGCACATCCTCTGGTAGCTGAGTTGCACAGTTAGATGTATATAAATCATCGCATTTCTACAACTGCTCTTAATCATCAATCTCGATGAAACACAATGAGAGAAATTCTAACATATAAGAATCAGCTACTTGCATGTTATGCTTACGAAGCCAGCCAATGGCGCCTTCACGCAGCTCAGCCTAAGGCTTCCACCCGCTATAAGTCGGTTTGAAACACGTTGTTTCTTGCCACTTATAGGTGGTCAGCTCGAAAGTAGCAATGCCTATAGTAAGTGCTTGTCGGGTGACCAGATTCCTTGCTCTCGGTGCCACGCGATTTGTACGCGAGACGTATCGCTGCCAATCGTCGTCAAACAGACCACTGTATCTACCTAACCCTTGTGGTCTTAATGACATATGATGCTCGTATAGCATACATGGGTTTCACAGAGTCATGTCGAGAAGGACTCTGGGTGCTGGTCGAGTGCTAGGAAACAGTTCTCGTTCAATCGGCTCTCCTGCAGCAGGACCCGCCTTAACCGTTACGAAGCCATCTATACCAGATCATGTCCTCTCGCCTACGGCTAGTAGTGCTTCTGTAGATGGATCAGGCAGTGGGCACTCGACACCGCCATTAGCCGAACCACAGGACATTGCTGCACGCATATCACTGGAGAATGGCCCTCCTACACTGCCGCTGGTGCCGCCTGCGGGCGATCGACTGGCATGCCCAATATGCAACGAAGAGATGGTCACATTGCTACAATTGAACAGACATTTAGATGATGCACACAGGGAGATCCAAGAAGAGCAGCAAGATGAAGTAAAGGACTGGTTCAAGCAGCAAGTGAATAAGGCAAAGAGATTCCAACCACTAGCCGTCCTCAACCAGAAATTGAAAGGCTTGGATGTGTTTGAATCGAACGATGAAGTTGCTAGGATTAGTACACCTACGCCACAACGGGAGTCTCATACGCCGGCACATAGAGCACGATCTGCATCACCAGTACCACCTCCTAAGGCTGCTCCTCCACCTGATCCCGATGATGTGGTAACGAAACAGCATTGGCAGCGTAAATCGGGGAGTGATCTTTGCTCGGACCCTGCTTGTGGAAGGAGACTGGGTAATACAAATGGTTCTGTCAATTGTAGACATTGTGGTAAGCTATTCTGTGATGAGCATACTATGTACCAGATGAAGTTGTCTCGGTCAGCTCAGCATGAACCTGTAAGAGGGTTCTGGTGCCGAGTATGTGAGACATGCTATAAGAGCCGTGACGGCTATAATGACAAGCATGGGCTTGAACGGGACAGGATTGATGCTTTCTCTCGAGTCAGGCAAGATACGGTAGGAAAGAGGAGCATGGAAGTGTCGAGACTTGAGAAGCGACTTTCGAGATTGACTCAGTTGTTGGCAAATCCTCCAGAAGAATTACCACAGCCTAACAAGCGGTGGTCGTTAGCCTCTTGGGGTCAAAACGACCCGAAAAAACTTCTTGAGCAGACGGTTGTGGCATGGGAGAATGATGCAGACGTGCTCCATTGTCCGTATTGCCAACAAGACTTTTCGCAGTACACCTTTAGACGGCATCACTGTAGAACGTGTGGGAAGGTGGTTTGTGCAGATCCTACTACAGGCTGTAGCAAAATGCTTGGCCTGAATGTTGCTACTCGTAAGTTGTGCCCTCCATAAGTTTCGCAAGTCACTGACTTTGCAGCTAACATGATTTTTCCTGTGACAGAAAAGCCACCGCCACAGGACACTGTAGCTCTCGATGTACGCTTGTGTAAAGACTGTAATCACACTTTGTTCTCTCAGGCAGATTTCCAAGCTTCATTATCATCACCAGCAGTGGTTACATTTAACCGAGCTTACCAGAATCTGCTCGCATTCGAAAGGGGTATTCGCCTCATGCTCCCACGCTTCCAGAGACTTTTGCAGGCGCTGCAAGATCCGGAAGCAGCACCAACATCGACACAACTATCAGATGCGTCTAGAACACGGAAGCGACTGATGGACGCGTTCACACAGTACGATACAGCGGCACGACGAATTCGAGACATGCCAAGCACATCAGCAACACAGCTGAAATTGCAAAAGGCAATCTACCAGAACGCGAGTCAATTCTTGCATCTCCATATGCTTCCGTTGAAATCGCTACCGAAAGTACTCAAGCATGCGACACCCAATGGCGATGTCACACCTCGCAACAATACATTGCGACCTGAACCATCACCACTCTCAGGTGGGAAGCCTCAAAGTGCTCTAGCTTCGATCCGCTATAACCACGTGCGGAATGATTCATCAAGCAACATCTCGTTGTTGTCGGTCACGTCTTCGCGTATATCTGAGCTCGAAGCAGAGGAGAAGTCGCTAAGGGAACGACTGATTATCCTCGAAGAACAGAAATTCATGGTGCAAGAAATGGTGGCTGATGCTAGCAAAAGACGCAAGTTTGATGAGGTTGCTGCACTGGCAGGCAATGTTGAGGACTTGAGCAGGGAAATCGATGGGATACAAGGCATGTTGGACAATCTTGATTTTGAAGGCGCGTATAGAGATACTGGCATACAAAGGCCTGGGTTAGGCTCTGGGGTCAACAGTCCGGGAAGGCGCGATTCTGGTGTGGTGGGAAATTCTCAGCTGGCTGCTCAAGCTAAAGGTGGTGGGAATGGTTGAGTTGGAAAGTGTTATCAAATTCGCATTACATATGGACACGACAACTGTTCTTAACGTGTCCACGAAGTTTTACTCATGCGGAGCAACGTTATGCCTATGGTCGTAGTGTGTCGCGTCATCTAATGCACCATTCTGCCAGTGCCAGCTTTTGAAGATCGATGAATGACTCGTCAGCAGCATAACAAGGTATTGTGCTACGTTGGGACAATGTGGTATGAGCAAAGCTATCAAGTCAGGATGTGCTCGTAGAGCTCGAATGTGCGTAAGCGAGATACTTAGACTGATTGGCTGCCAACATTTGGACACATTGACGAAAATTGCATTTATTGACTCAGCCTCTTCAGCAAGCATAGACGACCAGAATGTTGTCTACATGCTGTTGATGTGCTTGGGCTGGCAACGTATCGTTCCCACTCTTGTACTGCCGAAGATGATCGAGCAATAGCTGGAATCTGACGATGAAGTTAGGATTGCTTACATAAACCACGCTAACCCATATATCGGCTTTCGATCTCCCTGCTCCGATCAGAATTCTGGCATGCGATCACTTTCGCCATAGTTCGAAGCATATACATATCGCCATCAAAGCAGGAGCTTTCTTCTAGTAATCGCCTTACAACATTTCCGTACTAACCACCACATCTCAAAGATGTTCAGAAGGCAATTACTGCAATCAAGCCGTTCCATATCTAGGCAGATCTCACAAACACCTCGAAACCAGCATTCAGCCACATCACAGTTCTCATCATTGAGCACAAGAACAGCTCGCACAGCACCATCAATACAGTCGCAACACTTATCGCGACGATGGCAGTCCACGGAAACCGCCAAATCAGATGAAACAAAAGACAAGATCTCAGACAGCGCAGGAACACAAACAGATGCTGGTGCAACAGCTGCATCAGACCAATCAGCAACATTAAAGCAGGAGATAGAAAAGCAGAAAACAGAGATAAAAGATCTCAAGGTATGTGCCTGGTTATTGACTATCCTGCACTATGCTCATCGCGTACTAACTCCACACCTAGGACAAGTATCTACGCTCTGTAGCAGACTACCGCAACCTCCAAGATCGAACACAACGCGATTCCGCCAACGCCCGTAACTTCGCCATCCAGAAATTTTCCGCCGATCTCCTAGACAGCATAGATAACCTCGATCGCGCACTCACATCTGTGCCGTCTGAATCAATAAAACCAGACGGAAACGCCGATCTACAGAACCTTTACAATGGACTTACAATGACGAGCAAGATCCTGACGCAAACGCTCGAGAAGCACGGACTGGCGAAGTATGATCCTCAGGAGAGGGAGGGCAAGAAATTTGACCCGAACCTAGATGAGGCGACTTTCTTTGCGAAGCAGGAGGGAAAGAACGATGGAGAGGTGTTTTACACGCAGCAGAAGGGATATACGCTCAACGGACGGGTAATCAGGGCTAGTAAGGTGGGAGTAGTAAAGAATTCGTGAAGAACTCCACACGTGCGAGCATGAATTGTCATTGAGCAAGAACACCGCGCACAAAGAGTGCTATGACAGACGCAAATATAACTCCCTTTTGACAAAGGAGAGAAGGGCTTCTTCAAGGAAGACAGCCACGTCTAATCTTGAACTTGAGGCAGGTACAATGGCGGCCGAAATCAGAGAGTTATGTTCTGTTGGCATATAGTGGTATTCCTCAAAAGAGTGTCTGCAGACGTTCAGACGGATTTGTATAGCTAGATTATCTCTTCTCACGTGGTAGGAACAAATACAGGAAAGTGTATGGTCGAAATAGGTTCGGAATGCACATAGAATTGTAATATCACAAGATCTAGGACGATGACTACCTGAGTTAAGGGTCTCGAAAACAATAGCAGATCGTGATAGATGATGTGCTATCTGTTTGTGTCATGGCTGCACGACACAATCAGCACTCCAACCTCACGCGTGTACTTTATGTCATGTTTCAAATATGCTCTTCGTTCACTGTCGATCAGGCATGCTAGTATTTGGCACTCTCTCTGCATCCAAGACGTCAAACTTGTTCTCCGTGCTCTGGGATCCATCACCAGCATACTTTGGCGCTGCAGCGCCAATGGCATCGTCTGCGTTGAGCTTGTTGAAGGTTGTCTCAGCAACTCGGCCTGGGTCATGCTGTCCTCCAACATCCCCCGTGAACGTCTTCGTCTCGGGAATGCCTCCTTCCTGCAAGTTCTTGCCTTTTGGCTTCATATCTTCCTCATTTCGAATTGCTCCTGATACGGTAGCAGCATAGTTTGGTGCAGTATCTGTCGCTGGTCGAACACCAGTGCCGGCAGCTGGACCGTTGCCGCCACTAGAAGAGTTTCCACCTGAAGAAGATGAAGTGCTGTCTGTAGCACCTGTGCCTTGGCCGGAGTATGAAGTGTCACTTGATCCTTGTCCAGAGAATCCTTTCGAAGAGATTTTGCTATCTGGACCAGAGGAACCGGTCATGCCCGCACCACCGTCGGCGAAGGAATTTCCTGTCGCTCCTGCGTAGGTGCCTCCCGATGTGGTCTTGTAGCCACTGGTGTTATCACTGCTTGGACCACCAGTGTAGCCTTCTGCGGTATGTGTGCCACTGAACTCTGGGTTGCCAGCAGCATCGGGGTACTTGACACCTGAAACACCCTTCTCATCTGAGCCGAGACCCATCGCTTCTTTTCTTGCTCGATCCGTGCCATCTTCTGCTGGTGCCAGAGCTGTGGCTCCAGAGGTATCTGTGTTGTTCAAGGTTGAGTTGGCACCTTTCACTGACATGGGCTGAGCGTTGCCATCAGCAAAATCACCACCGCTTCTTAAAGATTCAGCAGCAAGAGAATCTGATGCTACAGCGCCTACGGACTCGTCAATTGTTCCGCCTTGAGGGGCTCGTGGGTTTCCTGTGAAAGACATCTTGGTACGGTTTCTGATGTGTTTGGTTAATGTTTACAACAGTGAGTTTTGTGGTTACTTCAGCAGGAAATCACAGAAGAGCTAGTTAGACAAATATGTATGCTTGTACCATTTTCTCAAGACATGTACCCATGACCGCCACTATCCTCCCGTGCCCCTCGATTACCGGTCAGTGCAGAGTATGAGCTTGTCATGATTTCGTGAAGCAGCGCGAGCCAGTAGTGACTGACGTCAGAGCTGGTGATGACGACGAACCCAACGTGACCTTAATTTATGCTGTTGTCCGCTTCCAGGCCTCTATTTGGAGAAAGGGACCGGTCGATTCTGTCTGCTCGCGTGCCTGCAGAAACAACAATTGCATCAACAGTGGAGATCAGGCTGGAGGTGGCACTTTCTCAGGGACAAGACTATGGTCATATGTAACTTGAAATGGTGATTGTCAGAGCTAGATAGATTGGTATGATGTGTGATCAGATAGTCATAGCTATTGTACCATGCATACTCTGCACAACGACTGGCTCCAGCCATGGCAGCCTCATGATCTGAGCACATTCTTTTAATGGCAGTGACGAGCGCGATTTATGAGTCTTATCGCGAATCTATTAGCTTACGCTTTTAGAAAGCCTACTAAAAAGCTCTGAACATGATTTAGTTTCCCCCCGATTGGCAGCGAGACTTCATGCGCAGCACCAGCATTGATGAGCGGCTTTATCACCAGTGCAACCTCAGCCAACGAAATAAGCACTTCTCCGTTCTTGTAGGGTATGCAAAAAGCTATCCCGGAACGTGAATTTGGCGAAGCACGCCGAGGCGTCTAGACAAGACTTGAATTTGCACTAAGATTGGGGAGCCGGACACGAGTGCTGACGACGGGGCCAGTCTGTGAGCGATTCGTTGTTCCAAAGCAATGTGAGGTATGGTCGGTGGTCAGTGCAAATCAACGTCGATTTATCTCCGAGACTCTAGTAAAGACATGGCGTAGGTCCAGACTCCTTCCTCCATCGCCTGGTTGAGCATTTGGATCACCGGCGTGCTACATGAAGTAGCAGACCATGGTCGAGTGTGATCACAGTATGGCAAGATCAACCATCTGACTCGCTTGTCTGAGATATATCGAATTAAGTCTGTGGAGCATCTAGCGAAGGAACTCCTCCAGATCAGCCGGAATCTGTTGAGATCTGATGGGTAGATCTCTGGATCCGTCTCCAATGCTTAAGCCTACGAGCAGCGCCATGCCGAGAATAACCCCATTCGCTCGTGTTACCACATCGGCCATCAGGTTGTGAGCACCATCTGAATCTGCAGAACACCACTTTCTAGAATGATCATTCGTAATCAAGCTGTCCTCTACGCAATGCTGTGTATCCTTGGCGTAAGTAATTCCTATTTCAACGGTGATGTACTGCGAAAATTGTCCTGAAAGATATTCCAAGACTGACTTGACACGCGTATCTGCACACTGTCGAGTTTCGACCACTTATGTAAAAGAGCGATAAGTCTACGCTGTTCTTCCTCCGTTCCGTCGCACTCGTCAAGTCCATCCATTAAACCGAAAAAGCAATGTTGTTCGCTGCATGTGACGGCGTTCAGTATAAAGTCTCGAAGCTCGTCGCCGGACCAAGGCTCTGCGTGATATGGATCGAGCTTAAGGCACTCCCGATGCTTGAAGAGCCGGGGATCAGTAACACCCACAGCCGATAGCATCTGTTGTAAAAGTGTTCCAAGTGGCCCTGTCAAAGACCTCTGAAATGGAGTACCGAAGAGCCAGGAAAAGCAGTTTGCAACAACACAAGTCTTCTCTGCAGCCCAGGAAGATGTCCTTTTCGTCGTCCTTCTGTCATCGTTCAGCAGTGGATTAAGTTTGACTTACTGGTCGTGCTTTGTCAAACATTCAGTACAGACCACCCTACTGTGTTGATGAACCTCGAAGCCATGCCGTGAAGTTGTGACCGAAGTCTTGAATGGTGGTATTTTCGCTGAAGAGCCAGCTGAGTGTCCTTCGTTGAGCTAGTGTGCTTGCCTGATATCGGCGCCGCATCTCTGGTGCGTCCAAACTAGCAAGAGCTTTTGCTTCGATTGTGCGCTCTAGTCCGACAGCCATCTGGTCAGGATCGACCGCGCACAGTTTCGCACCAGACTAATATGCTTGTCCACCCATGCGTGAGCTAAATTTGTTTTCTGCTGCGCTTGATCGCCTTCCAATACGGGACGAAAAGCCCCTAGTAGATAAGCAAGCCAACCTGTATCAGGCGGAAAGATTTGTCTGACTGCTGACACTGCACGAAGATCCTGTTTAGCCATTAGTCCTATGGACTGAATTATATACCCACTCGACCCGTAAGTAATCATCGCATCTGACTCATCGTCTGTTCATAGGACGAACATCTGGCAAACGGTCGGCTGCAAGTGGTTGATGCGTATATCGACATAACATTAGCCGCACGACAGCATCGTTGGCGGGGATGGCTATCAGGTCCAACCCTCTATGATTATCGGGATCAGTAGATACTCGCTCCAAGAGATGGCTGGAGCAAACACAAACGCCGTGGATTTCAGTTTCAAGCACGTTTTGCACGATGCGAACGAGATCTTGGACAGCCTCTAAGGTCATTACCAGAAGTTTTCGAAGCATATCGCCTGTAATGGCGGAAGGAGCGTGGGTAACTCTATCGTAGTCACCGCCCAGCGCGGAGGCAACGGCTAGAAAACCGTTGCTTGCGAACATGGTTCGAACGCACCTTCTCCATATGAGATTGACAAGCAAGAGGATATCAGTCTTATCGTCAGCACAAGTATTACCCCAGCGTCAAAAGAACCGCCAACACCTCCTACTGCACCTGGCCACGGTATAGACTTTTGAGTGACTTAGATAGTGCAGGGTCATTGTAAACCTGATCGCCGAGCCGCACTTTGACATTTCCACCATCTGAATGGCAGGAAATTTCGTTTCAGCACAGCCGGGACATCTCATCACACCGAGAACAGAGGCTTGCGATGTCCCACACAATCGGCGTGTACTGAAGTTTGTCCTAGATGCATTTCAGGTCGGAATAACTTCCAGGCTCTGGTAGCTGCGTCGACCGCTTATACTGGTGTGAACGGTCTCGCAATCTTAGAACAGGCGGCTTGCCGGAGCAGACAACACTGAGCGGCATGCTGCGTATCTAGCACTCATGAGGCAGGTCTTCGATAGTCAATCAGAGCCATAACTACCGTCAGCATGCTTGATGCGACTAGCAGAATGATTGCAGGCAGGCATCACCCTGGCTCTGCAGGTCATGCAGAAAATCCCGGTGCAGGCGCTACCGGCTGGAAGTGACCTTACCTATTTTCAGAACATATCACCTTGGACACTACACCAAATGGCCCACACTACGCTCATGACAGTGTTCCTTTTGAGCCTGGTACCATTATTGAATTAACCGAGCTGTCTGTTGTTGATCTATGTTGTGCACATCCTGGTATACGTTCTGCAGCTGTGCCTTATTTCTGACTCTGTCGCATCTGGCTTCTAGCCAGCTACGATGCGATTCAACCACAGGAAGATGGCGATCGAATCGAATGAAAGCTCGATAATCGTCAACTCTCATCTCGCTATGTAGCGAAATCCTGCATCAACAATGTGTTGTTACCTCGAACCGGCTTTGCTGCTATAATCGAAGTGCCTCGAACGCTGCATGCACAGAGCACAACTCATAAGTAGGACAATCTCGCAGATTCTGGTGCAAATGCGGCGATTGATAAGACCAAAGCTATGGCATAGGTTCATGACTGCGAGATCGTGATGTACTGCACAAGAGAGATATCCGATTGATTGAATATTGTGGTCGCTGAAATAATGGCTTTGATTGTATACTGGAAGTCAGCCCTGAAGAGCATATTCAGACCTCGGCCTTAAGGGATTCAGAAGGGTTCGTCGGTGGGCATAGAGGAAAGATCCACGGACATGAAGCAGACTCCTCCTCTCACACACTATTCGTGAGTGGATCAATGGATCTTCAAAATCGACAGCAGCCCATGACCAGCTGTTCGAAGTCCAATAACAATAGCGATCGTCTGGACACGAATTGGAGACGAAATTCTGAGAGGACAGCCTCTAGTGAGGATTCAAAGTCATGTGAACCGGATCAAGTGCCTGTTGTAAGGCTTAGTCTGTGTTGGACAACACCGCTGAAAGGACATTGAAGCATCTGTCAAACAAGCTCATCGGTTCTTCCGACATGCTCATACAAGGCCTGTGGATATTACACACTGATATACCACAAAGCTAAGTTCTGTCGCATGTGTCGTACGATCTTTGCAGGCAATGGAGCTCGTGCACCGTATGTTCGGACCCCCCTGACATGAGTCTGGAAATACCGCCAGTGGCAACCCCTTGTTACAAAGCATGTTCTCGCAAAACCGTGAACAGGTCTGTCGTATCAACACGTCTGATTGCACATGTCCATACGGTTCGCGACTTCTCGTCGGAAGCGAGACACAGCTTCTAACTCGCCGGCCTGCAAATGATGATGTTGAGGTTGGACTGGAAGATGTGGCATCTGTGCACATTAGATTATACATATGATCAGCATCTCAACCTCATGGTCCTCTTCGGATCCTCAACACATCTGTCTTTGAGATGCTTCTCGTTGACATTGACCAGGTTTCATAATTGCAGGTTCAAGAATGTGGACATGAGATAGACGAAATTGTAAGAGCCAGATCCTGGATGCACATCAATCGTAACACAGGCGGTATTACAGATTAAAGCACGACATGTTTCTTACACCTCCAAAGCAATATTCGACAGGTCGCAGCCACCAATTCTCAAGCTCGAGCTTCATAAACGATGGCGAAGCCTAGAAAAATTGTTCAGCAGTCGGTCGCCAAACATAGCTAGAGCGACAGAAGAAGTCTGTGTTCTTCTTGCTAGATTGTCCTCACATTCGCATCGTTTTCCTTCGGTATCGTCGCATGTCGCATCAGAATACGATGGCATTGAGCCTTCTTTCTGCCGTAACAGCCACCAAGAATGCTCGAAGCGACAAGAACATACGAAGATATGTGGCGCTGACTTTGGTCCGTAACCACGGAAAGCAGGGTATAGGCCGTGCCATCTTGATTGTCTTTTTGGATTCTTGGCTATCAGAGCACATCTATAAGATCCAGATTGTAATGGTCGCGGCTTGTGGTGACCAATAACCTAGTTGTCACGTTTGTGATCTTTGAGGGTGCTTTAATGCAGGCCGGCTTGTCGAGACTACCTTTCGGCCCTCCACAAAGCGAGGATTGTGTTGGCCAGGACGCAAGATTCTTTCCGGACACGATCTTTCAAGCGAACGGGCGATATTAGCAGAACGTTGCAATCGCTCATTAGATTCTGACCAGGTGTGCAGTATCGGACCGGCAGCAGAATACTCGGTTTCCTATATCAAAGACGAGACAGAGCAAGGCATCAACGTCCCTGTTATGCTCGTCTTTTGGCGATGTAGGGGCTCACGGCGGCAGTCTTGCTGAGAGCACCTGCAGTGGCGAACTAGAGGAACATGTGCAAGTGCAGCCTTTCCCGGAAAATATCCTTACACTACTACCTATCATCTCCAGTGCAGAATCTGCTTTGTCCTTTTTTACATCACATTCAGAAGCCACAAAGCATTTAAAAGAAGACTAAATCAAAAACAAAATAATACAAAGGTTAGTGTTTGCTTGCTACGACGATCAGGCTGGATCTAACTGCATTATAGATGTGCATTACCTACCAAGCTCTCGTGGAGTGCAAGGTCGCTGGCTGCGACAAAATCGCTGGAGAATATCCAGCAGACGAGTTGACCGAGGAGTGCTCGTCGCCGGGCTCGGCGGAGTGCCAGGCGACGTCGGAAGAGCTAGAGGTGCGGGTGCCTGGTGACGAGTTCTGCTTGGGGTGCGATCCGGAGCTGCATGACTCCGATTACGATGAAGGAGGCAGCGAGACCGAGGACGACGAGGACGACGAGGACGACGAGGACGAGGACGATGACGATGACGATGACGATGACGATGAAGAGGACGAAGAGGAGCAGAATCCTCAAAATTAGACATTGATTCGAATTTTTTTTATACTACTGTATCAATCAATTGTCTACACGAAACCTACCAAATATTGCTGCAAGCAAGGCGAAGACTAAACAGAGACTCGTCCTGACCTGCACTGAACACGCTGCACCTCTGTAGGCTGATACAACTTGAATGTTGGAGGACGTTGCTGCGCTGCTAACACCCGTTGATGTAGCCATGTCTGTCGTACTTGTAGCCCAACTTGACCATGAACTCTGCAGTCCGATCGACGCCGCAGCTAGAGTGCTTTCTCCACTGGCAGCAGCGACAGCAGACGAAACTGCTTGCGTCTTCGCATCTGGAACATATAACGAATTGAGGGTGGGCCAAACGGACCACGATCCATCTACACTGCCCGAGCTCAGGCTACCTGTTCCTTGCGGCCTGTCCGCGAATAATGTGCTCAATACCTGAGCCTTACTCGACTGTACAGCTGATGCCTTAGCTGTGTGAGCTGAGGTCCTTGCATTATTGACTGGAACCGTAACAGTCATTCACAATCTTTCTTGAAGCCCATGGCTGAGTGATCGTGCTGGTGATAGTAGTCATGGCTGGCGCGGTAGGAAATGGCGTTTCTTTGCAGCCACAGGGAGATGTAGTTACAGTTGCGGTCTTACTCGACGTTCTACCATCCCATTTGATCCAAGCTAGAGATGTCAGTCGCCAACATTGTGCAGAATCCCACCCCTTGATCCAAGACTTAGGGAACCCGAGACTGAGCCAATATTGCATTGCTCTTGAAATTGCTCTTGGTAGTAGATGCCTCCTGACTGGAAAATTGTCCCTTCAACACATGTGGCAAATGGCTCCGGGACCGAGCGAGTTGTGGTTGCGATCGTGTTAGTAAACAAGCTGACATTGGTGTCGGTACAGTGCTGGTCGTCGAGGTTATTGTGGAAAGAGGTGGAGCACTTGGTATCGCATGCACTGCTGTTCAAACGAGATGCCAGGAATGACAAGTATGACTTGCATGCCATGATAAAGGGAAGACGACGGTCAGGCAGCAGTGAGTGTTATCGTCCACAGCACCAAGAGCATATGCAGTGACAGACGTACCTGCTATTGAAGATAGTTATCCCTGTTCATATGATCAAAAGCAATAGCTGATCTCATATGTCGGTCGCCACGTTCGTAGACTTGGCTCAATCGAGGCCAGCCTTCGTACTTCGACGCATGATCACAGGCTGGCCGCGTACAATGACTGAATGCACTATTATAATCTTTCTGTATAGAAATTGGCACAAAAAGTCGAAATTGCTGTGGTGTATGTGGCTGTTGACTACTGCTTTCTGGCAGGCTGTTTGCATGCTGCTCGAGAGAGCCGCAAGAGTCAAAATCCGAAGTAGGCCCTAGTCCGCCCCGTAAAGTGCCTGGGCATTCAAGTCCTGTCGGCTGTGCCTTCATTGACCGAACCAGGCTGTCGGGCTGTGTGAAATGCTTTATGTTGTTCATGTCGTCTAGTACTAAGGAACTTTCGAGATTAGCGATACATTGCGGCATTGAATAATAAGGAGCAGGAGTATGTGGCCAAGAACCAGTATTCCAAGACAGCTCGCATGCATGACGCCACATTAGGGAACAGCATAGAATTGCAAAGGCGTGGTGAGGTTTCGGGAGAAGGACCGATCTTCGATTCTGTCCGTCTCATGGAATTTTGTCTTCATGAGATATTCTCAGTTCGCACATACGAAAATTCGTGCGCTTCTGCTATTTCAACGCTTTACGTGCAAAGTTCGGTAGCACGAACGCGGCTCTGTGGATTTCTTGGTTATAGTATTTGCAGTTCTTGTCCTCCTCTTCTCTCGACCACGATCTCAGCGGCTCCTTCAAGTTTCTATCAGCGTCCTTGCAGCAAACCATAAAGCCTATCTGGCCAGATGGGTATGTTGGAATCGTGGTATATGCATATTCGACGTTAGGGAAGACTTGCTTGCAATCAGCCTTGAGTTTTGTGATGAGTGGCAGGTGCAACCATTGGTTTTCAGCTAGCACAAGTCAGTAAACGAAGTTCTGGTGAGAGGGACGAATGGAGGATGGGATGGGCATGGGTCGTACAACCTTGGGTCGTGATAACACCACCCTCCTTCAGAGCCCCGAAGAGTAGCTCAAAATATGGCTTCTGGAACAGAGATTCGGCAGGACCTTCTGGATCACTACTGTCCGTGATAATGACATCATATTCATCCTTATTGTCTTGCAGGAATTTGAAGCCATCTCCGATATGTGTCTTGACCGATGGGTGCTTGTAGCCAATAGCCATGCCTGGAAGATACTTCTTGCTGACTCGAATGACAGCCTCGTCGATGTCGCAGAGTATGGCTTCCTCGACGGTCTCATGCTTGACCACTTCTCGTAGAACACCACCATCACCACCACCAATGACGAGCACCTTCTTTGGATTTGGATGGGAGTTCATAGCTAGATGGGTGATCATCTCTTGATAAGAAAACTCATCTCTTTCTGTGCACTGGATGACGTTGTCGAGGACGAGGACAGTGCCATAGTCGCTGCTCTCAAAGACCAGGACATCCTGATACTTTGATTTCTCGTGGTGCAAGACCTGGTTGACTTTGAGTGTCATAGCCTGACCAGGCCACATATCTGAGATCTCTCTGAACCAGCCATCTAGCCCAATTAGTCCTCTCTATCGATCATCACGCAGTCGAATTTACCTTTGATGGTAGGGTGCGTTGTTTCAGTCATCGCGTTAGTCTTGTGTATATTTGTGTGATACCACAAAGCAGCAGCTTTTTTGTTGGTCGGGCAAGATCTACTTCCACGTAAGTAGCTCGAATATAGAACAGATCTAGAAAATGATCTAGCAGCAGACGAAGGAAGTGAAGCACAAGTGACACGCGATATCAGTTTGACAGCAGTGTTTGTGAACGTGGCATAACACTGACGCAAAAGGTCCAGTACTAAGTTAGCACAGTTTTTCGTCAATCAAGCGAATGAGTGACCTGTTCCTTGCAGACAAGAAAGAGCGTGAAAATTTTGGTGGAAGGAAGGATAGTCACGACCCAGGATTGGTCCATGTGCGCAGAGGAAGCAATCGCAGTCGCGGTGGAGTAGGCGCTCCTGCGGCTTTCGTACAGCTACATGGCCGGGAGCTTCCGCAGTCTCAAGCGCTGGAAGCACCGAATCAATATGATAGACAAAATAGAAGAATTGTAGCCTTAATATGGGTCTTGCAATAGGACGAGAAAGAGAAGCAGTATAAATCGAGTTTGACCCGATGCTCGAGCTCTTAGCTGTGCGAGCTCTGTTTAATTGTTGTGTATCTGACCTACCACTCGAGCTTCAAATGGTATATCGATTGCTAGCCAGCCCGCTCCTTACTCCATAAGCTCGACGGGTGGCCTCGATGTATGTGCTAACGGTGACTTGTGCTGAGTATCAAGCTCAACTTCAGAGTCATCCTCCGTCTCGACCATAACGGCAGGCAGATTCGGACTATCACCATGGAGTTTAGGATCATAGATCAAGGTAGAACTACGACTCCTGCCTTTAGGCGTATTTGGTGATACGCCATCGTCCGAAACCGCAGACAGAGCTCGTCTGTGCTGGCTCGTCTTCAGCTTCGAAAGCTCTTCCGCCGTAACTTGCACTTGTCCTTCAACAGGCGATTCTGGGTTCTCCATCTTTCCGGTCAACTTAGATAGCTTCGCAGCCAGATCTTCTGCATGAACCTCTTTATTCGGTGGGTCTTCCATCTTCGACTCCCAGCCGATCGGCGGACTAGGTGGAGGGCTAATGAAGAATAGCTTGCCTGCGTCTGGTCGTTCAAGGTATTTCTTTTCATTGTCTACTGGTGTTGGCTCGCCAAAGTAACACTTGCATATTGTTGTTGGTGTAAATGCTGACCCATCTATCTCTTGTCGAACCTTTATGCAGTCTTCCTCTGAGTAGAAAGATACGATGATTCTCGCCATCGATTTTAGTGGTGAGAACGAATTTAGTGGCGATATTGAATTGATATGCTGTCGGATCGTGGCGAGTGAGGCAGGGTGGAAGATCTTCTGGTCATTGAGCTTGGTGATGAGAAGTGTATTTGAGGGTGGTGCGGGTGAAATCAGACCCGGCATCGAGGACAAGTCTAACGATAAAGGTGACCTTGATCGCTTTGCTGATAATGAGCCTGGTGAAGATGCTCCTGAGACTGGCGGTGAAGCGTGTAGACCATCAGTCTGTAGAGGAGGTAGTTGTGTTGCCACAGACATATCTGTTGATTCTATCTTATTTGTGGTTGCTGTAGACTGCTGTCCGTGTGGTTGTGGCGGGCTTGTAAGCTGGTCTAGAGGAGTGTGCTGGCTAGACATCATATATGCTCAAGTCAAGGTTGGGGACTGCAAGAAAACAGGACTATCTAGCAGGAATCTTCGGCAAAAGCAATGAGGCGCAGCACAGGACGAGAGAACAATGAAGTGCCAATACCAATCGTTCTCTTACTCGTGCGGAGTTGCAGTACACGAAACACCAGGCGCTGCGGTAGGGTATGGTCGGAATCCACGATCACTCAGTGCTGTCGTAGTGCACACAACACCGCCATCATGTATTGTACTCACCGTCAGATGCCGATGTCATATTTCGCCGCAGTTATGGTTGCCTCATTCCGCCACTCAAAGCGCGACTCGGTCTTGTCGGTCTACGGAAGAGGTGGAAGCGATCGCTCGTCTAAGCCTTGTGAAAACCAGCTCGATCGCAGCCTTGGCGAGCCTAGTCCAGCCTGAAGATCCCCCATTTCGCTCTCTAGCCCATGTCGTATGATCTTTCAACAACGGCATTTGAATATAAGGCAATAAATGTCGCGAGTTAACATGAATACCGGGACAGGTCAGAATTCCTTGGCGCTGAAGATCTGCACTTGAACGAGCACATCTTTCTTCCAGAGGCGCTATCGTGCTACCAGCTATATTGTTACACGATACTAAGCCCTGACATAGAACTATGGTAGGAACACATGACTATATATGGCAATAGAATAACCAACCAAAAGAAGACTGAATACGGATGTCACGGCTTAGACATCTCTATGCCTTTTGACCCGTCCATGATCTCTAGTATCTTACTACCATCGACCTCTTTCTCCGGTGCGCCGAGATACCAGGTAATGTCGCTCCCATTCCTCTCGCAAACATGGAAACCATTGCCCAGGAAACTCCACATGTTTTCTTCATCCTGATACTCAATATCAAAATCCTCGAAACGCACCTTCTCCAGCAATCTGAGGAAGTGCAACCTCGAGCCCGGCCATATCGCTGGCTTGCCGTCCTTCTTCCCGCCTTTGAACCAGCTACTGCACGGCCCAGTCCAAGCAGTCCGTTTCAGGAACGTGTCTGCATGTCGCAGAAACTGGTCTGTCGCGCGCTTCTTCACCGTGATTGACTTGATATTCTCCGTTTGCATCTTGTCCAAAATTTGTAGCGCATAGTCCGAATAACATTGAATCAGAGGAAAGAAAGAACCATGAGCAGCTGGACAGTACGCGCCCGCAAAGACGATGTAGTTCGGCACACCAGGATATGCAACAGACAAGTACGTCGGAGCGGGCGCTGTCGGGTTGTCCGTTGCCCACGTCTCACGCATGTCTTTACCATCTACGAGAATCGACAGACGAGGCTTGTAAGTCGTATCGAAACCTGTAGCGCAAATGATCACATCAACCTCGACCTCCTTCCCACTTGGGTCGATGAAGCCCTTTTCCGTGATGCGCTGTAGTTGTGTGTCATATGCGTTTGTTTTCGGTGCAGAAAGAGCTTCGAGATATCCATTTCCAGGCGTGGGCCGTCTGCATCCCACGAAGAAGTCGTCAGGTTGTAACTTGTTGATGAGGTCTTCTCGACCATTCAGCTTCTGCTTCATCTCTTTCATCGAGAAGTCCACTGCTTCACGTTGTGCTTTACTGCCGTTGATGATAAAAGTGAAACGCTGGTTCAGCTCGCCTTCGATCATTTTGCAGTATGCCTTGTATTCGTCCGGTCTGTCAAACATTTTCATCTGCTCTTCGTTGTACTCGAAGTTGGCGCCATCTTTCCCAGCAAATTTCTGGGCGAAGCCTGCTGTGATCCAGATCTTGCTCCGTACCCAGGTATAGACCTTCTCGACGTCGTCGTAGATGTTAGGCAATATCTGAACAGCACTGCTTCCAGCCCCAACCAATGCAACACGCTTTCCTTTCAGGTCGACAGCCTGATTCCATTGTGCAGAATGCAACAACTGTCCTTTGAAGTCATGCAAGCCATCGATGCCCGCAGGCCACTTCCACTTGTTCAGCACGCCCGTGCAATTTATTATAAAGTCACAACTGTCCTTGAACGTCCTTCCAGCTTTCAAATCCTCTATTTCCACCGTCCACTGACCCGTCTCTGTATCCCAGGAAGCCGACTTCACCTCGTGCGCAAGCTTGACGTATTTGTTTACAAAATCATTCTCGTCCGCAACCATCTTGACATACTGCCATATTTCCGGAGCATAGGAATAGTACTTGCTCCATCTCGCTGGCCTCCAAGGAAATTGGTAGACGACAGACGGTATATCACATGCACATCCAGGGTACCTGTTCTCAAGCCAGGTCCCGCCTATATCCTCGTTCTTCTCATAACATCTGATTTCTAGATTAGTGGCTTTGTCTTCTGCGAATTTAAAGAAGTTTATGCCAGAGAGTCCGGAGCCGAGGAGAACAACCCGCAGCTTGCGCTTTGAGCCGAAGAGCTGGTCGGAAATGTCCACGTCGTGCTCTGGGTCTGGGTTGTTTAGGTATATGTCATTGCTGACAGGTATGGCGTCTATCCTTGGGTAGATGAAGCTGTTGCCATTGTCATCAGTGGCCGACGGAGCCATTCTCATCGGCACTGTCAGATGGGAGAAGGTTGATCAATTTGTTTGGAACTAGACATGCTGTCTTCACATCTTCGTCTTGCTCCTAAGTGTAATATTAGAACGACCCATTGGTGGCAAAGTAGTACATTGTCGAGCCTCGGCCCTCCTTGGCGTATATCCAGCTAGTCGTGTTCCAATTGGGGTCAAGGATTTGGAGGCATCCGGATTTGTTGCACAGAAGTTAATGCATTGTGGTATACGCGTCAACAATAGCCGAGTCTTACAGTTGACCTGCTGCATCGACATGCACATCCTTCCAATAATGTATCCTGATCGAAATGTAGCGTTTCTGAGGCTATGATGGCTGACATATTGTGATCGTCTGAGCTGTTGGACCTTACGCGCAGATCTACCACATCTTGTAAAAGCGCAATATCGGATGATCACCAAAGAGACACCAAGAGTCACGTCTTTTGCCTGCCCATACTTGCTCTTGCTCAGCGATTTCAAGGGTCTAGCGAAGAGATGGTTGGCATGTAATTTTACCGAAGCCCGCTTAGACCCTTATAGGTACCTAGGTAGTCCTTACTAATTCTTCAACCGCCAATCTTAGGGACAAAGTCTAGGGCTCAGGAGCCCGCTCAAGTACTAATGCTAGATCCAGGTGATATAATTGTCAAGTCATACTGACTCTTCTCAAACGTACATAATTAGTAACCTAGAGATACTCGACCCTCAAAAGCTGTTTGAGTCATGTTTCAAGAAGGTTGCCCAAGAATCGATCGTGCTATAGAACAGAAAATGTCGTGCATGTAAATGTACGAATCCGAATTAATGTCAAGATGCCGTCCAATGATCTAACTCCAATGCTGGTTCAGCCGTCCATTCCCATAACACCTTGTATGCTGAGCTTTCCTGGTCTAGTCTAAGCCCTTCAATTGCCTGTACATCTTCTTATGCTGTTCAAAGAAGATCATGGTGAAGATCGTGTGGGGACCCAGTCTGATGAAACTTGGTACCCAACCTCTGAACATCCACAAATATCCTTCTTTCTGTGTAGCTGTTCTGAAGATCTCCATCACTGACTGCTTGCCGGCACCGCTCATTATGCGCGTTTTGATCACATCAACAGGTGAACAGACCGTGGTAGCCACGAACCCAGCACTTAACGACGAACTGAAATGCGTATAGATGTTATCACCCATTCCCATGCCCATGTAGAACTGCTTGAAGAGATCGTACGAGGCCAATTGCGAGGCAGTCATAAGCACTGCTCTTGACGCATTTGCTGACACACCACGAAACAACGAAGCTGGCCCTTCTTCTCGAATCATGCGTATCAGACCATCAATTGCATGCTTGTAGTTTCTTCTTTCTGCTTCTGGTTTCGCGAAGTCAGACTGCATTCGTACATTGAGCACATCTGCAGGGTTTCCTGCTATTCCTCCTAGCAGACCTGCTAACGACGATTGTAAGACTAGGTTCAAGGTTGATGGCTTTGCCTTAGGGTTTTCAGGTGTTGCTTCAGGAGCAAAACGAATCTTTAGATCTTCGTAGACCCCAAAGCGAACGGTACTATAGGTGAGTTGTCGCAGCAAAGATGCGCTCAAACCATTGTACAGCCCTAGAAATCCTTGATTCTTGACCACGTACCCGAAGGTACCTACCATAGACTTCGGCGCGCCCGGTGCACGAGTTTGAAGTCGGACTTTGACCAAATCGAGAGGATGCGTGACTGCAGCTGCAAGAGCTGCCGCTGAGCCCCCGAACCAGAAGGGATAATGTATAGGAGGATTTCCTGACCTAGGTTTGGTTACGACATTTCGTGAGATATCCTTTGGCTCTTTCGAGGTAGATGGTAACGAGGCTGTAGGTTTATAGGTTGACATGGCTCCGTGTCCATTGGAACAGCTGTCGGCAGCTCACGAACCCGTATTCACACGCTTTAGGTACAGAGGATGCCACTCAAGCCTCTAAGAATGTGCTATGACTATGCAGAAGATTGGGACGCAGGAGAGGTACTCGTGTTTTAGCCGAGAATTGAGATCGATGTCATCGCCAGCCACGCCTGCGAAAAAAAACTAGCTTTAGCCGGCATCTCGAGAGGCTACGGGCGTTTCGAGACGCTATCGTCGGCGATGTCGGTCATCTTTCGAGGTATCTGGAGACCAAGCTTCTGCCGCCTGGGAAGCGTAACCAATCATTCACGGGACAACTTGGAGGTAGGAGCTTGGTCAATTCACAGGTGCTGCATTCACACCTGCTTCAGATCGGCAAGTACAGGAGGAAGCCGCCATGCGCTTGGTGAGAACAGGTGCTTTTCTCAGGGCTGCAAGATACGCGCGACTGACGCCTTCGTACACCACATCCTCTTATTTGGTGTCTACCACTCGATGCAACCAGCTGAGCAATAGATGTGCATCCACCAGTACCATTACATATCCTGATCAATCCGTCCCCTTGTCTGATGAGGTTGATCCGAGGAAGACAGAAGATGCTACTGACAAAGATGGGGCTACGGAAGGCTTCGCAGACTTCCTGAAATCCCAACCCTCCGGCACTATCATCAGAAATGCTGATCACGCTCAGTCAGGCGCCAATATATCGGGCAAATCTCACATATTTGACAGCACTACGAATGTGACGGATTCGATATTAAAGCTAGTAGGCCGACAGCTCTACCACAATCCAGACCATCCCATTGCAATCACGAGAAGTCTTATTGAGCAGACTTTTGCCAGCCCCAGATTCACTCATCATTATGCTTCAAATCCTGTTGTCTCCACGAGGGACAATTTCGACGTCCTGGGTTTTCCTGAGGATCATCCTGGCCGATCACGTACAGACACCTATTATGTGAATTCCAAAAACGTCCTTCGCACTCATTCCTCCGCGCATCAGCACAAGGCATTTCAAACGTTAGGAAAGAGGTTGGCAAAGATACTTGAGAGGGATCCAAACAAGCCTGGCGGTGGCGGTTTTACGATTTGCGCTGATGTCTTTCGTCGGGACAGCATAGACCGAACACACTTCCCAGTTTTCCATCAAATGGAGGGCGCATATGTATGGAGTGCTGGGCCTCAGCGAGAACATGCTATCGAGAAATCGATGAAGTACCTGCCGAAAGATCTTGATATGGAAGTTTTGGACGAAGGCGGACCTATGAATCAAGAAACGAACCCTTTGCAGTACGGGCATAGCGAATTAGAGGCAACTCACGTCGTCAATCATCTGAAAAGAAGTCTGGAAGGCTTGGTGAGCAGAATCTTTGAAGCGTCACAAGATGACAACAAGGACGTCGCCAAACAGCCTATCAAGGTACGCTGGGTAGAAGCATACTTTCCTTTCACGAGTCCAAGTTTCGAGCTGGAGGTCTTTTGGCAGGGCGAATGGCTAGAACTGCTTGGCTGCGGCGTGGTCAAGCAAAGCATCCTGGACAATGCTGGTCTCGAACAATCTATCGCCTGGGCATGGGGCATTGGACTAGAACGGCTAGCTATGCTGTTATTCAGAATACCTGACATTCGACTTCTGTGGTCCGAGGACGAGCGATTTTTATCACAATTCAAAGCAGGCAGATTCAACCACTTCGTGCCGTTCAGCAAATATCCTCCTTGCCACAAAGATATATCTTTCTGGGTACAAGCCTCTCCCGCTACTGCATCTCCAGTGGCGGCTGAAGGTTCAGCTGGAGTAGCTGCCGCTGCAGGTGGAGATGCGACCAAAGCTTCGCCAGCCGATACACAACCTGCGGCATTCCATGAGAACGATATCATGGAGATTGTACGAGATGTGGCGGGCACACTTGTAGAGGACGTCAAGCTCGTAGACGAGTTTGTGCATCCGACATCAGGCAAGAAAAGCTTGTGCTACAGAATAAACTATCGCAGCAATGAACGTACTCTTACGAACGAAGAAGTGAACGGGCTGCACGAACAAGTCATCATGCAAATGAAAGACCTACCAATCGAAATTCGATGACCTGACTCATCGACGTTACTAGTACTGTATATCAACATTGTAATAGATAAAATTCCTGTACTTGTAACATACCTCAGCTCTACTCAGGACTGAAGCTTTACTTCTATACTTCACGTGCGACAAACATCACTCTCATAAAGTTCCCAAGTCTCCTTCCCATCTCATACGTCGTCAATGATCGTCCACACTAATCATACCTCATCTCATCTCATCAAGCACCGACAGCAATCCCGGCCCGTCCGCCTCTCACAGCACCAGCTGTTCTCGCCCTCTCTGGTCTCCGAAGCGTGTATTTTGCGAACGCCCTCGCAAGAGCCTTCTTCGCACTGACCTTCTGACTTCCCACGAAACTATCTACAGTGACCGCAATAGCACGATCAATGTCCGTGCTGCTGCAGAAATCACTCAGACGCATCTTGCAGAATGCTTCCGCGATACGCATTATGGCTTCTAAATGACGGACCTGGAAAGGTGATGTTAGTATACATACTTTGGGACTTGAGGAAAAGTGGTGAACTTACTGTAATAGGATAAGCACCCGTGGCCAGACTCTCCCTCCTCATGTCAGCGAACAATCTCGCCACTTTGTCCTGATCGATTTGATACAATTTCGGACGACATCGTTCTCGTGCATAGAGAATGTACTTCCGCAACAGCTCTTGAGGAATGGCGCCCTCTTTCTGTGGCTCGCCATTGTTAATCTCGTCCGTCTCCTCGACGTCCATCGGTGCAACGTCACCTCCATCCATGCTCATCTTACTAGGATGAGCTCGACCATGAGATTTGACTACGAATTTGGCTAGACGCTCGTCTTCGGCTGGATCAACTGTATCTCGAACCACGCAAAGGATATCGAATCGAGATAGAATGGGTTCTGTAAGCTCGACGTTCTGACTAAATGGCAGTGTACTATTATAGCGGCCGCCGATTGGATTCGCAGCTGCGACTATTGAGCAGCGGGCCTGCAATGTGGTCACTATACCGGCTTTTGAGATGGAGATAGTCTGTTGTTCCATTGCTTCGTGGATGGATGTTCGATCTTGGTCGTTCATCTTGTCAAATTCGTCGATGAGACAGGTGCCTTGGTCCGCCAGGACGAGGGCACCACCTTCTAAAGTCCATTCTGCGGTTAGTGGATCTCGTCGTACTGAAGCCGTGAGACCAACAGCTGAAGCACCTTGACCTGTGGCGAAGACTGCTCGGTGAGCGCTCTTCTCGACATACTTGAGGACTTGAGATTTAGCTGTACCGGGATCGCCGAGCAGGAGAACGTTGATATCTCCACGAATTCGGTGCTTGCCTTGTGCTTCTTTTGCGACACCACCGAACATTGAGAGTGCAACTGCCGTCTTGATGTCGCGATGACCGTAGATCGAGGGTGCGATTGAGTCGACGATCTTGTCTACTATGCGGGGGTCTTTCGATAGTTGTCTGATATGTCTTTCATCTTCTTCTGTTAGTCGAAAACCAGCCAGCTGGTCATGTGTCTTGATGACGTTATTTGCTTCGAGCATTGTCGCGAATACAGGAAAGCCATTCTTGTTGTTCAGTTGTCCACTATAGTTGTTCCGGTAAATCGCGGTTACTTCGATCTCTTCACCTGGCTTAGCCGTATCTATCAGGTCTGCTAGAAGCACGACTTCTCGATGCCGTGGCAAGCGACCCGCTGGCACTGTGCCTGGTGACTCTTGCAAAGTCAGTTTCTGGTAGTTTCGATAGACAGTGTTTTCTGCGTTGAGAATGAAAGGACCTTTCTTCTGGCAGTTTGGACAGAAGGTCAGCTTAACTTCGGACGATGTCGATTCTTGCGCATATGGTCCTAGCACTGTGTCGCATTTGGTGCATGTGAACTTCACCATCTGCAGTTGTGGAAAGACCCCTGTTCTTCTTGTGACGACCCCAGAAACACGAACTAAGCAATTCAAATGTGTCTGTCTGAGCTGTCTCAGGGTGTAATGCACAGGTAATTCGGATATTCTGACATGGATTTCAGGGTGAATCTGGTCATAGTTGGGATAGTGTAGTCTTACAACCTCAAAAGCTGCTCTGTCGAATAGCTTGAGCACTTCCGTCGGTGCATTTGCCAAGAACCATGCCAGAATAGCTTTTGTTGTGGTGAGATGGTCGTATGACACTTCTAGTGATTCCGAGTTGACCTCTCCCAAAGTTCGAATTCTTGTGCCATAGACTGAAGTGCCCTTTTCATCGATATATTCTGTTAGAAAAGACTTGAATTCGCGCATGATTGAGCGTGCTACAGACCCCACAGACACCCACTCTGCGATACTGGAAGCCTTGACATCGCTTAAAGATTCCAATGTCAGCTCTTCTTCCATGATGTTGTCGTCCATATCCATGTCATCTTGGTCTTCGTCATAAGCATGCCTCCTGCGGCGAGGTTGTCTGGTCAGGTCGAGACCTAGGTCGTCTTCATCATCTGGCATGAAAGCAGCAGGCATACGTCTTCGTCGCGCTAGCTCCCTATCTCGCTTGTTCAGACGCGCTTCTAGCTGTCGCCTTTCTGCTAGGTCTAGATCGTCGTAGTCACCGTCATCGTCGATCATGCGGCCCTGGTAGCTGTCCTGCAGCCCACGGTCACGCTCATCGCGCAGAAAGTTGTCGCCGAAGAGGTCAATACCATCCTCGTCCTCGGCAGCCTCGTCAAAATCATCGATGTCTTGCACGAGGTCATCCTCAGCCCGCAGATCATCGTCGTCATCAAGCTCATCATTTTCGTTCAGGGCTGGCAATGGTGGTGAGGATGGGAGTCCTAAAACTCATAAGTCACATATATCTCATTCTCGTCGTCGTAACTTACCGCCAATCGGCGGAGACGAGGATAGCATGTCCTCATCCTCGTCTCTAGCTCTCTTCCGTCTTTGCGGCGTGGCCCCTCTATTCGCTGCTGACATGCTTGGTCGCAGAGGAGTGCTAGATATTGTCAGTACCAATCTAGAAATATCTTGCCAATATTGCTCACCTCATATTGAACTTGTCTGTGCTCTTTTTTTGATTTGCGAATATCTGTATCCTAGAGCTGGCATCCACTAGGTCGAAACCACAAACGCGTCTTGACGCGTTGAGCGTGTAAATTGGTTGCTTAGCGCGAAGTGCTGAGATCTAGTGGTTGGTTAAGACCGCCAAGCTGACCAAAGTAGTGCTTGGTCACAGGCAAGTCTGACAATAAGAACTTGGTACATCATTGGCCTTCAAACGCGACTGCCTCGAGTCCTGCTAGCCATCGCAATTGCTATTTTGAAGACTTCAACTTACCACATATTCGGCAGGCGTGTAATCAACTATGGAACCTATACAGGAAGAAGGTTCAACAGGTATTGTCAATGTAAATGCATTTGCACAAAATTCCCAGACTGCTTCTGAGTAAGTCCTTCGAATGTATACTCCAAGTCCGATGCTAATAGTGGCAGCTACATAAACGAGCAACTGGCTCTCGAAGCAGATGCAAAAGAAATATTGCCATACAAATTCGACAAATGCACTTATGCTCTTGGTCCTCTACGTCAAAGCGTATTCGCATGTTTGACATGTAGTCCTCCTCCAGCATCGTCAGCACAAGTTTGGACGCCTGCTGGGTTGTGCTACGGCTGCTCCATATCATGCCATGGCGAGCACCACCTGGTCGAGTTGTTCAAGCGACGCTATTTCGTCTGCGACTGTGGCACTACTCGCATGCCTGACTCTTCACCATGTATGCTGCGTTCGGATCCTGCAACAGGCGTTAAGGGTGTAAAGTTGCAAGAAGCTGCGAAGACCAATACATACAATCACAACTACCAGAACAAATTTTGCGGGTGTGGCGAAGACTACGATCCTGATCAAGAGAAAGGCACCATGTATCAGTGCATTGGTTTGGGATCAGTCGAATCAGGTGGCTGCGGTGAAGACTGGTGGCATCCGGAGTGTCTGATGGGTCTACCACGAGACTGGTTAGCGAAAGGTCTAGCTCGACCACGAGTTGAGAAGAAGGCCGAATCCGATGAGCAACACGAATCTGAGCATCCTGTGCCAGAAGGGTTTCCTGACGATGACGATTTCTCCGCCCTAGTCTGCTACAAGTGCGTTGAGACGAACTCGTGGATCAAGCAGTATGCAGGCACAGAGGGTTTCCTGTCGCCAGTCACCAAGCGAGAAAGCGAATTGAACGCTTCCGTGGCCATCACAGCCGCTCCCAGTCTTAAGAGGAAGGCATCTGATGAGGAGTTATTAAGGTCAAGTAGTCCATTGAAACGCCTAAAGGAGGAGATCCAACCTGAAGGGCTAAAAGGTGAATCAAACGTGGCAAACCTAGAAGCAGAGGATACAACGATCAACACACAAGACGAGCCAAGCACAATCGGAGTGCCGTCAACCACTATCCAGGCTAGACAGAAGCACGATTCGCTTCCGTCAGCACCTCAGGCTGTCTTATCGCTTTTGTGCAAAGAAGATTTCCGCGAGAAGTTCTGTCACTGCCCTCAGTGCTTCCCGAACTTGATACCGCATCCACAGTTACAGGAAGAAGAAGACGAGTACGAACCATCTCTTTCTGATACCGAACAGTCTCAAGCTGGTGGCTCAGGCACGCGAAGTGTTGGTACCGGTAGCATTCTAGAACGTGGCGAAGCTGCGCTGAACACCATGGACCGAGTGAAAGCCATCGAGGGTGTCATGGTCTACAATCATCTGAAAGACAAAGTGAAAGAATTTCTGACACCCTACGCAGAGAGCGGAGAAGCCGTAGGTGCGGAAGACATTAAAGCATACTTTGAAAAACTGCGTGGTGACCGAGAAGCAATGAAAGAAGCAGCGCAAAAACCGATCGCTGGAGATGAAGGCGATGGCGACAATCGAAGAGAACAATCAGGCTATTGAGCGCACGACTCAATATTTGAACATATTTAGTGACCACTAACTATCTCAGCGCCATGCTATAAATCAGGACTCGAAGCTTGGGTATCTCTGGGAAATTAAACAATACACAGGAATTGTTCGACGGTGTGGCAATGCCAACCATGAAGCGTTTGATTCTACAGCATCATGCTCCTAATCCTGTTGCTCATCTTTGGCAGCGTATTTGCTTCGAGCTCTAATCTTCGGCCCATATTTGTACAGGGCATATGGTATCGGGACGGCAAGCAGCGCAATGCAAGCCAATAGGGTCAACGTCCAATGCGTGCCGAGGTTTTTGTACATAGGCACACCAACAACGGTCCTGCATGAAGTCAGCGAATTTCCGAAATTAAGGACCATCCACTTACATTCCACCAGCACATTGGTAACGAACTAACGACACGAACGTTAGAGCTGAAGCAGCATACGTCTCGTAGGAATCGATGATATCTATATTGGTCAGAGATCGCCTGAACAGAGGAAGGCGGTTAAGCTTACACATATACGTGGACGTGAAGATTTGGATGATGCCAAAACCGACCACGACTGATCCAATAAGCGGTCCCCAGATGGACAGACGCGAGCTAAGAAGTGTCAGTGGAATGCGCTTGACCAGTACGAAACTGCTTACTAGTCAGTCCAAGCCATAATGAAAAGGCCTATCGGAATCAGTGGTGCTCCAATCATTGAGTATATCAGTCTGCTTTCTTTGTTGAGCTTGGCACCACTTCCATCGTCTCCATCGCGCTCGAGTTGCTTCTCGGTCATGCGCCATATAAATGGCACAGTGACCACAGACAAAAGAATGCCTACAAGCAAGCCAAGGAAGCACAGATTGCTGATGCCTGTATTGACGCCGAAGGTCATCTCGAAGATCTGGGGGTAGCCGTCTAAGAACGTGAAAAGGACGATATACACAATCGATAGGTAGAGCGTCATGAAAATAATGATCGGCTCGATACCTAGGATAAAAGGTCGTGTGAAGTTGTTCTTCAGAATTGTGCCAATACCACTCCCAGCGGCCTCCACAGGAGCTTTGAATCGATTATCGCCAGTGAGATTTCTGAAATGTCGAGCCTTGTAGAAGAGCAATTGTGGAGCCAAGGTTTCCCGTTTGAAAGCCAGGACAAGCGCGATGACAAGGCCGTCTGCAATGAGCATGATCCACTCTGACCAGCGCCAGTTAAGAACACCTGTCACACTGAAGTAACTACTTATCACTGGACCCAAAACAGGCCCACCGAAACCGACCACAGCAAATATTGGAAAAGCCCAAGTCTTCTCTCTGGGATTGAACATGTCTGAGATCGATCCTCCAGCGACGGTCAAGGGGGCCGACACGAACAAACCTGCAAGGAATCGAAAAACAATCTGAGCACCGATGTTTGGTGCGAGCGCGGCACCGACGAGCCAGCATCCAAATATCGACAGAGCAACGAGATAGACAGGATATCGCCCGACCATTTCCGAAGCGGGACTTGATAGAAGGCTGCCGAGCCCAAAGCCGATCAGGAATATTGCAACACCTCCTAATGCTTCAACGACTTCTGATACTCCCAAGGCCTTGGCCGCTGCAGCTTGTGTACCTGCATCAATACTTGATGCAGCAGTTGCCACGAAGGCAATGGCGTCCAGGATGAAGATGAGCCTGATGCGTGTCCTCTTCGACCAATTATACGGATTTGCCGGGTCGTTTGGCGACTCCCAGTCGACCTGGTAATACTTCTCGCCATCTTTGTTTGTCTGTACACTGATACCATCGAGTGTCGCATACGGCCATTTCTTCAAATCAACGTCCTTGTCACCAGCTCCGTCATCGCTTGCTTTCCTTTCGCCATCTTTGTCGTTATCCGATCGAACTTCTGCGGTATCACCACTTAGCCTAGATGATCGAACATCCTGGCCTTTTTCCTGATCGTTGAACTCATCTAGTTGCTGCTGTATGCGCTTGCGAAGGTTGCGATACTGCAAAAAGAAAGCCATTACCAGATCTCACAAACCTAAGTTAAAACATGCGGAAGGAGGGCTGGTACACAAGGGCTATCTACGTCTCGAATGCGCAGAGAATACCTAGACATGTATGCCAGCTAAGCCGCTCCGCAATAGCCTAGCTTCCGATCGTCATGATTCCATTTTTGCTTGCTGCTGAAATGCTGACGTCGATGTGGCTTCATCATGCTTTTCATATTGAGCTTTGGTAGAGCTGTGACTCTTTGCTTCGCGAGCATATGGAACATTAGGAGACATGCCTACGCGCCCACGATAATCTTGGGATCAACGCACACTCCTAGCTTTGCCCAATTATTCACCTCGTGTTGTATAAACAGATCTCGAGATCTATGATCTTCATCGCATTTATTAGCGCGAAGCTACTAATATTCCCGAAAGCTTGGCATACGTTATGCTTGAATTTCAGATTCTGACCTCATCATCAACCGGCACTGACTGCATATCCGTGCCTGACTTACTGATCAGCACTTTGGTTGCGGCTCCCCTGGAAAGCTCTTCATGTGGAAAAAAGCTAGAATGCTTACGCTCTTGCGATACCGCTTCGCACGGCTGTCTGGCATGTATGACGCCAAGGACGCGTACCTGCTGCAAGCTCCAGCGCGTTGTAAAAATATGTTTACAGGTACTTAGTCCGATTGTTTCGTCCATCTCGTAGCTATAAGCCTTGCGGTCGAAGAGCAATTCGTGCGTAAGTGTGCCCAGTATGATGCTATACCCGATAGCCCTTGCCCTCTTTGCGGGTGCTGCCCTAGCTCAGAATGCTACCGGCACAGCACCATCAGCAAGCCTTCAGCAAGGCAATACAATCTCAACTGACGGCTTGGTGCAAAACTCATCGCGTTACAATACCATACTTCGTGTCGACAATGGGACATACGGTCCTCCTATTGAGGAAGTCCATTACTTTTACAACTACTGGCCGGTTGGCATTTCAGTGTCGAGTACAGGACGTCTTTTTGTGACTTACACGAGAGGAATGTACGACTATACAGTTGGAGAAGTGGTCAACATGACTGCTGAAGTGCCGTATCCAAGTGCTGGTGTCAATCTTCCACCTTCCCAGCTCAATACTACTATAGCCGGTATTCAGTTCGGTTCTGGGAACAGCTCTGGTCTGATTAATGCTCAAGCACTGTACATCACTCCAAATACATCGACAAGACCAGAGACATTGTGGATCCTCGATACAGGTCGTCCAACGATCAACACCGTGAACTCGGCGGGCGTTTCGACGCAAATAATGCCTTACGCTCAGCCGGGGGGTCCAAAACTGGTCGGTGTGTCGCTGTCGAACAATAGCATCTACGAGACATATACCTTTCCTTCAGACGTCCACTATCCAGACAGCTATATGAACGACGTTCGCTTCGATCTTCGACCAGGCTACAACCTTGCATACATTGTCGATTCCTCGGATGAAGGACGAACAGGTTTTATCATGCTCAATTTGACAGATGGTTCGTCCTGGCGCAGATTGACTCAACATCCGACCACGCTTCGTGTTCCTAACAATGTACCATCTTATCAAGGTCATCCGTTCTATTATCGCGTTCCGGGTATGGGCTTAGGACACCAGCAGGAAGGCTTAGACGGTATCCAGATCAGCACTGACGGACAATACATCTACTACAGCCCTATTAGCAGTGATTACCTATATCGTATTCCTACTGTGAATCTGCGGACCAAGGATACAGATACACCACTCGCTGAACAAGCAGCTTCAAACAATGTCACCCATCTTGGTCAACGAGGAGATGAAGCGAACGGCTTCGAGGGCGATACCAACGGGTTGATATACATGTGTATGCCTGAAAACAACGCTATCTACTACTACGATCCGAACGATCTCCAAGCTCATGGCTTCGTCAGGGACCCAAGAATTATTTGGTCTGATGGTGCGAGTATCGGTGCTGACGGTTACTTGTACATGATTATCAACCAGTTGCCATACCAGGGTGGCTGGAATGACAATGTGGGTGGAAACGTTGGACTGAGGACTTATCCCGGTGCGATACTGAGGGCGAAGTTAAACAACGGCGGAAAGAAGATCACGACTCTATGGAGTTAGAATAGATCGTTTATAACAGCTTCTAGTAGCACTTACAATAGTTTCTTTTTTTACAACATCTGTGTTTGTGACGTCACCCGCCCAGCTTTACTCTTTTGAGACCTTTCTAACCTCACTCTCGGTGTCGTGCTTGGTCTGTACGCAACTTCTCAGACAATTCCATGCAAATCAATACTGCCCATCATTCAGAAGAACGGCGCCCGAAGAGTTGTATTTGTGCAAATTGAGGACAGGGTCTGTGGTAAGGTTTCCATTTAAACACTACTGCGCTCTACATCGAGGCCGAATGCGAAATGGATCAGACAACATTTGCGACGTTCATTGGTCAGAAGAATGCGCCTTCCAAATACCATTGTTGCAGCTCAACAAGCAAGGACCGTCGCACGCTTTTCTCTCGAGCGACTTCTGGTCTCGATTCTGCAGTTGATCGTCGACCTATCACGTTTTCGTGCCCGAATCCGAGGATGGCTTCTGCTGTTCGCCAAGTGAGCTAGCTAACATCTTAGTCATAATGCCAACTCAGCAGCCTCCCTGAGCCGATGTTCTTGAGCTCGCTGTTAGAGAAATGCTCGCATTTCGTTGATGCCACTATGATGCGCTCTGACAACCTCGAATCAACAATGACAATTTCTTGGACGCCTCATGTTGGTAAATATGAGCAGGTAAGTACAGTATATGTAGTCCTCAATGTGGCCCTCATCACCACTTCTCTCGTTATCAATCAAGCGCAAACTATATACCTCAAGCGCTTTCATCAATCTGCTTCTTGGTCATGGCAAGCCTTATTTTCATTGCAGTTGTGGCTGCTGTCTTAGCAGCAAAGAAAGGTCATGCTGTGCCGGTTGATACGAGCATCTCACAAAGAGCTCAAGGCACTTGTCAACAAATTAACATTCCAGTCACTGCCTCGGCACCTGCCAGAGTGTATGACTTTATAAGGATCACGAATGACATCGAAGCAAGAGAATTTGCTATCAACACAGAGACGTGGACCACGCCTCTGGGGACAAACAAAGTTCTACAAAATATCACAGTTTCGAGCACCTATAACATACATGCCCAGCTATGTGTGCCATCGAACGCACAATCTTCCAAGATTCAGATTTTGACTCATGGGCTCTTTTATGACGGTCGGTACTGGGATCCCTCACTATATGACTACCAAAACTCATATGTCAACGCCGCGCTGGCTGAGGGATACGCAACATTAGCTTACGACCGTCTTGGGGCTGGCCAATCTGACAAGCCTGATGCTTACTCTGGCGTTCAAGCACCGATCGAGCTCGAAATCTTGCATGAGTTGACGTTGATGGCTCGAAATGGCAGCTTATACAAGCTTGCTTCGGTCGCATCATCCTCTCCAGCGCCAACTGAACTGGTCCACGTTGGTCACTCTTACGGCTCTTTCCTTACCGAAAGATATCTGGGCACCTACCCGAATGATACCTCTGGCGCTATCATAACAGGCTGGATCACAAACAAGGAGACTGGCCTCAAAGGGGCGACCTCTGCTGATCTTGCCTATGCTGCTGGTCAACAAGGTTACTCGGACCGACCAGAAGGCTATTGTGCAATGGGTCCTAGTGGGGTGCAGAACGTCTTCTTCGGTGGTCGATACAATAAGACGGACCAGGCAGCATCTTCCTTCACAGACGAGTTCTTCAACTACGGTGTTGCGACGTCCCAACCGATTCCCGCTGGGGAGTGGATATCTCAAGGTTCTAACGGTGTTCATCTCAGTGCCTCCAGTGTTGATCTGACAGCGCCTGTGCAGTACTTTGTTTCTGAATTCGACTTTCTCGCCTGCGCTGGCAATTGTGTTGGATCATTTAACGAGACGACAGTGCATGCTGCCTTTCCTAACGCGAAGGATTTCCAGATCTATATTCAGCCGAATACTGGACATGGTCAACCATTTCACAACAACGCAACAGCTGGGTACCGAATTCAGCTTGACTTCTTGAAGAGAAATGGACTATGATTTGTGTCTTGGGTACCAGATCGTCAGTGCATGATTGCCAGGGTCGTTCCACAACATAGACAACACATATAAAAGCATTGCTGGATCGAGGTTGGATTAAAATTAGCCTAATATGGTCGGAGTTCGCCAGCGTATTAATAGACTATTTTATTCATATAGAACAGCAGCGGTAATTAGGAGGTTGTGATATTTTAGATGATATACTCGCGATTTTGCTTTCTACATCTTACTACTTCTTCCCAGTCAAGGCTTCTTGGCTGTCGCGACCAAAGCAGTAAAGTCCTTCCACTGCATCTTACCATCCTTGATATCATCTTGCTGGAACCTCCTCTCCCACCAGGCATCCATTGGACCTTGGAAATCTACATTTTCGATATTCTTACGTTCTTCCTCCGACCAAAATGTCTTGATGAGACTGACCATCGGCCTCACCATTTGATACGCGTTCTTAGTATCCATCCAAATGTCCTTTTTCTCAACCTCCACCCTTACATCAACAAACCCAATTTTCTCAAGTTGCGACTTCACAAATCCAGCATCTTCCCACCTTGCCTCGGGGTTCTGCTTCAAATCCACATGTGCCAATTTCGCAACAAACTCCTCGAACTTCACAAACGGGGGAAGGTGAGCCAACTTCTTCTGGTCTTCACTTGCACTGCCGTCTTTCACCTTCTGCTGCGCATTCCCTCTAATCTCAACCATGGCCTTCTGCATATCCGGGAACCACCCGACCCATTGCCAGAACGTCCATCCAGCCACACCGCCAGACTTGAGCATCCGATATGACTCTGCCAACGTCTTCTCAGGATGTGGTGCAAGCCCGGGTCCAAAATTACAGCCCAGATGGGTATATTTGTCACTCGGTAGCTTCGTGTCCGTCATATTCGCCTCGAGGATCTCGATCTGTGGCTTATCGATCGCCCAGTTTTCTTCTCCGATCCTCGCTCTCATAACATCCATCATCGCAGGAGCTAGATCGGCGCAGGTGAATTTATCATCTTTGGACAGGGTCTGTGTAGAACGAGCTTCATTCAGCGTTTCGATGGCTTTCCTGGTAACGATTCCTGTGCCGCAGGCTAGGTCGAGGAAGTGGACTGGTGATTGCTGGGAAGGTAGGCCCAGCTGATTCAGGAGATCTTGGGCGAATTGACCTGTGAGAAGTTCACCTAGCTTGTATCGCTTTGCGAAATCGGGATCGTTAAACATGGCCTTTTGGGTTGCGTTCTCGTCTCTGGTTGTATTGGATGCCATATTGGGCAGTGGTGGGTTCTATGATTTGGTTTAATTGCAGGACGTAGGAAGAATCTTTCGATAGTTATACGTAACACAGCACGAGAATCACGACGAGAGTGTCAAGCCAAAGGCATGAGATGTACATCCTGCTTACCACTCGCTTACTTGAAGCCATGGAATTCCTTGTTTTTAGGCAACCTGTTCCATCGAAGCGACACTGTTCGGGACGTTAAGCACCTGGAGCGTAACGAGCATCGAGCACAGCATCGATTTTGTTTCCGAACATCTGCGCATTGCTGCTTGTTGCGAAGACTGATGTCTGACAGTCGACGACATTACCATCATTGAAAGTTGATCATCCAGAGTATAAGGTCCAGCACGGAGAGTTGCTTGCTCCAACTTGGCCAAGACGATGATGCCTCGCCAAGAAGAAGTACTGGAAATCACCGATTCGTTGAAAGTTAGTCTCCGGGCTCCAGCTGAGTCGCAGCTCACGTGCTGGCGTGACGACGAAGACTAAGATGTCATGCTTAGGACGCGTTTGCGTAGCTCAACTCGCTAGATGCTCAAGCCGAGCTTGGTTGAGGAATGCAGATAGTAGGATAAATCATCACGCAGGATGCCACAAAAATGAACAGGAAAGTCTAGTAGTGAATCAGCTGTAGACAATCGAAGTGCCGAAGAGGAGAATGTGAGTCCCATAGCTACCACGGAGTCTAGTGTAGACGTCTCAAAATCTAGTGTAAGGCAAAGTAGAAAGCGGAAGTCTTCAAGCACTGCTACACCACAAGATCCCCAGCATTCCAATTTGAAGAAATCCAAGAAACAGCAAAGAGCTCCGGTAAGGTGCATAAGCCATGACTCACAACACTAGATGTCGAGTTCGACTACGATCGATCACAGCTTCGTGACCCACGACCGATTCCCGGACGTATTCGCCGCCCTCGCCACACGTCAATGGACTTGCAACTCGAAGACAAAAATGCTCTAAAGCATTTTCAGGCAAATTACCAAGTTCCAAAACTAGAAAAGCCACTAGGCTGTCTTGATGCGTTCCAAAAGACGAACTTCTCGGCAAAGAAGCGCTCCTTGACCCGTTGGACGCGTTCCATGATCTGCACGTGTGCTATGAACGTGGTCGTGATGGTCCCCGACCTACGATTCAGCTGAATTCCAGCTTGACTTTGACAAGGTAGCAGAATGGTTGCGTCCGAAGGCGTACAACAAAAAGAGCATGATGAACGGTATGGACAGACGGCTGAAGAGAGCCGACAAAGAGAGGCGTGAGATGTTCAAGGCATTCTTCGCGAGAGAACCACCTACTGATCAGGGAGTTCTTGATTATGTGAAGGACCGCATTTTGAAGGATATGGGTGTACCGTGGCATCAGATTGGTGTGGAGGAAGCGCGGACCTGGAGGAAGACTCATGAGCCGTTTGTGGCAGAGGGTTGGTGGACGAAGCCTGATGAAGAGGAGTGGAAGAGGATGATCAAAATGATGGGCGGTTGTGTTCTTCGTCTGCATGTTTGATGGTAGCTTAATGGTTGTCGATTAGCTCACTGCATAATGTGAGGTTATGGTTGATATGTTTAAGAATTCTCCATAGCAGTGTTGATGTTCGTATGGTGCCGATCAGCTCGGCTTGAACGGAATCATTTGCCTGTGGTGTAGGTTCGACCTCGCATTCGAAGTCTGGTCTTCAATTGTGACCCATCCAGAACCTGATCGCACACCTACCATACCTCTAACATGGATGACTCCTTCGGTCAATACTGCGATCCAAAGACAAAGCAATATTTGTTCGGAAGCTTGATAACGTCAAATGCCAGAGATTGTCTCTAAATTCGGGGCTTCAGCTCAGCGAGAGAGCGTACGACAGAAGCCCCATCTATAAGGGATTGCATTCGTAAAGTGGATGGTTCGACCTCATTAACTCCCACGTTTTGTGATTTTGTAAGTCAATGACCACATTTGATTGCGTCGACGATTTTCTTTCTCTATATCTACTCGTCGTGATAAGCCCAATCATAATCTGCAATCTTATGCTGCGTTTCATTTGCTTTTTCAAAACGAAAGGGGATTTGTTGACCGTGGTACTGCCAGTCATAGTGCTCGATACCTTCACGCTCAAGCATACGCACAGCGTTTCGTTGAGCCATCGAATCTGTCGCCTCTCGATACCAGCCTAGATCTTCATTTCGTTGATAACCAGTCAGAACGTCGTCGTATTCAGCTTGCGACCTCCGACGCCACTGGTATGCAGATATCGGATTGCCACGCGCTTTGATAAATGCCAGACGACGTCCAGACGGCATGGGAACGGTTGTTTCTTGGTTTTGGACTTTCCTGGGATTTTTACTGCCGAGTTCTTGGTGGCCATGACACTGCCGATCTGCGATTCGAGCAGCATAAGTAATTTGTTGCGCACTTCATCGCACGTCGAGTGATGTTCGACAATGACGGCGCAATGTAAGAACGACAAAAAGGTTGTCACTATGGGAACAAGACGTTGCACGCAAAGCAAGTCAGCTTGCTTGTTAAAGCCTGTTGTCATCCTGATCTCGGAGCTTTGTTGTCGCATGATTGGTCAAATAGAACGGACAAGGGGGATGGTCAATAGCCGGTAGCGAAGCTTCTGTCTACGCCTGCCGAAGTCCCAGTTGCAGGCCTGATATAGGCATCAATAGGCTCAAAATATTGGTGACTGTTGTGGAAAGACGTGCTCAGGTCCTTTGTGACTGAGCTTCGCATTGAGAAGAAATCTGCCACCGATAGCGGCCACTTCATATGCAGCACGAAATAACTGCCACGATACAAAGATTCATTGGTCGAAAGCGCAATATCGGAGATTCAATTAGTGCCGGTCTAAACGTGCATTCCAAGGCTCATCGCTCGTGTCTCGACGAACAGTTGTTTATCAGCTGCGTATCATATCGGTATGCCTCGTATATCCTCTGTATGGGTCGTGTCGCCGTCTTGCATGATGTCGCCATAGATCGTGATGGGTATAGACACTTCAAAAGTATCACATTCAAGACTTTCGACAGCCACGGTGATAGTTCCTCGTTCGTCCTCGAGCACGCTCTCCAACAATGTTGGCTTGATGCTTTGAACTACATTCTCGCCATCTTCGACAGTTTCTGTCCCTTCCTGACTTCGTGCAGTTCCGAACTCGAGCTTGATGTACCACTCTAGACTGACTCCGGTGGTGTAAAATGTTGGAGTGGCAAAGACAGGTACTGTAGGCGCAAAAACCGCTCGTTGAGCAAAAAGCACATTCTCGCCACGAACAGCATAAACTTTGCGTGTGATTCGGCTGATAGTAGCAGCTGATCTAACGGCTAGACTTGGCGTGACTTTCTCGCATGTCTCCAGTGTAGCCCTGACAGTAGAACAAACCACTTCGCTCTTTGACAAGTCAACAACGACCGCCACTGTTTCGCCAAGTCGATGCAGAGGTCTGTCAATGATGACCACTGCAATCCTCTTGCCGCCACTAGCAATCTCGAATCTATTGGGGCTGGTTGAAGAGTCGCTGGTATAATTGCTTGTCATGATAGCATGCTCGATCACCTTCAGCGCTTGACTTTGTGATGAGCCGACTGGTCCGCCATTCGGCTTAAAGGCTTCCATCATGATACTGCTACTCGATTGTCTTCGGCGGTTTCGGTCGAGCAGGTGGTCAACAAATTCGAGAAATTTCGCGTTTGAATCTTCGAGGTCGGCCTTTGATGATGCTTTGGCGGCATAAACCTGTTCTGGGTCGTCAAGCTGATGCGTGGCTGCCATATCTTTCAATATCACATGCGGCTGCATCAAATCGTGACCAAGAACCTCACCATCTTGATCAACACCCGAAAAGACACGAAATGGAATATTGACCTGTCGCATGTCCGATACCTGCTGCTGCACGCCGGGTGCTCCTTGTATACCAATGATCAGATTGTAATTGATCTTGATTGCTTTACCCCTATGACTCGCAGGAAGTCCTCTAGGTAGCCTGAAAGAAAAGGAAAAGCTCTTCTCCTGGCCTGGTTCGAGGTGAATGTCCACGAAGAGCAGTGATTGAGGTGTAGAAAGTAGTGGTATTGCTCGTGCGCTCGTGACTGCTTTCATCTCCTTGACACCAGAGCTTTCACCGCCCATGATGCTTTCGAGTGACTCTCCTATACTAGCAAAGTTGAAGCCGCCGAACAAACCGCTACTAGGCCGTTGCTTTTTCTTCACACCTACAACCCCACCACCGGATTGACCACCAAGAAAACCTTTCTTCTTTACTTCTTCGAACGGTGTCTGATCGACCAATGACGCATCAAGTGTGAATGTCGCTGTGACTTGAGCGTAACCCATCAGTAGAGTGCTGGCTTGAGGTTTTCGAGGAGGGGGCGGACCCATCTTATAATGTTGTCTGATCATCTCACTTGGCAGCCGTGATCGTGCTGTTGGCCTCTCCGAAACCATTGAAGGTTGTTCGGACATCAGAGTCTCCCCTGAATGGTTGCTTTGCGCATAGAAGTCTAAGCTTGTCCGATCTGTTGCTCGGCTGGCCGTCGATAGATCCCGACGATGCTGGATTCTTGGCATAGCAGATGGTGGAGCAGATTTGAATGTATCAGGTTGTGGGCTTATGGGGCCTGCTGGGAATTTGAAGTCCGGCGCCGAGTCACGTTCAGGATCGGACGGTGAATGTGATGCAGACAGTGGACTTCGCCGGCCAGCTTGTCGATGTTGACGAAAGTCAGAAGATAATTGACGATCATTTTGAGATGGTTTCCTCGCGCCCAGGCCTTCGAAAGAGTCAGTGCAGGTATAAGCATAAGAGTATCTAGCACTTGCCTGCAGAAGTCATGGTAGATGACCTTCTATGAACGCCCAATATCGGTCTAGTAGATTTTGCATCTTGAGGCACTACCGGCGATGCTGAGATAATCGATACAGATCTTTGATGCTGATGAGCCGGCCTTGGCACTGTATCGTTCGAGGGCGAAGGTCCACGTAGAGCTGGCGTTACTGGCGTACTGATAGACAACGAGGTTTGGTGCTTTACCTGTGAATGATCTCCTGGTCCAATACTCGGTGACCTCGTATCTTGTTGACGAGGCTCCCTTGCGTCTCGTACGTGATGTGCTGTCGCTGTCCGGGCCACTGCTAGCTGATTGATACTGTTCCGTTTGGTGTGTCTGTATGTGCCAGAGACCAAACCCGGAGCGTCGAGCTGCTCTGCGACATTCTTGAAGCTTATCACACAGCTGAGTTCTTCGCCGGCGAAGATGCACTGATCTTTGAAGCGTACAAAGACCTGTACGTCAGAAGGCATTCGAGGGGATCAGATTAGGTGGAGATCCTTCCGCTGTCATTGCCGTTGACACTTTTCTTAACAGCTTCTGTGCATTTCAGGAAGCCTGAACAGCACTTTGCATCGTATAACCACAGCTCTGACGATGGTAACAACTCTCAGTTTCGACGGTCACAGCCCCGGACTCGTTTGTTGGATATCTCATACAGGGCGAGGCAGGGACAAGATATGAGTACGGCCGACCAGAAGACCAAAAACGTCGCATCGCTTTAGCGAAATTACTAGGCGAGGCTCTGACAATGGTATGGGCATTTATGGGCTTCGAGTACCTGGATCATCCGCAGGAAGAAGAAAAGTTAAGCACTATATCAAATCCAGGCTTCTCGCACAACCGCGTTAACAGGCCATTGGCACAATTCAGCGAACTACTGAGTATTCTAGTATTCTCAGGAGCACATAGTATAGCAACGACGACAAGCTCATTCACTGGCGTTCTCGCGCCCACTGAGTCTCGATTCTCAATCCGACTCCGTTATACCTGTCTTCCAGGATTCGTTCTATCAATGTTACACCATATTTCTAGCTATTCTGCTTTGACCTCATCCTCATCGCCAGCCTCCTCAACAATATCCTCACTGCCTGTCTCCTTCTTTGTCTTCTTCACTTTCGAAGGTGTATCTTCAGCCTTTTCCTCTTTCTTTGGCCTGCCCCTCTTCTTACCACTAGCTGGAGTAGCAGGAGCTTCGCCTTTAAGGACCACCTTATTATTAGTGGTCAAGTCGTACTTCTTGGTAGACTCGACGATTTCTTTATAATGTCGTCGTCTGCTATTGTTAGTGCTACTCCGGGCAGTCTGCAATACTCGCACTCACGCCATGTGCTTGCTCGTAAGACCTCTTTCTGTCGCAACGGCCTGGAAGTCGATTGCAACATCGTTTGTGTTGTGGTGGATGAAGGTGATCAAATATGCGAGCTTTTCCTCCGGCGATAGACTGGTAGACATTTTGTGGTGAGTGGAAAATAGATCTGGATGTCTGACCTGATCGGAGTGTGGAAGGTAGAACTAGATTTAGACCAGAGAAAAATTGCAAGGTGATTTGTTATTTGTACCTATAAAGCTAAGTGACAAACCTGAAGCTGGAGTGAAGGTATTCTCAAGCAATCATAGAGTAAAGCATAAGTCGTATGTACGAGGCATGATCTTTGATGCCCTCTATACGAACTCCTCACCAGCCTTCTCATCCAAATCACTATCCACATTCGTGCTAGCGACACTGGCATCATCGCTCCAAGCCTTCTCACCATTTTCGTTGAACACATTGATCGTCTTAGCCTTTGGTCCTGGGCTTAGCTTGCTTTCGACATCATCGCGCTTGCTCCAGTCAATTTTCTTGCCATCCGGTCCAATGTCAGCCTCCGACACCCATTCACTGCTCTTGCCCATGCTCATAGCTCTGCCGATCTTCTCCAAGCCCTTTCCTGCAGCAAGAATGACGAACCCTGTCCCACTAAAGACCGCGCCAGTAAGTCTGAATGGTGCTTTGGCAAGTCTGACGCGCTTCTTCTCCTTGATCTGGACCCTTGGCATTCTGGGTAGACAGACCCGTTGACCTGGTTTGAGGTTGAGGACCCAGTCCCAGGTGTATTGTGACTCCTTTCCACGGTATTGGAAATAGAATTTGACCTGTTTAGAAAGTCAGGGTTGAATAGATGGAACCTGCTGCGGACTTACCACGCCAGTGCGATCAGCGACATTCCAGATCAGCTTCTTGCCCTCCACAATCTGTGGTTTCTCCAGCACGAGTGCGACGAATTGAAGTTTGGCATCCTTTGGCCTTGACCCAACTTCGTTAATTGGACAATACTTCCATGCTGGGAATGTATTATCGACCTTCGTCATCTGATCTTGTGGGATGAGATAAAGCGTTTCCCGGATTGTTAGGATGTCGACTATTACACTGTCAATACAAAACACATCTTTGTTTAGCTCGCTTACAAAGTGCCCTATAGACCTTTTCAGCGGCACCCGACCCAGCCGTGACATCGATGTGGTTGGCGCGTCTAAAATCTTTGATCTTCGAGTCACCCTTGGCGTGTACTTCGACGCTGACTAAGTTAACAGTAGCTGCCCGAGCCTGACGCTGTACTCCTTCAATGACTTCCTTTCTCGTCCTGGCCGAGACGCTGTAAGCATTATGAAGAATGATGATGTGCTTCTTTGAGACGAGTTGATCTTTCTTATCACCATCGTAATTGCTTCTTGCTATGCTGTCTGGTATCAGATCTTCCAATTCCCGTGCTAGCTCAAAACCGAGACCTGGCTCGATGCTCGTGATGAGCAGCCATGGAGCATTCGGTATAACCATTGGCTGTTTTGATTTCGTTGTGCTCGTCTTGTTGGGCATCATAGGAATACTGCTCAATTGAAAAAATTGCTTAGAACAGATTCGAGGTGGCAGTGCTTCCTCCTGCCTATCTATATGGTGTGAAACAAGTAGACACTGCAATATTTGAGGTCGAGGTTAACACACTGCGCCTTGTATTTCCTTCCTGTACCTTGTCAAAGTGATGAACATGAAGCAGAACGAAAACCGAGCTGCAAGTAAGTGAAAGACGTGACACGGAGGGGTAAGTTGCAAACAGGAATCTGCCTGACACGGAGCGAAGACACGCGACGCAAGTTTACTGGATGTTCAGCCATGGCACAACGTCAGGCTGTTTGATGACCTGGTGCCCGGCGTGTTGTGGTTCATCGAATCAGTCGTTCGTGTCAAAGCTCACCGAAAAGCTTAGCGAAGAAAAAACAATGCCAGGTTCGTTAGTACCGCTGACCGGTTCCAGAATCGTGCTCATAGAGACCACGGGAAAAGCTCTGTAGTCCTTGTGTGCAATGTTCGACAGAAGTAGACTTCTTACTCATCAGGTGCTTCGTATAACCTCGGGCGAGGTGTTAGGCGACGAACCAAGTAGGTGTTGCTTGTATTAGAAAAGCATCGGAATTTGGGTGCGAGTAAGGTACTTGAGATTCACGAGAAGCAACTTTTGAAGGAGCGAATCTCCATGAGCTCACAGACCTTTTGATTGGTTGAATGTTTTAGTGTCCATGCTGGGCACCTTTCGGTACCTTCCTGGGACATGTGCTACGACTTGGACTCAGCAGTAAGCGAGTCTGGCCGTCATTGGATTGAGATTGAGATGCGCGAGACAGAGAGCAATCAGCGTACTGATCCCAGCGTTCGATGGACTTAAGATAGCGTACCTAATACAGCTTGAGATATCTCGAGAACCGGGCTTCGAGGTTGTTGTCGTAAATCAATGCTGTCCAACTGCCTCCTGTAGGTGCGATATCCGGAGCCATTTAGGCATACGGATTCTCCATAACCTCCTTCGGAACGAATCCGATATCAATGTCTGAGGGTTGATTTCAGGTACTAATCCGAACTTGCCAGCCAAATTAAGCTTACCATAATGAATAAATAAATTTGGTGAAGAACAAGTTCCCAAATTGGGTGGAAAAGTACTAATGTAAGATTATCTAGCCATGATCATCTCTCATCTGAATGAATCCAATGTATAGTATATGGGGCAGTCCTTGTCCATTCATTAACCAACCTAGGACTTCCTAGCCCTTCCTTCTTGACCATGAACAAAAGCGCCTAGAAATTCCAAAACAGCTCAAAGGCTCTATCACATGTTCGCTAACTGCTCATCAATAGCTCGATCCAAGAAAGTCCGTCTTTCACCTACAGGCACTTCCGCCTGCAATCTCTGTTCAACCAGTGCTCGAACCTGTTTCTTCGTGACGCTATCCAGATCAACTTCATGCAACACGTCTCGAATAGCAGCGACTATAGCATCGTTGCTGGGGCCAGCGCCCTGTGCAGTCCTAAAGTCGAATGTAGAACCAGCTCTGCTTTGAGCTGTATTAAGGCCAAGCAATGACCTTGACGCCGCAAAGGACATATTGTTGTTGGCGTTATATGGTCCTGGTGATGGCGACTTGACAAAGCGTGGTGCACTTGCTGTGCTCAGTAGCGAATTCTGCCGTCCGTGCATAGAGATTGGCTGGTCCTTGTATGGCGCCATACCAGTCATTGCACTTCCACGAGCATATGGCATGGGCGACTGTGGTGGAATCATATATGGTGTGCCGTGCTGCATGTGGAACGTGCTTGTTGGTTTCACGGACGAGTATGTGCTTTGCATGTCGTCCATTTCCATGCCACCGTAGGCTGGCTCGTCCGAATATGGCGCGTAGCTCTTCTCGCCACTCGGATCGCCACGCTTTCCTGGGAGACCATTTTGTGTGGCATAGTCATCCCATTTCTGTAGTGGTATGGAACGAGGGTCGAAGCCTTCTTCTTGTAGTGCCACCACCTTTTTATCTCCCTGTTCGCCAATCACTATACGTGTGTTACCCCATGAGAAGTCGTCTTGCTTCCAGAATGAGTATATCGGAAGAATAAAGGAATAGATGGGATAGGCAAGGATGTAGATGATCATCCATCCGATGTGCTGCCACTGTCGTTTGATGATGAATATTATCATCTGCAGGCCGTACACAGCAGCAATCATAATAATCGAGATGACCGGGAATTGACTGTTTCCGGTAGAGACACTGATGATGAGGTAGACAAGATAGACACAAGTCGCAGGCAGAATGACCGTACCAAATAGATCCAGGAAGACGACAAATCGCATAGAGAAACAGCAGAAGCCGCACAGGTCCTTGAGCCATACCAGTTCAGCCAGATTGTGGATAGTTGAATTGATCCAGCGACGTCTTTGAGAGAGCAAAACTGACCATGTCTCAGGCGCTGCGGTAAGCGCGTACGCATCAGGGATGAATTTGTATGACATGTGAGGGAAGTGTTTCGTCATCAAAGTCGTGAGATAACGATCTTCACCTAAAGCGAGGAGGTTCTTCTTGTGTAGAGTATCGACTTCGCAATCTGCATACTCTTGAATGACCTTGTCAGAAATGATGATTGGGCGTCCTTTGTCAGCGGTGCGCAAACGATACATGCAGAAACTAGAGATTGTTAGCACATGATTAATGTCTCGAGTGTCTGAACATACCATCCGGGTAGACAAGTGACGCTACCGAAGAGCGACTCAAAAGCTTTGGCCAGGTGATGAGAAATATAGTACTCGTACACCTGAATCATAGTCCACCAACTTCGTTCTTCGTTCTCTAAGCTGGTCTCGCCGCAAATACCGGCAATTTTAGCATCGTTAGCACAAGCAGCGACCAGACGGTTGAGAGAGTCTTCTCGAACCATGGTATCAGCATCGACCATGAGCAGATACTCATACAGCTCTGGATCGACACCAATGATATTGTTGATCTGGTGGAACATTTCCAATTCGAGTGGTGACATGGCAGCACGATGATGGACGCGGTTCAAGAACTGCATCAGCAATATTTGCGAATCTCGCTTGCCTCTGTTTCCTGGCTTTGATTTGTTCTGTTCTGACTCCTTGCCAACCTTCACCACCACGATGTATGGCACGACATTGCCTTCAAACTCATACAATCCAGAATAGACCTTGCCATAATTCAGCTGCTGATTTCCGGCGCCTACCGATCTGAATGGCAAGGCAGGTGGGTCAATTTTCGGGTCAACCCCAAGAATATCGAGGACGATCTTCGGCGTAGGTCTATCATTGCCACCACCGACGATCATACCGTCGCAGATGACACAGATCAGCTTTCGCTTGTTGTCGTATTGCAGAGCAGTGAGAGAGTCCAAGGACTTTCGCAGATGGTCTTCACCTTCAGTGTAAGCCGGAACTTGACAAATGACGAACTTGTCCTGAGGTGAAGGTCTGCGTTTTGAGCCAAGTTGGAGTGCAGCCAAGAACTTGGTCAAAATGACGACGCAAAGAATAAGGGCGAATGCAAGCAGCAAGTAGTTGTTGACCTGGCATCGAGGCGCCTCACGGAAGTCCGTCTCTCCCTTGTAGAAAGCGTTGTTGAGGCAATTGAGACTGTTCTGCCATATAACAGTGTTTCCCCACTTGTCGGTTACGTCTTCACCTGGGTATTGTTGGAACAGATCAGTTACCTCTGTTGGCAGGAACGCATAAGCGCTAGCATCATTCATGAGGTCTAATGTGTAAAGATAATTAGTCAGATCGTAGATCTTCTTATTTATCACGACCCAATAACGTGAATCATCGTTAGCTTGCTTTCTAATGTCTTTCCATGAGACCACTAGTGTGCCTTTGTAATATTGTTTCAGTGCAGGCAGGAACACAGAACCAAACCAGTCCCACGAATGCAGAGCACTTGTCGGATCGCTCTGTGTACGCTCACCGTTGAAGTGAACGTTGCTCAGCTGCTGTGCTGCCGTATCGTTGTACTGCAGAACGACGCTCTCGTCGACGTTCAGCCCGGGACAGGCTCGACTCAGTGGCGGTGGAAAGTAAGCATCCAGATTCAGGCCAGCATATGGCATCATGTTCGAAGCATCAGTTTTAATGTCAGTATCACTATGCTGTAACTTGTAGAACTTGGTCATATCGTAAACCTTGCCAAAAATACTGACATAGTAATCATCTGTGCCTTGGTGATAGCTGACCTGCTTGGCATTCCAAGCCTTGTCGATGTTCGGACACAGCAGCCTGCCAAAAGCGACAATGTAGAAGATGACGGTGGCATTGAATAGGAAGATGAGCATGACCAGCACCAACTTTTCACGCCACGCCATGCGCACGTCGGGTCGTTTCATGCGCCCTACTACACGGAGCAGAAACGAGGGGATCCAGAAAGTAAGTGCCCATACCAGACTGACCCAGACCTGACGTCCTCTCGTGGTTTTCTTGGACTCAATCTTCTTGGTTTCGGCAAGTTCAGGATCCATAGACGTGTATTTGCCAAACTCTGTGTCGTAGAACAAACCGTCCTCCTTGGAATCGTCGCCCTTGGATCCGAGGCCATAGTCGCCTCCGATGGTATGGACAGTCTTGGCAGCAGTTGGGGCAAGACTCTTCGGCCTCATGGCTTGGTCAAGGAGATTCTCTCTGCTGTCAACCATACTCATATGGTCCATGGGTGGGAAGAACCCGCTGCCATTATGAGGTGTCTGGGCAGAATACGAGCTGGCAAAAGGGTTCTCACCATAGCCATCGTTGACCGGCTTCATGTCAAGCATAGCTTCGGCTTCCCACCAAGCATTTTCGCGCATCCAGACACGCTCACGACCAAGCACAACCTCACCGTTGCTCCAGCCACGTTCAAGGAGGAAGGTCTCGACACCGTCACGGCCGTCTCTGCAGCCCAAGCGAGCATATCTTGTGACGAATTCTTCGACATCGAAGTCCGCAGTAAAGTCAAGATGCCTGTTCCGCCTATTCGCCCATTCTGGCAGGCGCCACGCTCGCAATTGGCGTGATACGGCACTCGCAGACCAAGCCGATGTAGACGTAGGAAGCGCAGCCAAGCTTGCAGGAGGGTCGTCTGTCGGGTGCAAAGACAACTGAACCCACACTCTGCTGCTAGCCAGAGTTGCGGCCAAGTCGAATCTGCCTTTGATGCCAAAATTAAGGACACCATCTCCTGTGGGATACAGCAAGGTCTGAAGGAAGCCTCCTTGCTCAGCCTCAATACCGACACGTTCAAGGATGCCATGCCTGCGGTCTCGATCGTGCTCCCTTTCTCTGCTGGTTGGACCACCAACAATGCCTAGATCAGCCTCAACCTCGGCCACAGCGGATTGCATCTCTTTCAAGACCGAGTGACCAGCGGCGTTTACTTCAACTCCATCCTCTTTCATCTCGAAGTTGATACCAGTAGAATCATCAAAGACACTGCGCAGAGCAACTGCCTTACCAAGCGCTTCGCCAGGTATTTCGATGACTGTTACGCTGACTTCGTCTCCGTTATTTGTAGCATAATCTGGAGTTGATTCACCGCTGTCTGTGGCCCGTAGACCACTGGTGATTGCCTCATTTGCTTTGCCAACCACCCAGTCAACTAGCGCTTCGTAAATTCCTGCAATGAGCACTTGACGATCGTCAGTAGTGCATTGTCGGATGAGAACTTCTGGTTCGATGTTGATCAATCCACCGATATCCTCACACAGATCTTCCAGCTGTTCAGCATCGATCAAGAAGCCGAGTGTGTCGCCAAGTTTCAGCACTGCAGCTAGAGCTGATAACAGACCACGGTAGGCCGACCCTTTGATACCGATTGCCTTAAGAGCATTACGGAAATCATCTGCTGAGGCAGCATCATCGGCGGTAGGAAGGTACGTAGGTGGATCGTAAGTTGCAGATCGGTTGAGGAGGGTGTATTCATGCAGTGGCTTGAGACCCAGTGTCTCACGCTCACTTGCACTTGCTGACGCATGCAGATAGTAAAACACATCGAACGCTCTGTGTCCTGGTTCTCCGGGAATATTAACCAGTCCACGCTCAACATCGATACCTGATGTAGAGAGCCCGAGCTTGATTCCTGTTACTTTTCCTGCAAGAGATAACGTGTATGTTGCAGCCAGAGAAGAGTGTCTGCCAGTTTCGGCGTTCTGAGGTGTGACGCACGTGAGGAAAGGCCGTAAGGCTGTGAGGGCAGCGAACAGTGCGTCTGGTGAGTCGACTGGCAAGATGCGCAGAAATTGTGTGAACAACGAAGGTGCAGAAGGATGTGCCGATGCCAAAATGATACATCCATCTTCGGCTCTTCTTCTTGCATGTTCCCAAGCTTTCACTGCAACCTCATCATCGACTGTGCCTCCGGTTCGTCCTTGAGCATCTGGATTCTGTGCAGATACCCAAGTATTGATCAGCAAGCTTGTGCTGGGATCCAGTGCATACGGCTGGCCAGAGGAGTAGGCAGTGTGCAGCGCATTAAGCAGCGTCGTAGTAGATACCTGTTGTGGTTGCTGAACAAGTTGTCTGCCATTCGTGGCAGCAGACAAGCCGGACATTTGTGAATATCTATTCGCAGCCATGATGCGGCTCTGAAGTCCCTGCCAGATGAGCTGCTGACAGGGCTGCTCGAGACAGGACTTGTTCGATTCGTCCTTTACCCGCCTCAACGACTCATAAGTTTCTCTGGTTTCGGATTGAAATTCGCCTTCGAGGCCAGGGGATTCTTGACGATAGACCTTGAACGATTCTGTGAACGAGCGGTGATTGAATCTTGAGCGAAAGTCGACGGAAGATAAGCGATAGACAAGTCAAGCAAAACAACAACAAGCACGATAAACGTGGAACGATGGAATAGTGCAAAGCGATACAGTGTTCGAATAATCGAGCCTCGAGCATTGAGGGCGCTGGCAACGAGAGCACAGCAGCGTAATTGCCATACAGTAAATTACAGCTGTTACCTCCTCAGCGTGTCTTACCAGGCTCAAGCTAAGTTTATTTTCGGCAATCCCTGTCCATCATGTCCAAGCCACGAAAAGGATGAGAGCTCCTTCCGTGTTGATGGATCCAGCTTGGCGCAGCTAGGTCGCTATGGATACCCGGCAGAAGAACCAATCGAGCATGATCCCTTCTCCTGAATTGTGCTGTGGTTGGTGTTCGCTCAAGATGCACCATCGACGCTGCTGCAGGGAAAGTCCGTTGTTTGCGTAAGTCGAGGTGCATTCGTTGAACCTTTCACCACAGCAGCAAGAGTGTAGCACATAGCAACGTGGTCGCACGGCGCTCGACAATGCAGAACCATTATCGTGCGGTACGTTCTTACTTGGTGGCTGGACATTGTGCAGAGCTATTATCTATCGATACACATGGCAGGATCCGTGCTCCTTCGAATGAGGTCGACGGGCAAAAGATCAGGCAAAATTTGTTGGGCGGCGGCCGTGCTGCTCGACATATTGGAAAGTGCACCGAGCACAGCATGTAAGACAACCATGCTAAAGGTCCGAGGCCAATCGTGCATGGACATGATCCGTAAAGCTTCGACCATTAAAAGTCGCCATCTTGCATGGACATGTGCATAGATGAGCCAAACGCCTTCGAAAGCTCCGTGCTATATTGGATCATACATGTCTATGGCGGACTATAGATGCAGAAGTCGAGTTTTTGCCACGCTTATGCTCTTCCTGACCATAGCAGATTCACGACCAATTTCTGAAGCTTGTCAGACAATTTCGAAAAATGTCTTTGCCATTATTTCCCCAGACAAGCCGGAGTCCGTCATTGGCCATTAATATTGAGCTAAACCGGATCTGCATTCAGCTCAAGGTCATCCTTGTCGCGTCCAGTTCTGAAGCGATGAATAAAGGAGAGGTTGAAGAGGTTGGCTGATGAATGGTAACGAGAACTACTATGTCGTGTATCTGGCGTATACCTTGACAGCAGAAGTAGAACAATAACCTGCAGGACCATAAGCGAACAGTATCAAGAACAATATCGTCCATGTCACCACCAGTTTTCGCGTGTCGAATGTTTGAGGCAAACCTGGATCCAGTCTAGTCTCTGTTTACGTGGATCTCGAAAATAAGCTGTCATTTACCGTATTGATTAATACATGGTAACTGCGCCCCTAGTCCGCTGCTTCGTCCATTGCCTTCACGATGGAGATCGTAGTCTGTAGAAGTGCTCCTGTTCTTCAGTGCTTGTCGACGATTTGATTGTATTGCTTGTTATCATTCACACTCGTTTCTGAACACACTTGAATAATCGGAGTAATACCAGTGGTCACGACTACCGCTCTTGCTTTAACAAAACACCAGCACCAAATTTGGAAAGAGCGACCTCGAAACCGTGCCCTCCACAGTCCTTTTGGTCAAACCCGTATCACGATCGACTCTTTCACGGAAAATCCTCGATGTGCACATATTGTTAGGGGTTATCACAAATATACGACCAGCATCAACATATTTCGCGTAATATAGTTAGAGGAGGAAGCCATCATGGCTGCTGCCATGGGCGGCAATGTACCTGCTCACATGCAGGCCTCTTTGCCTACCCTGCCACCACATTTGCAGTCAGATACGCATCTTACGGCACATCTAGCTAGTCGCTTTCACGTCAGTTTGCCAACAGCTCGACTTTCGTCCCAGGCATTGATTTGTCTGAACACTTTCACTTCATCGACCAGGGGTCCAAATGGTGGCAAAGAGGGAAGTGCTATGGCAGAGGCTGAAGATTTGGCTCGAAGAGCATGGACCAGGCTTGGTAGTAGAGGCGAGGACCAAGCTGTGGTTTTCCTGTAAGTAGACGTCAACATTTTTTCTGGACGGACAGCGGCTGACATTGTGTTACAGTGGAGAATCTGGAGCTGGCAAGACGACCGTGCGCTCTCACTTGCTCTCCTCTTTCCTTTCGTTCTCTTCGACACCTCTTTCAGCGAAGCTGTCTCTTGCCGCATTCGTTTTCGACACTCTTACGACGACCAAATCGCACACTACACAAACTGCTTCTAAAGCTGGCCTCTTTTACGAATTACAGTATGATGGCTCGTCTACGAGTCCTATGCTCATTGGTGGCAAATTGCTTGACCACAGGCTTGAACGTGCGCGTCTTACAACTGTGCCTACTGGCGAGCGAAGTTTCCACGTCTTATACTATCTGCTCGCAGGTACAAGTGCCGCCGAGAAGCAGCATCTCGGCTTGAGCAATAGCAGCAGTGTCTCGCACCCGCACAGTGGACTGCATCGCTCGACTTCTGTCAAAGGTGAAAAGCGATGGCGCTATCTGGGACACCCTACTCAGCTAAAAGTCGGTATCAACGATGCAGAAGGGTTTCAGCACTTCAAGACAGCTCTGCGCAAGCTGGAATTTCCTCGCACCGAGATAGCTGAGATCTGTCAGATTCTGGCAGCTATCCTACACATCGGTCAACTTGAGTTTGGCCAGGGCCAGAACACCACAACCGCGGCCGAAGAAAGCGGTGGCTATTCGCATGAGGGTGGTGAGACTGTCACAGTCGTCAAGAATCGAGAAACACTGGAATATGTTGCAGCTTTCCTAGGCCTAAGTGTTCTTGATCTTGAGGAGAGCCTGCGCTACAAGACAAAGACCATTCACAGAGAACGTGTAACAGTCATGCTGGACGCGAAAGGTGCCAGAGACAACGCAGACGAATTAGCAAAGACCTTGTACACCCTGCTTGTGGCTTACATCGTCGAACAGATCAACTCTAGAACATGTGCCATGGAAGAGGCAGTCGCAAACACAATTTCAATTGTGGATTTCCCAGGTTTCGCCGAAACAAGTACGACCGGCTCTACTCTTGACCAACTTCTGAACAACGCCGCAACGGAGTCGCTATACAATATCTGCTTACAGAGCTTTTACGAGAAGAGAGCGGAACAGCTTGAAAGCGAAGAAGTCAGTGTCCCAGCCACGACGTACATGGACAATTCGGAGACTGTACGTGGCTTACTGAAGCACGGTAACGGCCTTCTCGCAATCCTAGATGACCAGACCAAACGAGGTCGAACTGACATGCAATTGCTTGAATCCCTAAGAAAGCGCTTCGAAGGTAAGAACAAAGCAATTACTGTCAGTAGTGCAACAGCTACTCTTCCTGGCAGCAATTTTGCCACGACAAACATGAATGCGTCTTTCACCATCAAGCACTACGAGGGCGAGGTCGAATATCCTATTACTGGCCTTGTCGAACAGAATAGCGATATTGTGTCTGGCGATCTAATGAATCTCATAAATAGTACCAAGAGCGACTTCTTAGCCGGACTATTCGGCCAGGAAGCTCTAAGCACCATTGCACATCCGAAGGAGAGGACGACAATTGTGCAAGCACAAGTGAGCTCGAAGCCAATGCGAGCACCAAGTGTGTCACGCAAGAAGTTCCAGCAGCTCCAGAGAAGCGGCAGTCGTAGAGCAGACCGATCGCCTGCAGTGGATAATAACAGTGATGACGACCGTTCCCAGCACGTCTCCCGACAACCGAAGTCGACAGCGACTGGTCTCAGCCAGGGGGCAGCTATTCAATTCTTGGCTGGTCTGGACAACATCAACAAGTCGCTCACTGCTCCAAACACGAACGCATACTTTGTTTTCTGCTTGAAGCCAAACGATCGCAGAATAGCCAATCAGTTCGATAGCAAATGTGTGCGAACCCAACTACAAACCTGGGGCATCGCAGATCTTAGCCAAAGATTACGCGTAGCAGATTTCAGCATATTTTTGCCCTTTGGTGAGTTCCTGGGTCTAGCAGGTTCGGAACATTCGGTCGTCGGCAGCCCATCAGAACAAGCGCAACTCGTAATCGAAGAGAAGATGTGGCCCGCAAACGAGGCTCGTGCTGGCAATACCGGTGTTTTTTTGAGCGAGAGATGCTGGGCAAGCATTGCCATTACTGGCACTCAAGCCTCTCACTATTTCGGTGTCGACGAAGATGGTCTTAGTGTAGGCACTCCAGGTCAAGGTCCCAACCCGTTCAGCGACTCCAAGGCTCGTTTGTATGCCTCTCAGCAAGAACTTAGCTATGGAGATGAGACTAAAGGCGGTGCTTACTTCGGTAGCAAAGAGCTCGATACTAGGTCCGAAGCAGGAGCTTCAGCTTTCAACGGAGGTGACATGTTCCGCAATCTGGAGACAAAAGAAGAGCTTGCTGAAAAGGGTAACAAGAAGAAGATGACAGAGGTCGAGGAAGTTCCGACGACTGGCAAGCGCAAGCGTTGGTTGTTCCTGGTCTACCTTTTGACGTGGTATCTGCCGGACTTCACTATACGCTTTGTTGGTCGCATGAAGCGCAAGGACATTCGCATTGCGTGGCGAGAGAAACTCGCCATCAACTTGCTGATCTGGTTGAGCTGTCTTGCCGCGGCTTTCTTCATTGTGGTCTTTCCGATCCTCATTTGCCCAAAACAATATGTCTATTCGGCTCAGGAATTATCCGATCACAATGGTCAGGGTGCTGCTTCATCCTACATCGCAATTCGGGGAGAGGTCTTCGACCTGGGCGCTTTCATGCCTGCTCATTATCCATCCATTGTGCCTCAGTCGAGCCTGAAGAAGTATGCTGGTGTTGATGCAACAGCACTGTTCCCAGTTCAGGTCTCCGCCCTGTGCCAAGGTGTGGATGGAAGCATCGATCCCGCTGTACAACTCGACTACACCTCAAGCAACTATTCAGGAATGGCAACGGTGACCAGTATGACTGATATCAATCGTCAATATCACGACTTTAGATCCTTCACCAGTGATCCTCGACCAGATTGGTTTTTCGAACAGATGATGGTGCTTCGTGGTCAGTACAAGAAAGGTGACATTGGCTATACTGCCAAGTATGTCAAAACACTATCTACCAAGGGTAAGCAAATCGGTATAATCAATGAAAGAATCTACGACTTCACGACCTACGTTCAGGGCGGTAGAACCGTCAAAGGACCTCCCGACCAACCGCAACCAACTGGTGTCAATGTCGATTTCATGGACAATTCGGTCGTAGCGCTCTTCCAACAACGATCTGGTCAAGATGTGACAAGATACTGGGAGGCACTCAATCTCGATTCCGGTCTCCGTGCACGAATGCAAGTCTGTCTGGACAACCTCTTCTTCGTGGGCGTGCAGGATACGAGAAACTCGCCACAGTGCTTGTTTGCTCGATACATCCTACTTGCTATATCGATTCTTATGTGTTCAGTCATCGGCTTCAAGTTCTTTGCGGCTCTGCAATTCGGTGGTAAGAATGTGCCAGAAAATCTCGACAAATTTGTGATCTGCCAGGTTCCAGCATATACGGAAGACGAGGAGTCTTTACGGCGTGCTATTGACTCGGCTGCACGAATGAAGTATGACGACAAGAGGAAACTCCTTGTCGTGATATGCGACGGCATGATTATCGGTCAAGGCAATGACAGACCAACACCTCGCATTGTGCTCGACATCCTGGGCGTATCTGAAACTGTAGATCCAGAACCTCTGAGCTTCGAGTCGCTTGGAGAAGGCATGAAACAGCACAATATGGGCAAGGTCTATTCAGGCCTCTACGAAGTACAAGGTCATATTGTGCCTTTCTTGGTGATTGTTAAAGTCGGTAAGCCTTCCGAGGTCTCGAAACCTGGAAATCGTGGCAAGCGTGACTCTCAAATGGTCTTCATGCGCTTCCTCAACCGCGTTCACTACAATCTTCCAATGAGTCCTCTGGAACTCGAGATGCATCATCAAATTCGGAACATCATTGGTGTCAACCCAACCTTCTACGAATTCATGCTGCAAATCGACGCAGATACCGTTGTAGCTCCCGATTCAGCAACTCGCATGGTGGCGACCTTCCTCCGAGATACACGAATCATCGCTGTCTGTGGTGAGACATCGATATCAAATGCCAAGCAGTCTATCATCACCATGATACAGGTCTATGAATACTACATTTCACATAATTTGACGAAAGCATTTGAGTCACTCTTCGGCTCAGTCACTTGCTTGCCAGGTTGTTTTACCATGTACAGAATTCGAGCTGCTGAGACCGGCAAACCACTATTCGTCAGCAAAGAAATTATCGAGGACTATTCTGAGATTCGTGTCGACACCCTTCACATGAAGAACTTGCTGCATCTGGGTGAGGACAGATATTTGACCACCCTCCTCCTCAAATATCATGCCAAGTACAAGACGAAGTACCTGTTCCACGCTCATGCCTGGACTGTCGCACCTGATAGCTGGGCTGTATTCATGTCACAGCGTCGACGATGGATCAACAGTACGGTACACAACTTGATGGAGCTCATCCCTCTGCAACAACTGTGTGGTTTCTGCTGCTTCAGCATGAGGTTCGTTGTGTTCATCGACCTATTGTCAACTATTGTCGCTCCAGTTACAGTCGCCTACGTCGTATATCTGATAGTGCTGATCTCGACCAAGACCTCCGTCGTACCTCTGACTGCATTCATCCTACTCGGTGCAATTTACGGTCTCCAAGCCATTATCTTCATCTTACGTAGGAAGTGGGAGATGATAGGCTGGATGATCATATACATTCTAGCTATGCCGGTGTTTTCATTCGCGTTACCTCTTTACGCTTTCTGGCATATGGACGACTTCTCTTGGGGTAACACTCGTCTCGTTACCGGAGAACACGGCAAGCAGGTCCTCATCTCAGACGAGGGCAAATTCGATCCCGACTCCATTCCGAAGAAGAAATGGGAAGAGTACCAAGCTGAGTTATGGGACGCGCAGACACAGCGCGACGACACCAAATCCGAAATATCAGGCTATAGCTACGGCACAAAGTCGTACCATCCTGCAGCATCCGTTTACGGAGGAGGTGCACCACCAGTCTATCACGACCAACAGCACTTGATGCCAATGTCCCGGTCAGCTTCGGCAATGGAAATGCTTCCCCGCGCTACTTCACCATATAATGGTGCATACAACCAGTCGCGGATGTCCATGGCCGCATCGGAAATGATGGCTCGGTCCATGGCAGATATGGAGATGGCTGATCTGACTGGGTTGCCGACAGACGATCAGGTCCTAAACGAGATCCGAGATATCCTGCGGACGGCTGACTTGATGACCGTCACGAAAAAGAGCGTCAAGATGGAATTGGAGAAGAGGTTTGAATGTAATTTGGATGCGAAGAGGGCGTATATTGGTTCTGGTAAGTTCTATACTTTCTTGATGATTCCGTGAAAAGCAAACACTAATACGTCACAGCTACTGAAGCCGTTCTTTCTGGCCAACTTTGAGATTAGCCTTAAACTGTACTTAGCCATCGACGAATCTGGAGAAGGAAAAGCGAAATTTTCTGATGAAGTGTATATGAATATGAATATGCTTTGTCGCATAGCGACTGATTTTGATTATTGGCGTTTTGCTAGGCGCTGGCAATATGCCGCTTGCATATGAGGAGTTGTTTGCGATGGTGGTGTCAGCACGTCCCCGCATGCATGGGCACTATCTACACGATGTAGAGGTATAGAATTTTATATTTAATTCTCAAGCAATTTCATATTGAGTTGGTTTTGCGATATCAAGGACTTTGTTCGTCTGAAAGTCGATGGCTCTGCTTCTGTCATGGGCTTCGATAGGCCGCTTCTGCTCTATCACTGAGGTAGCTTAGCTTGTGATGGACTAAGTGGACTTGTTGGTATCTCATTACGTGGAAGTGGAAGGCATTGTGCGTGCTGTTGATGATCAGCATTGTGGTTCGAGTTTGCGAGAAAACCCAGACACATTCGAGGGTATTCTGAAAAGCCCACGAGAAGCTGCAGCCCTTGAGAGCTGCTGGAAACAACGTGCCTGGTGATAGACCGCCTTGTAGGCATGGAGACATTGTCTCTAGGCTGGGGATTTGCCTATACAGGGCTATATTTGTGTCTAAGGAGCCTAAACGAGCTGAGCAGTAGTTAGTGTCGGAGTTATGATAGGCGATAAGAGTGCCACAACTACTTTTTTGTCAAGTTCAAAGCCACTCGCGCAGCTGTGATGGCGCACGGTACACGAGCGCTGCCAGATATGTAGCCCGTCGCAATATTCGTCGATATGGACCAACAACAAAATCGCCCTCATCGGGCCTCGAGAGAAAAGAAAGCACCACCAAAAGGCCAGAAGAACCCCAAAGCCTTCGCGGTCTCGAATCCAGGCAAACTCGCCAAACAAGCCGTTCGATCCTCAGATATACGCGAAAAGCGCCTTCATGTCCCCCAAATAGATCGCCTGCCCGAAGAGGCACCTCCTATCGTCACAGCAGTGGTCGGACCACCAGGCGTGGGTAAAACCACACTGATAAAGAGCTTGATCAAGCGGTACAGCAAGCAGACGCTTTCGCATCCCGTGGGACCCTTGACAGTCGTAACAAGCAAACGGAGGCGCTTGACGTTCATAGAATGTCCTAGTGACAGTTTGGCTGCGATGCTTGACGTCGCGAAAATTGCGGATATCGTGCTACTCATGATCGATGGGAATTATGGCTTTGAAATGGAAACGATGGAGTTTCTCAATGCGCTGGGAACCCACGGCATGCCGGGAAATGTCTTTGGTATCTTGACACATTTGGACTTGTTCAGGAAGCAGAGCACACTTGCAGCGGCCAAGAAAAGACTGAAGCATCGGTTCTGGAGTGAGCTTTACCAGGGTGCGAAGCTGTTCTATCTGAGTGGTGTGATAAATGGGCGATATCCGGATCGTGAAATACATAATCTGTCGAGGTTTTTGTCAGTAATGAAAAACCCTCGGCCATTAGTGTGGCGGAATAGCCATCCTTATGTGCTTGCGGATCGGTTTCTAGATGTGACGCCACCTACAGAAATTGAAGAGAATGAGAAGTGCGATAGGCAGATTGCACTGTATGGGTATCTGAGAGGTACAAACTTTCCAGCTACGGATGCGCGAGTGCACATACCTGGTGTAGGAGATTTGACTGTGAAAGAGATTGAGGCGCTTCCTGATCCTTGTCCTACACCTTATTTGGATCAGGCTATTCAAAAAGCTACTGGAAAGGCAAGCAAAAGAAGGCTTGGCGAGAAGCAGAAAGTGTTGTTTGCACCCATGTCTGACGTGGGTGGTGTGCTTGTCGATAAGGATGCTGTCTACATTGACGTGAAGACAAACACCTTTGATGCAGATGCAGAAGATGCTGAAGACAGGGGACTCGGCGAGCAGTTGATGGTCAATTTGCAAGGAGAAAGAAAACTTCTTGGGCACGCAGACAATGGCGTCAGGTTATTCAGAGATGGCAAGACCGTTGCTGCAGACTCCACAGATGCAGGAAGAAAGAACAAACGTGCTGTTAGGGATGTTCAAGATCAGGAGCTCGAAGAAGACGAGGGCTTTGTAGATGGAGATGACGGTGACGAGGACGAAATTGATGACCTCAACGACTATCCTGAGCACGAAGGTCGACCTGGATTTGCAATTGGTGAAGATGTCGATGATGATGGAGAAGACCTCGCATTTGCCGACAGTGATTCAGATTTGGGCTCAGATATGGAAGCTGAATCAGCTGATGGCAGTCTTGCAGATGGTTCTGAAGCCAGCTTCGACGAAGACGATGGCGGTTTGAGGTGGAAGGAAAATATGCTTCATAATGCGGCGCGGTCACATTCGCGGCCAAGGGCTTACCGTACTTCAGATCTGTCCAAGTTGATGTACGATCTGTCATTGTCTCCGAGAGACGTCATAGCGAAATGGTCGGGGCAGTCCCTAAATTCAGAAGGAGCCGAAGATTTAGTAGAAGAAGATTTCTTCAGAAAGACCAATATCGAAAAGGCCGAGGACGATGAAGATCGAAGCATGCCTCGATATGATCTCGATGCCCTAGCACAAAAGTGGGACGATGAAGACAACATTCAGATGCTCAAATCCCGCTTCACGAAAGAGTCGATGGCCACAGGTGCGAACGGCATAGGAGTGGAAGGTTCGGAAGACGATTTCGAGGACGATGAAGATGATGTCGACGAGAACGATGAGTCTGAAGGTGATGGCGAGTTTGTCGATCTCGAAGCTGACCCAGGAGCCAAGCTCAAAAATCCAGAAGCTCCAAAGACAGACCTTACACTTGAAGAAGAACGAGAGAAGAATGCAAAACGGAAAGAAGAGCTGCGTCTCCGTTTCGAAGAAGAAGACCGTGAAGGGTTCGCCAATCCCAAAGCACAAGCCCGTGAAGGCGACGCTGAATTTGGCGAAGACGATTGGTACAATGCACAAAAGGCCATGCTCCAAAAACAAATCGACATTAATCGAGCTGAATTCGACGCATTAGATCCATATTCTCGTGCTCGAGCAGAAGGCTTCAAAGCAGGTACATATGCGCGTATCGTCCTCGACAATGTTCCCTATGAATTCTCCAAAGCCTTCAATTCACGATACCCAGTCATCATCGGCGGCCTAGCACCAACAGAAGACCGCTTTGGCTATGTCCAAATCCGCATTAAACGACACCGATGGCACAAAAAGATCCTCAAAACCAATGATCCCCTAATCTTTAGTCTTGGATGGCGCCGCTTCCAAACCACACCGCTCTACTCCATCTCCGACTCACGGACTCGAAATCGCATGCTCAAATACACACCTGAACACATGCATTGCTTCGGCACGTTCTGGGGTCCGTTAGTAGCACCCAATACCGGCTTTTGCTGTGTCCAATCCTTTTCAAATTCTAACCCGGGCTTCCGACTCGCAGCGACAGGAGTTGTGCTCAACGTTGACGAAACAACCGAAATAGTCAAGAAACTCAAACTTACTGGTCATCCCTACAAGATCTTCCGCAACACAGCATTCATCAAAGACATGTTCAACTCCGCCATCGAGATCGCAAAATTCGAAGGCGCAAGCATTAAAACGGTTTCTGGTATTCGAGGCCAGATCAAGCGTGCATTATCAAAACCTGAAGGCCACTTCCGCGCAACCTTCGAGGATAAAATACTCATGTCTGATATCGTATTTCTCCGAGCTTGGTTTCCAGTCAAACCTCACAGGTTCTACAACCCGGTTACAAATCTCCTTGATTCAGCTTCAGAGCTTGGTAATTCTCAACTCATGCGTCTTACCGGTCAAATAAGAGCGTCTTTGGGTGAATCTGCCACGTCGGCGCGTGATTCGAAGTATACGCCTATCACGAGACCAACACGTCGCTTCAATCCTCTCCGTGTCCCGAAGCAAGTCGCTACGAATCTGCCATTCAAATCGCAAATTACTGCTATAAAAGCGCGTACGGGGCCGAC